>CM067305.1:3975626-4324427 GCA_034231615.1 Meghimatium bilineatum | reverse complement strand
ATATAACTTTCCAAAAAATGATTTGGTAGGCCGGATTGCGTACACTACTGGTCTAAGTGCATATTATAAATAATGCTCCTCTGGTAAACGGTGGTATCAGCATGAAAGGCGCATATATCGCTGGTTTTTCAAATAAACTAACATCGCAGTAAGATTGCGGTGAAATGACTAAAACAATATCACATGGCAGTGTTTCTACTGAAGCAGTCAAGCAAGAGTACACTGTAAATGATAAACAGCATCTGGACTAGGGGTGTGGTAGTAGTTGTGGTTAGTACAGTATGAATGATAAATATTACACTCTATAATAAGGGCCGTGTTAGTTTAGTGGGTAGTTCTTTGGCTTTCTCGTCGAGTGACCTAAAGTTAAATTACCAACGGCTTCTTTGTTGACAGTCTAAGAAAATGGGTACAGATACTCTGAGAATGTAAATGCGGTAGGCGTGATACTGATCACATTATCTGTTGATTATGAAAAATACGGGCCTAATATCGTATACCAGACACGTTTCTGGCGTGAATAATCGTATTTGCTAGCATATTTACGTTTCTTCTAGTGTATGTCAATTTTCCAAATTATGACGGAAGCGTGAATTGGAAGTGAAGATCGGCGTAATACGAAGAACACCTACACACAAATTTGAAAAAAACAACCAACACAGAACAGAAACCATGAGCCGCTATACCCTGGAAAATTTGCTAAAGCGGAGATCTGAGCACCAATGGTCATTTCCAGCGTGCGAGGAGGATAATCACCAACATATCAAATCGTGAACTGATTGTTAATTTGTTATCAAAAACAACATATTTCCTTAGACTAGATCAACATATGGCTATAGTTATGGTCTTGATTTTAATATATGTGTTTATATAAACAATATAAACCGTGCAGATGTAACAATGAAATCACAGCAACATGATGCCACAGCTAATGTTCTGAGAAAAATCACAAAAACATCTCGCAAAGAAGACACTGTCAATTGAAGCTTTGATCTTGCTGAGCTTCGTATTAGGAGCAGTACTGCAACCAGGTTGCTCCTATCTGCAAAGACAAACATCGTTAGAAGTATCAATGCTCGGAGGATATCTTGTTATAGAAACCAAATCTTATCAAATATCTTTCACGCCGGTGCAGGGTCTTTGTTGGCAGTCTAAAGAAAGTGAATCTTCGTCTTTACAGTCGTCTCAAATGTTAACTTGCAGATATGGATGGAAGAATGGATGGAAGAATGGATGGAAGAATGGATGGAAGAATGGATGGAAGAATGGATGGAATAATGCAACACTTCCCGATATTTGTTTCATAAATTATTTTTTCCTTTTTGTTTTGAACGTGTAATCCTACCCTGATGTGATTATTTCCTTTGGCAATGTTTGTATAATTTATGTGTATCCTTTAATAATTTTAATATAAATGTATTTAGGGTTCGGGATATTTATGTAAAACAAAGCATCTCCATATCCGAACCCCAACCCTAACCCTAAAAAAGTTAACATTTGAATGAATTATTCATCGATATAAATTGGTAAAAATTGACACGGAAAATAATCAAATTAATATACATCGGAAGGAAGGGGGGGGGTTGCGAGTTTCAAACAACAACCTGTTCTGTTAATGTTCACCTTTTATCATGTTCATATTTCAACATTTAATCTCTGTTCTTCTGGGGGTTTTTTTTACGCCATTAAACAGGATTGTAGAGGTGAATACCTTAACGATGGGGTTTTACTTAATTTTTAATTCGTTAAAAATTGTCATGGGAGGGATTTATAACGACTTTCTGGTTAAATTCCTAGTACTAAAAGTCCTGTTCAAATTTGCTAATGAGGGGGTTTTAACACAACAAACATGCCCCCTAACCTCTTATATACGGGCCTGCCATTAATCATTTAATTGTTACGGTGTGACAAAACTGATTCAGCTGCATTTACTCTTGTAAGTTCTGAGTTTTTGTAACTTCTTTCTGAGAGAGAATACGTAAAGAAAATAACTTGAACTTATTGAGTCTAACGGGAATTGAACCAGTCCGTTCAAACGGCACCAAATCGCATAGCAACTCCCGTACAGGAGATTTTCCGTACTTGAATAACCGCATCTAAATTTACGTGTGTTAACTTTCAGCAGTGGTTCTCGACATGGGTCATATGGAACCTTGAGTGCAGAGGTTGAATGCGCCACAGAGAAAAATATTTGAAATTTGGAAGGCTACAGACCCGTCTAGACAGGTCACGAGACGATACCTATTTCAATGATAAACCTGATTTATCGAGATAACGGTTACTAACCGTCGGTGACTGCAAATAAAGACTGACTTTTTTTAAGGCACAAGAGTGGCCACCTAAAATATTTCTCACAATAGGGGCGGAGGGTGGGCACGGACCCAACAACAGGTTGAGAACAATATTTTACAGTACAAAATGTATTTCTAATTTGGATAAGAATGAGTATCGTAAACATTGGGGGTGTCATAAATCTATGTCAAGTATTTCTCATTTCTGTGATAACTAATGCTATTCAACAGCGCTTCTAAAATTTGGTCATGTAACTCCCATAAGGGAGAAGGCACAGCATTTTACTGGGGAGACACACGCACTCACACACACACCCACATACTCACACACACACACACAAATTGAGGGTGGGCAAGGAGCATTATGCGGCTGAAGAAAGGAAACTAGAAGATATTTTATAAATTATTATACGACTTGAATGTATTTATTATAAGACTTGAATGTATTCATCATCATCATACATGGTTGGTTGATAAATAGATTGCTCTCTCCTCTGAAGACCTATTATATTTCTGCTCACATTGCAACAGGTTTTTCGGATGCCGATTTGATTCATCAGCAAATATCTGAGGACTCACAAACAACCAAACAAAACTTGACTTTTCTTAATACCATGCTCACCTTCGCTTGCAAAGGAGGAACACCGTCATCATTTTGAATACTAGTAAAAAGTTTTGCTATTACCTGCCTCCCGTTCCGACCTTGTAACACGCTGGCGAGTTAGGAATATATACAGTGTATTTACTATTTCTTGGCCAACACAAGAAGACTCAAGTCCCGAGCGGATGGCATCAATACAACTTGTCGGTCCAACTATGTTTGACATAATCTACGTTCTCACTTTACATGTGTCCTGTCTTTCAATGTTTATCTGGAAGTATAGTTTGTGAACTGAACACTCGGGGTCATAGTCGACAAATGCATCTGGTCAGCAACAAATCACTGTCTTGACATTGACTGGCGCACACCGTGTTCTGTCAAAGTTGTCATGTCTGTGCCACAATCGCCTTCACTCATTTTTCTGTAAATGAATGTTACTGTTTCGCGTTACGTAGAAGCTCTGAATCTCATGACTTTTTGCTGTAGATGTTATATGACTTTTTTAAGCTAAGGAAATGTATTTAGACGAAGGGAGCTACCGAGTACATTGTCTGCATCTTGACCAATATTTCATGTTACATGATGTAATGGCTTTTAAATGAAAACAATATTTTTCATGTCTCAGCTATAACTTTATTCTTCATTAGAAACTAGTTTCATAGTACGTGGTTCATTCCCATAAGTGCTCCGCTCTCCGTGTTCCAGCAGCTATCTCAGTATATGTAGACTCAGAGTCCCGTTGAGGGGTTGATTGCGTGATCTTCAGGACTTTTCCAAAATTTTACTTTTCCTCCCCTCACCTCTATCCATACTACACATACCAATGTGACCGTCGATATCATTACTGTTCGTTTTCTGTTATATGTTTTAATTTTGTTTAAATTGTTGTCTTGATAAAGGCCGTTATGTTGAAACGTCGATTTGTGTGTGTTATTATGTTTGTCTCCAACTAGCAAAACTTTATTACCCTATTCATGGATCTTTTTAATTAACCCCTCTCAAGATGTTTTCATTACTATTTTTATCTGTCCATTTGGGTTATTAACATTCTTCTATAAAACCTATAGAGACAGGACATGTTGGAGATACGTTGAAGCCAACCTTTGTTGCGGAGATGGCACTTAATGATGATGATGATAAAACCACATTTCTGCTGCATCTATATTATGCATCACTTTCTCGGCAAAGATGAGGCGATGGTGAGCTATAACTCTTGCTTTGCCTAGAACCCGACAGGGTCATGTGACAAGGACCGTCAGCTGTAGACGTAGGAGTTGCTACGTGTGCGTTTATGTCTAGCTCAAATCAGTTTAATTACTTTCCCTATCGTTACTTTCACCGTTGACAAGGGTTTCACACTTGTGTCACATAACGTTATTTGCGCAATCATTGTAAACGTTCCTTATGACGCGCCTAGGGAAACGGGTAAGAGCATCAGAGATAGTTTATGTCAAAATGTGTTGTCTTATTCACTGATCCAGATCTCTTTCACTGACCATTTCACCAGCGCAGACCACCGGGGTACTCGTGATATCCAGGTCACTGCCATTAAATCGTTACCCTCTCTTGAGTCGGACCATATATGCGCTTATGTACCGGTGTATGAACCAACAGACTACAATGCTCGGGGACTAACATCCGGTACGTCTATGTGTAGGTGTTCTGTTCTGTCAAATTTCTGGACTGTTAAGTCGATATCTCGTTATATTCTGTCAACGTTTCCTTTTGTTTTATTTCAGTCTTTATCCTTCTAGTGTTCTCTTATAATTCAGTCTTCCGGATTATTCCCATCTAACGATTATGAAACTGGAAAGCACCGTTTCTTATTTTTCGTGTATAATATATAATATTCTGTTGATAACGGCCTTGTGGTCGAAATGTTGATTCGTGGGATCTATTATGTGTGTTACTAGAGATTAGCAAAACTTCATTTTCCATTATATATATATATTATATATATATATATATATATATATATATATATATATATATATATATATATATATATATATATATAATATATATATATATATATATATATATATATTATAATTTTGCTGTTTGGATTTCATTTTTCAAGGTAGGTTGTATTAAGCGTATGATCGTGGTGTAAGGTTGTATTTCAATTCAGCTAATGGTCGTGGTGTTGTATTCAGGGAATGGTCGTTTTGTTAAGTTGTATTCAGCAAATGGTCGCAGTGTTAGGTTGTATTCAATTCAGCGAATGGTCGTGGTGTTGTGTTATATTCAGGAAATGGTCGTGGTGTTATGTTGTATTAAGCAAACCGTCGTTATTTACCCCGATTGATCTGTTCTGATATAAATATTCAGAGAACCATTGCTGGTATCAGGGATAGAGGTGATGGCACATATGGTTGTTTGAATTTGCATAAATTAATGTATGACTTTAGTCCGATTGTGCTAGATAAGTAGAGTTCACATCATCGACGTGTGGGAAGAGAGAATTTGCTAAATGAAAAGATAGCTACACCTGCAAGCTTCCATTATTCTCAAGTGAATTTATTAATACGAAATATTTTCACAGAATTATTGACAATGGCAGCCGCAGCTTTGCACTGTATGTTCACTGGTGGAAAATAAACAAAATGAAATTTATAAAAACAATACAAAAATTGATAATAGACATTTATTTAAAATAGTGAATAAAGGGAACAGAGATTCAATCAGAAACAAATAAACAAATCTATTTTCTTTTCTTTTGTGGTGGTTTATTTTTGTGATGTTCTTTGTTCATATTTGTTGTGGCGCAGACTGAGACGTTATAGTGTATGCATCACTGCAGTCACTGTGAGGTCCAGGTTTCAATGTCTGTTAATGACTTGGGGGGGGGGGGGGGTTCTTCTGGCTAAGGGGAGATAAGAAACAACATTTCGTGGAGACAGTGAACGTACTTCGTTTTATCACATAACCATTAGTTATTCCTTACACTGCGCAACATGGACACATACAGTAATGGCAGTCCTCATTTGTTATCGCTGGTGCCCTCATAGATAGCTCTCTTCTTTTATGTGCAGTCTTATTATAACACAGTAGATAGCAAGGGGACCGGCGTAGTCGTCAATAACTCCATCTCTCCGTCTTCACAAAGAACATCTTAGACAAATGTAAACATGACAATGCGATAGAATATAGTATGATGATTGCATGAGATAGCATGATATCACTATCAATCAATCAATCAATCAATCAAGTGCCATGTCGAATAGTGTAGGAAATCATGTATCTCTACGACTCTCTGTCTCTTGTGTTGTTAATATGCTCGGTTGGTGAACTTTTACCGTGACACAATACTAGTCCATCTAGCAACTTTTCTCTTTGTCGTCCCCTATCTCTTCCCCCCTTGATCTTTCCAGTGGTTATTAAGTGTTCAAGCTGTGTTCTTCTCAGCATATGCATTAGAAACCTTGACTGTCTGCCCCTAATGTTTGATATGATTGATCGTTTTACCGCAGCATCAACGAGAACATCTGCATTAGTTTTCTTAGCTGTCCATGGTATTTTCATCATTCTTCTCACTTCTAGTCCATAAAAAAGAATTGATTCGATATAACATCTCAGCACTCTAATTCGGGTCTGCATTGAAAGTCCTCCATTGCACAAAATGGTTCTCATTTTTACGAATGCTGATTTGGCTTGTGCTGTTCGCCTCTTTATCTCACTTGAACATCTACCTTCTGATGTTAGCAGGGGTGCCAAGATATTTCACTTTTTCAACTTGTGTTAATTTTGTATCATTAATCATTATGTTGCATCTTAGTGGTGCATGTCTCTTCGAGACAGCCATTATTTCTGGGTTTTTTCTTGTTTAAACTGAGGTCTTTGTTTTCACTTTCTTTCACTACTTTATCCAACAGGACTTGTAGTTCTTGTTGACTTCCTGCTATCAGTACTGTGTTGTCAGCATATCTCAAGTTATTTATATTGCATCCTCCCACCTTTATTCCTGACATATCTTCTATATTTCGCATAATGTATTCTGTATACAGGGAGAAAAGATCCGGTGACATTACACAACCTTGCCTGACACCCATTTCTATCTTTTGAAATCTTCCAATAGTGTTGTTAACTCTCATCGCAGCTGTTTGTTTCCAATACATATCTCTTACTATTCTTAGATCTTTCCCATTCAAGTTAAGATTTTCTAGCAGTTTTATAATCTCTGAATGCTTCACCTTGTCAAATACTTTGCTGTAATCTATGAAGCAGAAATAAAGGTCTTGTTTTACTTCTATTGCCCTCTCCATTAATGTTCTTACTGCATATAGAGCATTTCTTGGGCCTTTTCCTTCTATGAATCCGCATTGTTCTTCTGTTATCTCTGGTTTGATTTTTTCTTATACGTATCATTATTATGCGCAGTAGAATCTTGGTCATCTGACTCAAAAAGCCAACTGATGCACAGCCGTTAGTTTTTTAACATCCTAACTCAATATTCCATGATAAAATTCCTAGAATTAGTTTGTGTAAAAGGAACAATAGCTCTTAGGTAGACCCAAACTCGGGAAGTGTGAACAGGAATATATCTACAAAATAAAGGTCGATGACGATTCAATTATAGCACTGGCCACACACATACAGCACTGACCACATATTTAAAGCACTGTTCACATCTATAGTACTGACCGAACTGTCCAAGGACAATCGTCACCAGAGACGGGCTTATTATCCATCTACTAACTCATAGTCAAGGACATAATCTAACTGTATTTCAAAAGTGGATGTAACAAATGGTCATCATCATCATGTGATGGACGAACAATAACGGAAGTATAGGTCACGTGACCAGCACAGCTGATCCCAGTATTTGGATTATTTGTAAACTCCCCGAATATGGATTTATTTGACAATGTTATAAACATATTTTGTACAAACTTTGAGAGCGCTATTAAAGTATACTGTATCTGTCAAAGCAATGAATATGAACTTAGCTTGGTATATATCGGTTGTAAATGTGCTTCAGAAGCTCTGCAGTCATTTCTATTCTAAGATTTGTCACAGAATTGATTTATTATACTGCGATATTATCTCTGCGTGGAGTCTTTTCTCTGTTCATGTTTTTGATAGCATCGATAATCTATTCATTTATTCCTAGTCCCTGACGTTTCTCTTGTAGATTTCGTTCTGGTCTGTCATTATTATGAAGCTCTTCGGTGTACCTCGCCCATGTTACTATTGTACATTCTACCCACACCAATCTCTTGTTTGAAAGCGTGCCTTGACTTCTTGTTCAGGGAGCAAAGAATAGGACCAGTGTCTTCTTTCTAGATATTTCGTAGATGGCGACTAAAATATTTGGGGGAGTGGTTGACAAATTGTAAAAACATGCTTGTCAATTCTTGTCTCAATTTATTTCTTTTGCCTCAATAGTCCCCATGGGTAACGTAGAGATGCGAGCCAGCGGACATTGCACTATTGTCCTTTTGCTATCAATAATCCCCATGGATGGCGAGGATATGTAAGGCAGTGGGCATTGCACTTTGTCCTTATGTGGCAGATTCTTATTGAATGAGAAAGCTAGATGTGCCATGACTGCGGATGAGTGAAGAAATCTGACAGAAGAATGGTGAGATAGCTAACCAAGACATGTGTGCTCTGTTCCCAGGCAGCACGTGGTAATCCTGGTATACTGGTGCACTAGAGTTGAGATGCCTTCCTTTGGGGACTAAACTGGCATCTATAAACCGCCTTTACACAGCCATGCATCTGAGACAACCTTATATGTCAGGTATAGCGTCAGTAGCACATCTGAGAGAACCTTATATGTCCAGGTATAGCGTCAGTCACACATCTGAGGCAACCTTATATGTCCAGGTATAGCGTCAGTCACACATCTGAGAGAACCTTATATGTCCAGGTATAGCGTCAGTCACACATCTGAGGCAACCTTATATGTCCAGGTATAGCGTCAGTCACACATCTGAGAGAACCTTATATGTCCAGGTATAGCGTCAGTCACACATCTGAGACAACCTTAAATGTCCAGGTATGGCGTCAGTCACACATCTGAGAAGAACCATACTTTTGCCTGAACGACTATGAGCTGTAAAGAGCTATTTGGTCCCAGTTGAAGGGACTATTTCATCATCAACATCATCACACACACCAGCTCTGCTCCCTGTACATCCAGCACATGTTACTTTCAACTTAATTCTCATAGTACTCACTATTTCATTCCGTTAACTTGTGTAGAAGGCGCAAACACTGCAGCATAATAATTGTTTAGTATTTAGCACGGAAGATTCTTTTATGAGATAAAATTTCTACCCCGAATTTTCTATTATTATAAAAATCATTGTCGATCATTATATGGTGCCGATAGACGCTCTCTCCACAAGTCTGGATTTTCGTTCGTATTGAGCACGTATTGCAGTCTCAACATCACAACGTCATAGTTCCCACTTGATCTTTATTTAGTTTATCTCGGTATTTTTTATTTTCTGCTTGTGAACTGACACTTTGTGGAACCATTGTGGAAACATGTACACTGACACAACAAGAAACATGTACACTGACACAACAAGAAACATGTACACTGACACAACAAGAAACATGTACACTGACACAACAGGAAACATGTACACTGACACAACAGGAAACATGTACACTCACACAACAAGAAACATGTACACTGACACAACAAGAAACATGTACACTGACACAACAGGAAACATGTACACTCACACAACAGGAAACATGTACACTCACACAACAGGAAACATGTACACTCACACAACAAGAAACATGTACACTGACACAACAAGAAACATGTACACTGACACAACAAGAAACATGTACACTGACACAACAGGAAACATGTACACTCACACAACAGGAAACATGTACACTCACACAACAGGAAACATGTACACTCACACAACAAGAAACATGTACACTCACACAACAGGAAACATGTACACTCACACAACAAGAAACATGTACACTGACACAACAAGAAACATGTACACTGACACAACAAGAAACATGTACACTCACACAACAGGAAACATGTACACTCACACAACAAGAAACATGTACACTGACACAACAGGAAACATGTACACTGACACAACAGGAAACATGTACACTCACACAACAGGAAACATGTACACTGACACAACAGGAAACATGTACACTCACACAACAGGAAACATGTACACTGACACAACAAGAAACATGTACACTGACACAACAAGAAACATGTACACTGACACAACAGGAAACATGTACACTCACACAACAGGAAACATGTACACTCACACAACAAGAAACATGTACACTGACACAACAGGAAACATGTACACTCACACAACAGGAAACATGTACACTCACACAACAAGAAACATGTACACTGACACAACAGGAAACATGTACACTCACACAACAGGAAACATGTACACTCACACAACAGGAAACATGTACACTCACACAACAAGAAACATGTACACTCACACAACAGGAAACATGTACACTCACACAACAGGAAACATGTACACTGACACAACAAGAAACATGTACACTGACACAACAAGAAACATGTACACTCACACAACAGGAAACATGTACACTCACACAACAGGAAACATGTACACTGACACAACAAGAAACATGTACACTGACACAACAAGAAACATGTACACTCACACAACAGGAAACATGTACACTCACACAACAGGAAACATGTACACTGACACAACAAGAAACATGTACACTCACACAACAAGAAACATGTACACTGACACAACAAGAAACATGTACACTGACACAACAAGAAACATGTACACTCACACAACAGGAAACATGTACACTGACACAACAAGAAACATGTACACTCACACAACAAGAAACATGTACACTCACACAACAAGAAACATGTACACAACAAGAAACATGTATCTATCTATCTATCTATCTATCTATCTATCTATCTATCTATATATCTATCTATCTATCTATCTATCTATCTATCTATCTATCTATCTATCTATCTATCTATCTATCTATCTATCTATCTATCTATCTATCTATCTATACGCTGTGACCCTTGTTTGCCTTGCGGCGTCAGGGGTGGAAGAGCTCTGGAGATGGCCTTCTTATGTGTTGTTTGTAAGCTTGTTCCTGTGGCTTCTTTGATTTCTGTGATCCATCTTTTACCTGAAAAAGTCAGCAAAACCCGTCCATCAACTGACTTGCAGATACAGAGCGTCACACATTGTAACCGGACACGCCATCTCATATCAAACAGTCTTTTCAACGGCGTTACAATAGTCAAGTGCATCTCTCGCACCTCAATATTTGCTGTTACCTACCTGCATAATTTATATTTCCGCCTTGTTCGCTGCAACGCGATCAAATAACTTCAATTTAACATTAGAATCTTGAATTTCGTGAACGGCTCCTTGGAATTTGACACAAATAAATATTTTTACACTATCCAAGTGTATCATCTACAAATCTTTGTGTCATGTCCCACACCTTTCTTCTATATTCTATTATTTCTAATATTATTCCTGTTATTTTTTTCTGCTTGTAATAGTTTATTATGAGCCAGAAGTGAGTTATAGTTTCTCTTGAAGTTTCCGAACCTCGTGTGAATGATGCATTTACTTGTTGATAGATAACAATTGCTAACATCTAGACAAAGAAGACATTGAATAGAATTAAATGATATCGTGATCAAACAGATTCAACAATAGTGTCACAGAATTGTTCTGGCTAAGTTCAGGATATGCGGTTACTTGTGGTTATAAGTAGACCGACTTGTACAATTTGATATCTGCTCCCAAATGGAAGTATATATAGTTTCTAATACGAACGCAGACAGCGTATCTGAATAGGGGGTTTTATTTTCAAAGCGATTCATTAGGACATAAAAACCATTTCCTCAAAAAATGTCGTTTCCAATTTGCGTTAAAAAGCAATTTCCAGCTTTTCTACCAGAAACCTAACGTTTCAAGGCATAAAGGGGTATACAGTGAAAAGAAAGAGAAACAAGAAGTATTACGACTGAAAGTTGAAACCTTCTTGTTATGAAATGTCTACGAAAATGCTCCATTGAACACAGGAAGAAATAGATTGATTGATGGTCATTTATGAGGATAGAAATAAACAATACATACTTGCGTTGTTTCACTGTTGGTGCGCCAGATCATTAACGTTTGAGAAAATGTCTTAAAGAATTGTGTCTCAATGCGGGAGATAGATCATTCAAGTTTAAGAAATACTATCTTAAAAAATTCTTTCCTAACGAGGGCGCTAAACCAGTAACGTTTGAGAAATTATGTCTTAAACAATTCTTTTTCAACGAGGGCGCTAAGTCATTAGCGATTGAGAAATACTGTCTTAAAGATTTACTTCTTAACGAGGGTGCTGGTTGGTTGGTTGCTGACCCAGCGGTCCATGGGCTCATGTCCTTTGAACCAATGCCATTGTGTGATATATGCATGTATTTGTGAGCTGTTGCTTTGTTCCATATAATGTGTTGCATTTATCTGACCTTCGAGGGAGAAGCGATGCCATTCAGCGATGGACATTCAAAAACGTGGTGGTCAACAGTGTCATAAGGATGAGTGCACAGCCGGCACTCTAGAGTGTGTTGTAGTTGTATTCTGTTCAGGTGATTGTTAAGCTGTACATGTGTGCTAAGTTGGATACTGTGGTCTGTTCTTCCCAGGAGGTTGATGATGTATTTGGGATTTGGGCAGGCCATATATTTATAGATTTCTCTCCCAGTGTATTCCATGGCCCATCTGTTCATCCCATTTTTCCCCCACAGATTTCAACATAATTTTAACTGTGTGCATGGTTGTTTATGTATATGGTTGTTTTTGTTGTGTTCCCTTCTTTGCTAGTCTGCTTGCCTTGTCATTGCCACGAGTGTTTGGGTGACCTGGAATCAACTGCATAACAATGCTGGCTTCATAAGATGTAAGCAGCTAGTTGGCATGGTGATATATTTCAACTAGCTCAGGTTTACAATGTCCATTTTAGTGCATGAAGTGCAGACATAGAGTCTGTAAAAATTGCAATGGTTTAAACTTTTCATGGAAAGGCATAAAATATGGTCTTCCGGTGGTACAGGGCAACTTCTAGTGCTGTTATTTCAGCTACATATTTAGAACATATCTCCACAGACGTATCTCCACGAGCATATCTCCACAGACGTATCTCCACAGGCGTATCTCCACGAGCATATCTCCACAGACGTATCTTCATATATATATATATATATATATATATATATATATATATATATATATATATATATATATATATATATATATATATATATATATATATATATATTAGGCCATTTCTTCACGAGCGTATCTCCACAGATATTTTAAGCCATATCTCCACCGGCATCAAACAACTCATCAGATGTTTTAGTCCGGATATTCTATAATCCAAACCTGTTTCATGGTGACTTTGAAAGGCAGACCCATTAGTATAGACATGAACCCATTGTTCTGAGTAGGTGTCTATTGTTTTCTGTGTTTCTTTTATAATACTTACTGGTTCAGAACTTTATTATATTATCTTATAATTGTGTCTTGATTACCGGCAATTTAAAACCTGCGTGTGGGTGGTAAACATTTTTCTACTCTTTTTAGTTCTTGTCTCTTGTCTGGTAGGTGATAGCTGTCTTTTTTTTCCATTGGCATTGCTGAGGACTGACTTCTGTTGTATTCTGTGGTTTAGTTGCCAGCTTTCTACAAATTGTTTATTTGGCTGGTCTTTGTTCATTCTTTTGCTTCTTTCATAAACCTCCATTGCAGCCATATTTCTCCGTATCTCCCGGAGTTCTATATTTATACGTGTTTCACGTGCAGCAGTTAGCATGCATAGATTGCATTGTTGTACTAATAAGGCATTGGGCGCTGTTCTGGGCGATGTGTAGGGATTCTACATTTGTCTTGGAACATGCGATTGAGTCTGTGGGTCCCCCCAATGGCCCACTAGACAAACCACCCATGCAACAGAAAACTTTAGTAGATGACATGCCGTTATACTGAGGTTTTCGTATGGATTCTTCGCAGCATGTATCATTCATACAATTATGTTTTTCATGTGTTATTATATTTTGTGTGAATTGTTATTATTCTATATGCATGCACCCTCTGTGGTTGGGAGTGAGCCAGAGATGTACTGTGCAGCACTGAGGGGGGGGGTGAAATTACTGCACTGTTTTTGTATAGCTGAGGTCCATCATAAAGGCTCAGTTATTCAGGATGTGATAAGCTTTTGCCTTGAACTTTTGGTTGCATGCCTGGAGTCATAGACACGTTCGGCATAACCAGTAGTCAATTGGGGGAATGAGCACGGTGAATCAATCATATCTTGGCTTCAGTGTTTCGGAGCAGTGCATAGGTAGAAACCTACTTCCGGGAGATGTGATAGTAAATCCACAGACTTCCTAGCAATATAATCTTATTACAACCAAGAGTATTTACAAACGAGATTGGAAGTCGCCTCGGTTATCAAGGTCCGCGGCAGGCAGTGGGTAACCAATCAGCACTAGCCGAGAAATTGACTACTGGAAAGTATCGAAAAACAACAACTCAAACACAGACATACACAATACGTAACAACATCAACAATGTCAACATCTACACAAGAACCAAAACATTAAATCAAGGAAATCTTGCAGGGAAAACCAGAAGAGCCAAGATTGTCATAAATCTAAGTCTTCACTTAATTTTCTACAATCAGACATCTGTAGTATAAGAAACGAAAAAACTAGAACTTGCTTCTTCTTCTTCTGCGTTCGTTCTCAAACTCCTGCAGATTAGCAGGATGTAGTCCAGAGAACGGAATGTGTTGTGCCATGGTTTACAGCATTGCTGCGATATCTGCGCATTTCGGCCTGACACATCCAACTTCATCATGGCTTTGGGTCACTGACCCTGTATGGGATGGCACAGCCAACTCCATCCCATAACCTCCTTAGTCGCCTTTTACGACATGCGTGGAAGGTAAATAGTGTTGCTATTCTTTGCTCCCCTTTCGGGCCCCGGCAACACACGGGCGTAGAACTTGCTAATTTACTACACACTCTGGCCCTCTTAGTAAAGACTACACAAAGTCACTGACCCATATCTGTCATGATATACCAGCTATGCCTGTAGGTGTGCCGATTGCCGTGGTATAGCTACCTATATCAGGAATGACATTCAGGGACATGTCACTCATAACAGCCCATCCCACGGATGTGCAGAAAGTGACCATCTGACACACTGGAGGAAAATGCACAATCTACAGCTTATACAGCCCACTTTAGACAACATGCAACTTACCAGACACCCATGCAACACAATCTATAGTTTATACATCCCACTTTAGACAACATGCAACTTACCGGACACCCATGCAACACAATCTACAGCTTATACAGCCAACTTTAGACAACATGCAACTTACCGGACACTCATGCAACACAATCTACAGTTTATACAGCCCACTTTAGACAACATGCAACTTACCAGACACCCATGCAACACAATCTATAGTTTATACATCCCACTTTAGACAACATGCAACTTACCGGACACCCATGCAACACAATCTACAGCTTATACAGCCAACTTTAGACAACATGCAACTTACCGGACACTCATGCAACACAATCTACAGCTTATACAGCCAACTTTAGACAACATGCAACTTACCGGACACTCATGCAACACAATTTCTCAAAAAAGTACTGCTGGTGATTTGAATGGCCACTCACCCATTGGGGTTACCATAACCGCAATAATACAGGAAGATATACAGAAGAATGTTGAGAATACCATGGACTGCCAGAAAAACTAATGTAAAGGTGTTGAAAGAGTCAAATTCGAAACGGACCTTAATAAACAATATAAGAAAAAGGCAATCTTCTTTTTTTTGGCCACTTCATGAGACAGGCAGGTTTAGAGAACATAATCACAACATGCAAAATTTAAGGCAACAGAGACAGAGGGCGACAACGTGAGAAAATATTAGACAGTTTGACAATCTGGCACGGCAAGGAAACATCGACCTTGATACACAATACTGTGGACAGAGAGCTGTGGAGAGCCATGACCGCCTACGCCAGCCGGCATGGCACCTGATGATGATATAGAGGAGTTCTGTGAAATAACAAATCTGTCAGTCCTGCAGGTGCAGGAGACAAATCCTGTACCAACAACTGCATAGGAGCCATCTATCTCTCAATCGACCCGACTTGTTGATCTGTTCGTCTGATATAATAGATTCCTGCTCTTTAGAAATTGTTCATGACAGCGGAAGACGGCAAAGATCAAGTCTGATCACCAGAACTACGCCCAACAACGCATATTTCAAGCAGAAAACTCGCTGGAAATTTGTAAACTATTCCAAGAAACATCTGATTTCCTGCTTTATAATATCAACAGCAATAAAGTAGAAATATTTACTGCTGAGGTGACAAAAGCTATCATCACAGCAGCATCACAAAGCATCCCAAGGGGCAGTAAAAGATCTTATGAGCAATTTTACAATAACGAAATACAAACTGGTATTCTTGAAACGAATAAAGTAAGAGAAAACATTCATATTATGACATCACAAGAAGCAAAAATCCTTTAGATCGAGGGAGATAAATCATTAAATTTTGAGAAATATTGAAATATTTTGTATTGTTTGAAATGTTAGAAACGTCATTACTTGTATTTGCATATTGTTTGCAATGTTAGAAACGTCATTACTTGTATTTGCGTATCGTTTGCAATGTTAGAAACGTCATTACTTGTATTTGCGTATTGTTTGCAATGTTAGAAACGTCATTACTTGTATTTGCGTATTGTTTGCAATGTTAGAAACGTCATTACTTGTATTTGCGTATTGTTTGCAATGTTACAAACGTCATTACTTGTGTATTGTTGGCAATGTTACAAACGTCATTACTTGTGTATTGTTGGCAATGTTAGAGATGTCATTATTGTACTTGTGTATTGTTGGCAATGTTAGAGATGTCATTATTGTACTTCAACCAATAGCTGCATCTTCACCAATTTCTTTTTTCTGTACACAAGACGATTACGTCATTAGAGCACACATTCTGCAGCGCCAGCAAAGTTCTCTTGCCGAATAATCTACTCTGTCTTCATGTCATGGTATCCTGTTCAGATGCATTAATTTGTTATTAAGTCTTCAACTAACTTAATACGAAATTTATCAACCTACGCAAACCTGGAGAATGTCCAGAATAAAAGCTAAAGAATATCCAGAAACAAAGTTAGAAAATGTCCAGAATAAAAGATAGAGAATATTCAGAAATAAAGTTTGAGAATGTAAGGAATAAAAGCTGGACAATGTCCAGAATAAACGCTGAAGAATGTCCAAAATCAAAACTGGAGAATATCCAAAATTGTGTCTTCGGTACCGAGAGACGGGAAGAGGAGAGAGATAGAGAGCACGGTGGGGAAATATTGTCTCCCATTAGGTGGACCACGAGTAAAGAAATGTTGAGAACCTCTGATCTACAGTAAACTTCAGTACATTAGATTGTTCCTTCTCTTTTAGAGATTCATCAGTGCTGTACTTGTTGATAATTGTACAACTTGAAGGGTTTCTGTTTAAATGAATTGCTTTGAAGTTAGGGTAAAAGCTAACTCTATTGTCAATTGAGCGTTACACTTTTTTATAAGCATCTTGTCTCGATTCTTGGCCTGCTTTTTTATTTATCTTACCTTGTTTACTTCTTTGTCACTGTTCGTTGTCTTGCTGAATGTCTGTCTTTCTACCACACACTCTTTCTCTTCTAGAATGTCTATCTTTCTTTCATACACTCTTTGTCTTTTAGAATATCTTTCTTTTACAACCTCTTTGTCTTCTAGAATGTTTGTCTATTTGTCTCACACTATTTGTCTTCTAACATTTGTGTCTATCTGTCTCACACTCTGTGTTCTTTGTCTTCTTGACTATTTGTCTATGTGTCTCACAACCTATGTCATCTAGAATGTCTGTCTATCAGTCTCGTTATCGTCTAGAATGTACATCTTTCTGTCTCACGATCGTTGTCTTCTAGAATGTCTGTCTATTTCTCACCCGTTTTGTGCTTTTTCTCATAGAATATGTCTCACCCTCGTTGTTTCGTAGAATGTCTCCCTATCTATCTCACACTATTTGTTAATTGTTTTATTGAATGTCTGTATATTTGTCTCACACTCTTAATCCTTTCAACTGCATTCATTCACCGCTTCCCTTCAATCACATTCATTCATCGCTTCACTTCAATCACATTCATTCATCGCTTCACTTCAATCCCTTCAATCACATTCATTCATCGCTTCACTTCAATCACATTCATCATCGCTTCACTTCAATCACATTCATTCATCGCTTCACTTCAATCTCTTCAATCACATTCATTCATCGCTTCACTTCAATCTCTTCACTCACATTCATTCATCGCTTCACTTCAATCACATTCATTCATCGCTTCACTTCAATCCCTTTAATCACATTCATTCATCGCTTCACTTCAATCACATTCATTCATCGCTTCACTTCAATCACATTCATTCATCGCTTCACTTCAATCACATTCATTCATCGCTTCACTTCAATCACATTCATTCATCGCTTCACTTCAATCACATTCATTCATCGCTTCACTTCAATCACATTCATTCATCGCTTCACTTCAATCACATTCATTCATCGCTTCACTTCAATCCCTTCAATCACATTCATTCATCGCTTCACTTCAGTACTTTCAATTATATTCTCTCACAGCTTCACTCCAATCGTTTCAATCAACTTCTCTCACCGCTTCACTCCAATCCTTTCAATCACATTCACTCTTCAGTCTAATGCTTTTGCTTTAAATCACATTGTCTCTGTTTCACTCCAATCCTTCCAATCATATTCTCTAAATGTTTCACTCCAATCCTTCCAATCACTAATCTAACTAGAATTATATCTCTTAATTAACAACAAGATCAGGTTTCGAAAAAAATTGATCTGAAAAAAACGTAGAATAATGATCATATTTCTATGTTTATGTGCATCTTACCTGTCCGTGTTGACATTTTCAAGTGATAGATTACCACAACATGGCTATAAACTAATATACAGTCACATTCGTTTTTCTAAAGGTGTCATGCTTCAAGGTACAGCAGAGCATCAGGCAGCCAGTGGCACGGTTAAGTAAACGTTTGCGAAATGTTCGATAAAAATCATATACGATGCGATAAATCGACAGGCGCATATATCGCAGCTTTTTTTATTTATTAGAAGTACAAAATACTAGAAACAAATTTGCCAAATTACAAAGTGGACTCTAAGTTGTAGTTCTGTTGAGCTGTTGTTCATGAAGAAGTAGATACTCTATAACTGATAATTTAGTTAAATTAGTAGATACTTTATAACAGATATTCTATACCAGATACTCTATAACAGATACTCTATAACAGATACTCTATAACAGATACTCTATAACAGATACTCTATAACATATACTATATAACATATACTATATTACAGATAATCTATAACGGATACTCTATAACATATACTATATTACAGATACTCTATAACGGATACTCTATTACAAATACTACATAAAAGATACGCTATAAGTGATAATCTATAACAGACACTCTTTTATAGATACCATATAACAGATACTCTAGATGAAGTAGATACTCTATAACAGAAAGCGTTTAAAATGTAGTTAAACAGGTTTGCCTACTGCCCTCCGTGTCCTGATAAGTAAATGTAGTGACACATGTTTGTGTAATGTCTTCCATGGCAAGACAATGAAATGTATGCTGTTCCAAACAACCACAAAAAAAGAAGAAACGCAACATTATTTTATTGCTAATGGACACCATCCAAATTTCAAACATGTACCAAAACTTTATTTTATAGAATTAATGTTTCAAACTTGGCATGAAGAAACTTCCAGGCAATGAAGTGATGTTTATTTGGTTGAAATTAGCAGTTGGATCTGTTGTTGTGGGGGAGAACAAAATCACTAAACCAAACCCAACTCCAGTCATTCCTAACTGTCCATTGACGATGCTGGTTCGCTCACAGCAGTCGGTTCTGGCGATACCGGTCTGTAAGAATAGAACTTCTGTAGAGTCTTCTAGCCCAAAGAACAGTGACGTGCAGCCGGATCCATATCGTTTGATCTGAAATCCGACGAGCTGCTGTCGTTGACGATACTGTGGAGGACAGAGATGCAAATTGATTGCTGAGGTGATGCAGCCGTGTGAAGCGGTCTTCGGCAGGAGTTGTGACTTTGGGTTTTCCATTGAGCGACCGGTCTGCAACTGAGCCAGTTTGTTGAAATCACTTCTAAAGGCGACTGATGTTGCTTCTAACCACATTAAATTGTGTGATCACTACACTTTGTGATTGTCCAGTCTGTAAACGTCCAATGATGATGTATCGTTGTTCTGTAGTGAGATGTGCCATACTTATGCATTGAATTTGTAACTGAATTTATTCGAGGTCAATTTTTTTAAACGTCATTTTTTTATAGGCAATTAATAATATGGTCAGACAGCTCTGTGTTCAGTAATTTTCCCATGATTATCATGTCATGAGCTATTGCCAAAAATGTTGTTTTGACCTTGACCTCTTTCATGACCTCACTAATCATGAGGTTAGTACTTCTTCTTCAGCGTTCATTCTCAAACTCCCGCTGGATCTCCCTTGTAGAAGGACAATGGTCCTATTAGATTTTCAGCAGGATGTAATCCTGAGCATGGAAATGCGTTGTATCGCCTTTTTATTTGCGGAAATGACCCGACACATCCGTCTTCGGCGGAATGCGGTGAGTACATTTCAAGTAACCATAATAAATTAATGACCAAGTGAACACAGTCGATAGGTCGAATAATGTCCAATCAGCGAATATTTCTTTTATAAAAGTATCTCCAAAAAGTTGCATTTCGCTCTTTTTTGTTTTTGTTTGTTTGTTGTTCTGTTTTTTTTTAATCAGTATAGTTGCACAGATTTGCGTAATGTCCTCAATGCCATGCCACATGCATGTAGTTAGTTACATACAGATTTGTTGATATATCTCTTCCATATTTGTTGTAAATCGTATATCAGTGTATCTAGAAATCTGAGGATACACACATGCACTTGACACCTTCGGTTCAACATCTTGTTGTCTGTATATTTAGAAATCTCAAACTACACACAGGTAGTTGACATCTCTCTTCTACATTGTGTTGCTGATGTTTCTACAATGCACACGTTGAATCATGTATGCGTGACGATAAAAAAATCTCTAACAGGATACAAATTGCCACAATTAACATAATATAATCTATTCACATAGCTCTGTATGTTTATTAGTTTTCCGGTAAGTAAAGTATATTCCATATAAATACAGTGAAATAATCTTCAAATCGCTGTGAGTAAAGTATATTCCATATAAATACGGGGAAATAATAATCCATATAAATACGGGGAAATAATAATCCATATAAATACGGGGAAATAATAATCCATATAAATACGGGGAAATAATAATCCATATAAATACGGGGAAATAATCCTTCAGTCGATGTGAGTAAAGTAGATTTCATATCAACATCATTAAGTGCCGTCTCCGTAAATGAGGTTGGCTGTAACAGGCCTCCAACATTACTTGTCTTTTGTTTCTGTGGTACAAATTCTTGAGACTAACGGGAATTGAACCAGTCGGTTCGACGGCACCAAATCGCCTAACAACTATTGAACACGCGTTCTTCCGTACTTGACTAACCGCATCTCCAAAAAAAGATGCGATTTCGTCAAGCCATTCAAACCGTCCACACAAAGTCACCCGAACGGACCGATCGAGACAAGGACTATTACAACAACAACAAACATCCCGTACAGGTATTGAAATATCCTCAGTAACAACAAACATATAACATGATATCCGTATTAGTTATACAAGGGACGATAGGTCTTCTTGTAAACATGGATAACATATATAGACAGTACAATTTTGCTTCAAATAATTGTTTATACAAGTAAATTTAAGTAGGAAGCCAGAGGACAATTTTTAAAAATTCTTGAGACTAACGGGAATTGAACCAGTCAATATTTGTATTATTTCATTTTTCTGTGGTGCACTCTGCTAGACTATAACTTGTCCATGTCATGATGTTACTCTCCCACTTGTATCTTTGCCTACCTCTTGCTCTCTTCTCTTTGACTTTACCCTCAAGTAAGGTCTTCAAGAAAGTGACATGTTTTTTAACATGTAAGTAAAGTATATTCCATATAAATACAGCGAAATAATCGTCCAGTCGCCCGTGCGTTGCCTGAGACAGAAATGGGGGCAGAGAATAGCAACACTATTTACCTTCCATGCAAGTTGTAGGATGCGACTAAACAGATTATAGAATGGCGTGGGATGTACAATCCCATACAGGGTCAAAGTGATCTATAGACCATGCAGAAGTCGGATGTGTCAGGCAGAAAGGCGCAGATGTTACGAGGAATTCTGTAAAACATGATATAGTTAATTTCGCTCTCCGGATTGGTCCGTAGGAGTTTGAGAATCAACGAAGAAGAAGAAGATGCTCACATGACGTTGAAAAATGTCAAACAGCATTCACTAAAAATGTCAAACAGCATTCACTAAAAATGTAAAACAACATTCACTAACAATGTAAAACAACATTCACTAAAAATGTAAAACAATATTCACTAAAAATGTAAAACAACATTCACTAAAAATGTAAAACAACATTCACTAAAAATGTCAAACAACATTCACTAAAAATGTAAAACAATATTCACTAAAAATGTAAAACAATATTCACTAAAAATGTAAAACAATATTCACTAAAAATGATGAGCTATAAATATATGGTGTCCACGATGACTAAATTGCTAATGAAATATTTTGAAGGAAAGAAACACACGCACGAACGCACACATATAAAGCTGTGTGAACTACAACATATATGCACAAGGAGAAACGACTTTCCCAGCGGTGCCTACCTGAAAATTCTTGGAAATAGCTGGCAAGACAAAATGGAAAGAACAGCCAATACCACAATATTTTCTATGCTTAGTCTACGTAGATGGCCGGAACACACTAGGAGGATTAAAGATGGCAGAACACCGAAGAATCTACGTTATGGAGAATTCTAATCTGGAAAAATATCTCAGGAACGACTGGCACATAGATGTATGCACAAACGATATACATGATACAGGCATTGATAAGGAATTATGGGCACAGGATAGTGATCCATGTGCTATAATAATATTTCGGGCACACTGTTTATACGAAATACTATACTAATATTTCGAAGTTTTCAGTTTTCGAAATTATCATCAATGTCGAATGTAAATAACATACATCATACACTTAAATATGCAGTAAACATATTTTTATCATGGCAAACCTTAAATAGTGTAAACAGAAGGTTAAAATGTCAAGGTTGTCAAACAGGGGCAATTAACAGTAAAATGTCAAGTTTGTCAAACAGGGACAATCAACAATAAAATGTCAAATATGTCAAAAAGGGTCAATAAACAGTAAAATGTAAAGTTTGTCAAACAGGGGCAATCAACAGTAAAACCTACGTGTCATGTGACGTATTCCTTCCAGAACGTTGTCTTCCCAATGAACTCTCTGAACCTCTCTCTGTCTTGGGCGATGTGGCTTGCATTTTCTAGCGATGTATTCATATTATCTTTAATGTCGTCAGTCCATCGTCTTCTTGGTCTGCCCCTTCTCCTTTTTCCCAGGTACTCTTCCCTCCATTATTTGTCTTTCTAAACAGTTATGTCTCTTTATATGACCAAACAGGCGTAGTTTTCTTTTTGTTATTGTGTTTAGTAACCAACACTCTGGAACATTCAGTGTGTTTATAATATCTGAGTTTCTGATTTTATCCTTCCATGATATTCTAAGTATCTTTCTGTAGCATTTCAGCTTGAAGGCGTTGATCTTCTTTGCCGCTGTTTTACTTAGAGTCCATGTTTCACAGCCGTATGTTGCAACCGGAAAAATAAAAGTTCGTAACATTAGCACTTTCGTTTCTATTTTGTTGTTTTTCCATATGTTTTTCAGCCGTGTTATTTTGCAATATGCCATTGCCAATCTCTTCCTTATTTCTGCCATGCAGTCTCCTGCACCGTTGATGTTTGCTCCTAAGTATTCAAATTTATCCACACATTCTATCTCGGTATTGTCTATTCTGATTTTTGGTTGTTGTGTTGTTATATCTGTTGACATTATTTTTGTTTTCTGCGTGTTTAAATACAAATTTTGTGCTTCGCTATATTTCTTTGTGTTCTTGATTAGTTGTTCCAATCCCTTTATATCGTTTGAAAGAAGTACTGTGTCGTCTGCGTAGCGTAGTTCCGGGATTAGGAATCCACCTATGTTTAAAGCGTGGTAGTCAGTGTTGTGTATGTCTTCTCTCACGTTCCTCATTATACTTTCAGCGTAGATGTTGAACAGGTATGGGGAGAGTGTGCACCCTTGCCTTACTCCACTCTGTACCTCAAACCACTCTGAGAGATCGTCCTCTAACTTCACTGCAGCCTTTTGATCTTGGTAAAGTTCCTCTATTAGATGAATCAGATGTCTTGGGAAACCCATGCTGTTCATTATCTCCCATAGTTGCTGGTGTTGGACGTAGTCGAACGCTTTCCATTGGAAATTTCTAGGCACAAGATTCCCGTAGGTTGGAATATTGGAAGGTTGGAATATTGGAATATATATAAGGTTGGAATAAACCTACGTGGGGGTGTTTAAAATATGTACAAAATGTATCGTTTATTAAACGCAGGTGTTCACCTTTCAAATATTTGTACGAACGCTACGTTTATTGTCAATGCTGCCTTTTATCCAACAATTAACGGATCTGCATATATTTCTTGCTATAGTACTTTCGTATTACAAGACGCCCAAACCGCGATACGGTAAACACGTTTAATGTACCATGACTGTACGATGATCCTACTTTAATATTGTCGGACCGTTCACAAATTATGTTGTTGTCAAGTCAATAATAGGTAACAACTGCAGTTAAACTGAAATCCAAATCTTGCCTACGAGTCAAATCCCCTCAAAAAATCAAAACCGGCGTCCCTAGTAACTTTTACTAGCCATTTTTTGTATACCAGGATTGCACCATCGTTGCCAATAAAAATCAAACCCGTACCACCTGCTATGTGTAGTAATTTATCCACAATACTGTCACAACATTCGTACTGAAAACTGCAAATTATACTTTCAGTTCTGAAATATCAGTAAAAATTCACGTGGATTGCGTCCCTATGGATCCCTTTAAAAGATATTTGACCTTGTAAATTGCGTAGTATGGCCATCTGCTGGTTGCAGTAACGACCTCATCAAACAAGGTGCATTTAGTCAAGAGCACAATTGATGAAGATATACGCACTAGACAGAACCATATAGGAGATGGGAGCACCTGGGGAATTGTCAGACTGCCACGAAGATGACCTGGCGACTAATTGATAACATCTGCACTAGATTTTCTAAACTTAAATCTTTTTTATTTCTTGTAAGTGGGTAGGTAGGTAGATACGGTGTATATGTATGTAGGTAGCTTGTATAATAGGTATGTTGAATAGTTAGATTTGATAGGTAGGTTCGGTGGTTGGGTTGGTTGTGTGGGTGGGTGGGTAGGTAGGTGTGTTGGTAGGTTTTTTGCTTCGGTTTTAGGTTTGGTGGGTAGGTGGGTTGGCTACGTGGGTTGTGTGTGTAGATTACCAGGGTTAGGTGTGTTGGTAGGTTGGTGGATAGCTTAAGTGTGTGGGTAGCTTGAATATGTGGGTATGTTGGTTGGGTGGATAAGCTAGGCGGATTGGTTGGATAGCTAGGTATGTGGGCTACCTGAGTAGGTAGGTAGATTGTGTGGATAGTTCGGGTGAGTGTATGGGTTGGGTGAGTGGGTAAGTAGGCTGGATGGATAGGTCGGGTTGATAAGAAAGTTGGTTGTGTGGGTATGTTGATGTGTACGTAGTTAACGTAGGTAGGTAGGCAGATAGGTAGGTAGGTAGATTTTGCAAATATTTGTCTATTCTGTGGCCTTTTGTTTTAACCAGGAACACAAAAGTATTACCTAAATATTACTCTAATCTATCGAATGAATCATCCAATGAATTATATTACTCTAATCTATCGAATGCATCATCCAATACGCGAAGACCAATTGAATGTTTCTAAGATGTCAAGGATTGTCTGCAAAATATCAAATTAGTTTTTTCGTCAGTTGTCGGGACATATTTGGGTAGCAAAGAATGGTACCAGTGGTACTTTCATATAATGCATGTTGTTAGAGGCAACTAAGGAAGGCTAGGAATGAAGTTGAGTACAATTTGTCTCAGATAATTTCAGATTATGTGTCGTCATCTCAATAACGGTTTCTTGCAATGTATCTCCAACACTTTATGTGTCTTGCCATGGTAGTACACTCTGACAAATTGTAATGTGTTCATCTCTTGTTATTTCCATCTCACCTGTATATTTGTCTACCTCTTGCCATGGTAGTACACTCTGATAATATGTAATTTTACCGTCTTTTAGTGCCTCCATCCCACTTGCATCTAAGCTATAAACCATGACAAAACCCATTCCTTTCTCTGGACTACATCCTGTTACTCTTCAGGAGTTTGAGAACGAACATAATAGGAAAAGAATCTATGCCTTATGTTCTATCATTGGTACGGATGTAGTAAAAATGTAGACCAATAGACATTGTCGGTAAGCACAATAAATTTTACATTTCGTAAAATAGGCTTACACGAAAACATCTCGAAGAAACTAATACCCCGAAATGTACTTTCTTCGACTTTACTTCGTGTTCGTACATCCGCTCGTCAGACTAATTCGACTAAATTTCGTAGTTTACCTACTCCCCCCCCCAACCTCTCCCAATAGATCTACATTGTACGGTGCGTGAATTCTTGTTTAAACATGATCGTAGTCTCCATTCTCCATTCTTCAGTTATCCCATTCTACAGTCTTTAGTTATACTATTCTCCAGTCTTCAGTTATCCCGTTCTACAGTCTTCTATTATCCCATTCTCCAGTCTTTAGTTATACCATTCTCCAGTCTTCAGTTACCCATTCTCCATTCTCCAGTCTTTAGTTATCCCATTCTCCATTCTTCAGTTATCCCATTCTCCATTCTTCAGTTATCCCATTCTCCATTCTTCAGTTATCCCATTCTCCATTCTTCAGTTATCCCATTCTCCATTCTTCAGTTATCCCATTCTACAGTCTTCTATTACCCCATTCTCCATTCTTCAGTTATCCCATTCTACAGTCTTCTATTACCCCATTCTCCATTCTTCAGTTATCCCATTCTACAGTCTTCTATTACCCCATTCTCCATTCTTTAGTTATACCATTCTCCAGTCTTCAGTTACCCATTCTCCAGTAATCCTATTCTCCATTCTTCAATTAATCTCATTCTCCAGACTTCAGTTATCCCATTCTACAGTCTTCAGTTATCCATTTCTCTAATGTTCTATTAACCCATTCTCCAGTCTTCAATTACCCCATTCTCCAGTCTCCAATTATCCCATTCACCATTCTTCAGTAATCCTATTCTTCATTCTTCAATTAACCCCATTCTCCAGTCTCAATTATCCCATTTCTACTCTTCAATTATCCATTCTGCAGTCTCCAATTATCCCATTCTCCAGTCTCCAATTATCCCATTCTTCAGTCTCCAATTAACCCATTCTCCAGTCTCCAGTTATCACATTCTCCAGTCTTCGGTTATCACATTCTCCAGTCTGATCGAAAAAAGAGTACCACTTCCTAAATCTCTCTCTCTCTTTCTCTCTCTTTCTCTCTCTCTCTCTTTCTAGCTGTCTATAGACGTCATAAAATAATCAGACATCTTGATTCACAGTCACCTAAGATTAAATGTTTATAACCATGTCGTCACAGTTCGTTGCAGACGACAGCGATGTAACACCCTGTGCCTATGTCGTGTAGATTCGTTCCATGTCATTTCCTGGAGTCATATTTATTATTGACGACAACTTTACATGTTACCCGTAACTTTATGTGCGCCATCTTTTGTAAACGATGCACCGTGGAATATATAGATGAAATTGTCAAGAGACTAGGTGACTGCTTCTGTCAACATCTTCATTACAATATTAACCAAATAGGTCAATCTCTTACTATGATTGCCGTACATATCAATGGCACTAACTATCTTTGCTTCGGCAACCATCATGTCACTGCAATAAAATGTTGCTTCTCTAACGATACGGCTAGGTACGCCCTTGAGAATCGTTATGGTACCCTTAAGGCATTTACTCATTCGTTCATGTATGTGCTGTTTTGACATTCTATACATGTACATTCATAACTGGGAAGAAGGAAGACAATGTTTCCTCGAACATTGACCAAACAGATAAGAAAGTAAATAAGAACACAACATACGGTGTTACATTTGTGTGCTAGGTGCATCTAATGAGCACAGGAGACTAACAGCACATTGTGTTACATTTGTGTGCTAGGTGCATCTAATGAGCACAGGGGACTAACAGCACATTGTGTTACATGTGTGTGTGCTAGGTGCATCTAATGAGCACAGGGGACTAATAGCACATTGTGTTACATGTGTGTGCTAGGTACATCTAATGAGCACAGGGGACTAACAGCACATTGTGTTACATGTGTGTGCTAGGTGCATCTAATGAGCACAGGGGACTAACAGCACATTGTGTTACATGTGTGTGTGCTATGTGCATCTAATGAGCACATGGGACTAACTGCACATTGTGTTACATGTGTGTGTGCTAGGTGCATCTAATGAGCACATGGGACTAACTGCACATTGTGTTACATGTGTGTGTGCTAGGTGCATCTAATGAGCACATGGGACTAACTGCACATTGTGTTACATGTGTGTGTGCTAGGTGCATCTAATGAGCACAGGCGACTAACAGCACATTGTGTTACATGTGTGTGCTAGGTGCATCTAATGAGCACAGGGGACTAACAGCACATTGTGTTACATGTGTGTGCTAGGTGCATCTAATGAGCACAGGGGACTAACAGCACATTGTGTTACATGTGTGTGTGCTAGGTGCATCTAATGAGCACATGGGACTAACTGCACATTGTGTTACATGTGTGTGTGCTAGGTGCATCTAATGAGCACATGGGACTAACTGCACATTGTGTTACATGTGTGTGTGCTAGGTGCATCTAATGAGCACATGGGACTAACTGCACATTGTGTTACATGTGTGTGCTAGGTGCATCTAATGAGCACAGGGGACTAACAGCACATTGTGCTACATGTGTGTGTGCTAGGTGCATCTAATGAGCACAGGGGACTAACAGCACATTGTGTTACATGTGTGTGCTAGGTGCATCTAATGAGCACAGGGGACTAACAGCACATTGTGCTACATTTATGTGTTACGACCAAATACTGAACACAGGGGGCTAATATAACAGCACATTGTGTTACATTTATGTGTTACGACCAAACACTGAACACAGGGGACTAATATAACAGCACATTGTGTTACATTTATGTGTTACGACCAAATACTGAACACAGGGGGCTAATATAGCAGCACATTGTGTTAAATTTATGTGTTACGACCAAACACTGAACACAGGGGGCTAATATAACAGCACACTTTTAATTTTGTGTGCTAAGTGCATCCATTGATCACATAGACTAATATAACCGCACATATGTTAACTTTGTGTGTTTAGTGCAGCTATTTCACACAGATAACTAACATACGATGATAGATGAGTATACAAACTCGCATGGAACATACGACTCTCATGAAATCAAGTTCCTCCATACAAACTTGCATGGAACATACGACTCTCATGAAATTAAGTTCCTCCATACAAACTTACATGGAACATACGTCTCTCATGAAATTAGGTTCCTCCATACAAACTCGCAAGGTACATACGACTCTCATGAAATCAAGTTCCTCTATACAAACTTACATGGAACATACGTCTCTTATGAAATTAGGTTCCTCCATACAAACTTACATGGAACATAAGTCTCTCATGTAATCAAGTTCCTTCACATTGCTATAACTCTAAATCAATATGCCAAGCTTATGTGTGTATTTTATTCACAGTTTGCAAGACAAACGGCCCACTAGGCATGATCACAGGTGCAATCAATGACTGGCAGATTAGTTCCTCGTCAACCTACCCAAGTGAGTGGGACAAAGGATGTCACGAGAAGTATGCACGTATATACCTACCAAATAAACTAGGCTGGTGTTCCAAATATAAAAGTGCTTCAGAGTGGCTGCAAGTGGACCTTGGTGTCGCAGCACGGGTAAGTTAATAATTCATCTGACTTCCTGTGATCCTTAAGCTCTTGGTAAGTAAATCATTCATCTGACTTGCTATCACCCTTAAACTCTCGGTAAGTAATTCATTCATCTGACTTCCTGTGATCCTTAAACTCTTGGTAAGTAAATCATTCCTTTGTCTTCCTGTGATCCTTTAGATCTCGGTTAAGTTAATCATTCATCTGACTACATATCATCCTTAACCTCTCGATAAATAAATCATTCATCCGACTACCTGTCATCCTTCAACTCTGTGAAAAGACATGATAACCAACAAGACAGGTCATGGGCTATAAGAAGAAATGATTGACAGCACACCAAATAGAAGGCTGTGATGTTGTTGTTCGTCCATCACAAGTGATGATGACCATTTGTTACATCCACTTTTGAAAATTCAGTACGCATTATGTCCTTGATTATGAGTTCCTAAATGGCTAATAAGCCCTATCCAGACCGCAAATGTTCTTGAACAGTTCGGGCATGGAATTATCACTGTAGACGGATCTTATCTTGGCCTATCCGTGACTTTCTAGCTACTCTCCGCTGTTCAGCTGCTGCACTTCTCCTCTTTTCACAAGATGCTGCGTATTTTTTGACTGTAGAGCGCCATGTAGATCTATTTTGTGCAAGTTCTTCCCATGTGTCCTGGCTTATTTCAAAGTCTTTTAGTGAGGTCTTTAATGAGTCATTGCAGCGCTTCTTTTGGCCACCATGACCGCATATGCCCTTCTGCAACTCAATATAGAAAATTATATTGGGAAAATGATGATCTGGCATACGTACCAGAAGACTTGTCCAGCGAATCTGTGTCTGCATCAGGATAGTGTCAATGCTGGGGATACCAGATCTGTAAAAGACAGTGGTATCCGGAATCGTGTCATGCCATCTGATGTTCATACCTTTTCTGAGACAAGTTGTGTGAAAGTGAACGTGTTTCTCCACATGTCTTCTATAAACAGTCCTTGTATCACGTGTACTGGAAGTACCACTGATCTGTAAACGTTCAGCTTAATCTGTAGGTTAATGTCAATTCTATACCACATATTTATCGTATATGTGAAAATGACTTAGACTGGAGATTTTGATTTACGTGAAGAAGGTGAATTGATCAAAACGTCGACCTCATTCTTTTCTCAGACCTTATATGAAACCAGTGGCATGACAAATCGAAACGACTAGAAATGAGGTTCGATGCAGTAAATGAACGTGATTTAAGACATGACAACCAGCGCCACACAGCATAGATCATAAGAGGAAATGATTGACAGCACACGAAATAATAGGTGTTGTGGACAGACATGATAAAAAACGCCTCACAGCTTGAACCATAAGAAGTAATTCTACAGATTGTGGCTGTGTTTTAAACAATATCCCTTGACGCAGATATTTCTTTAGCAAACTGTTTTATGTATTCTCAAAACACAGGTTGAGTGTGACTGAACAAAAGCTAGAACATTTATCTTGCATGTAAAAGTTGCATAAGGCATTTATAGGGAACTCAAGACCTCGGATCATGATTCCTTGAAGAATTCTAATGACATTCATTTGTCGTGTTTTTCTCGCATTTCAAACAATGTTCACTGTATCCAGTTCTCCAACAGCCGTCATATCAAATTTGTTACAGTGTCCGCGGCGACGCTTCTCACACTGTTAACATTTAATCCCGTCCTATCGTTATACCCCGATCTGTACTATACCCCGATCTGTAGTTATACCCCGATCTTTAGTTATACCCCGAGCTGTAGTTATACCCCGAGCTGTAGTTATACTCCGAGCTGTAGTTATACCCCGAGCTGTAGCTATACCCCGAGCTGTAGTTATACCCCGAGCTGTAGCTATACCCCGAGCTGTAGTTATACCCCGAGCTGTAGCTATACCCCGAGCTGTAGTTATACCCCGAGCTGTAGCTATACCCCGAGCTGTAGTTATACTCCGAGCTGTAGTTATACCCCGAGCTGTAGTTATACCCCGAGCTGTAGTGTTAAATGTCTTCGGGTGGAAGTTGAAGTTGTCTGTCTTTGGCCATTTGGGTCGCAATAGCGATGGTCAGCCCATATCTCTTTAAGGATTTTTTTAATGTCTCTACCTATCTAGCTATTGATCTTTCTTGTGCCTTGCATCCTTATCTTCTGCTCTTGTATGTATGATGTGCTGGTTGCGTTGGTAACAATTGTTATTCAGGTAACAATTGTTATACAGGTAACAATTGTTATACAGGTAACAAATGTTAGATAAGCATAAGAAGCGCGGATGAAACATAAACACAAGAATTCTTGCTGAAATAAGCACGTGCAGTTTCAACTGTGTCAAGAAACAAGCACGCGACATATTAGACAGGTGCGTCCAGGTGTGATACAATAGGTGAGTTGTTTTAATCATTTGAGATCCGTCGCCTCCTTGTGTACAGGTATGTGATCTTTGACATGCCTGTTCGTGTGAAATTCTTGTGGACTGGTGCAATCAGCTGGAAACGCTGTCATGTATCCATATTTATGTCACCTCCGACCACATTTATATGTAACGCATAGAATACGTTTCTCGTTATACGCGTCACAAGACAGGGAGTTGATAAGGATGGCGCTCAGCATGTTAGTATCAGCAGCCACACTGGTTAAGTCCTTGCTTCACGTCCACTTGGGGCTCAAAATCAACTTATTTAGGACGGCTAACAAAATCAGAAGAACATTTATGAATGAATTAAAATCAACAGGCATAAATGTAGAAGACCTGCGATCCTTGGCAACTGACCGACAGGCATGGAGAACTATGACATCCGTCCTATGTGCCAAACTTGGCAAAAGAGAAACTGACATACAGACTAACAAAATAGGGATTAACCTGATCTACGTGGTAGCGAAGCACGTGCTAAAGATAAATGCCGAGCGTGTACATCTGCAGCAAGCGTCGAGACCACAAGACTAGGAAATGAACATTCCGTGCAGATTTTGCTCCAGAGTAGAATTTAGACCACCTCAGGGTACAGCATTCTACATTAGGACTAAACCAAATAATAGCTTGGTATTGTTCAGGGGCGTCGTTAAACTGTATTAGATAACCTGATGCAGGACAGATTACACAGTATAATAATAATTGTTTGTTTGTTGTTTGTTTGCTTGTTTGTTTGTTTGAGAACCCCAGGAATTGTGAGCGGTTAGCTCTTACTTCCATGTGCAATGTCGTGGTTTTTCTGAGCATTCATACCCAGGAGACTTCAGCTTTCGGCTTAGTGCAATGTCTATTGAAGGAGCCTTCTACTCAGAGAGAGAGTATATAATTGTACAGTTGACATACTACAAAGCTTCCATAAGAGAGCCTCAATATAACTGCATTTCATATATTAAGGTTTTATGTTGCATGGTTGGTTTGTCTAGTGGGTCATTGATGAGACCCACAGACGCAACCACATGTGTATAATAATAATAATAAGACACATAAACTGTCAGGGAAATATGGGTGTCACACTGGAAACATCAGCATAAAGAGCTCTCAAAACACCTATATCCTCAGCCGTTCGGAGGAGTGTGGACAATCATGCCTAAACCCAGGGCCGGTCTTAGGCCATTGCAACCTATGCGGCCGCAATGGGCCCCGCACTTCATAGGCCCATAAATTCATATTAGAATTTATTGTATTATCCTCTTCCCTACCCAGACTGGGCCCCGCGCAATCCGTTTCGCATTGCCCCCCCCCCCCCAATTGTAAGGGCCGGCCCTGCCTAAACCATTTCCAAAACATTGTAATAATTTGCTTAAACACACAACAATGTGTAATTACACACACATCAGTCTGTAAGTACACACACAGCAGTATGTAAGTACATACACACACACACAACTGTGTAATTACACACACATCAGTCTGCAAGTACACACACAGCAGTATGTAAGTACATACTCACACACAACAGTGTGTAAATACATTCTCAAGCTGCGGAATGTCCGTAACTTGTATTTTTAGCATCTTGTATCAGAATCGTTGTTGACTATCTGCCGAGCTACAATACTATCTAATATTTTCTCACGTTGTCATTCTCGAACTCTTTGACCTTCTATCTCAACCGTTGTAACTATTGGTAGCGTATCCTATTCAGGATGTGCCATCAACCCAGCATTTTTTTTGGCTTAGTGATTTTCTAAGCAATATAAATACTTCAGTAGTTTGCCATTGCTTTCTGAGCGGTCCGGATGCTCAAATGCCAATGGCGGGAACCGAATTCAGTACCTTGGCCGTCACAGAGGCGCCCTGTACAACTTCACCACAGAACCGGACATTGTAACTATGTCCTCCACAATTCTCTGCCTCATTACGTGTTGACAACAACAAAATATTTTCTATTGTCTATTCCCAGGTGGTTGATGGTCCGAACATCCACACTTGCCGTTAAGTTTATTGGTGGTGATTGTGAACTTTACTTATCTATCCGATGCCATATTTTGTCGCCGTGGCTGCGTTGAATCCGTATTTGTTCAGGGCTATCTTGATATTATCTATCCATCTTGTTCTAGGTCTTACTTTATCCTTGTATCCGGATCTTCTTATGTTATATGTTCTTGTTGGTAGTTTGTTATGGTTCATTCTCATAGGGTGTCCAAACATTTGTATTTGTTATTTCTCGGTGTATTCTGTGCATGGTCTTATACCGATTCTGTTTCTGATTTCGCCATGTCTCATGTTGTCTAGTTTGGTCACTCGTGAAATCTCAAACATTTCATCTCATATGTTGTAAGTTGTCTCTGCTGGGCTGCTGTCAGAACCCAATCCTGACATTGATAACAGAGTGTTGCCATACAAATATTATTATCTACTTCTGACTTCCATCTTGATATTTGTGTTGGGCAGTAATGGTGATAGCTGGTATTTCACTATGTTTGCCTTCTGACATCTTGTTTCAATCTCCTGTCCCATTTTCTGTTGTCTGGGAATATACTTCCCAGGTATTTCAATTATGTGTTTGTTTCACTTTAGATTTCGTTTATTGTTAAATTAACTGAATTTGCTGACTTTCTGATTTTCATTACTGTTGTTTTTTTTCTGCGAATTTATTTTCATGTTATATTTGGTTTTAGTTGTCGTGAGTGCGTTAATATGATTTTGTAACTGATGCTCCTCTTTTTTTAAATATTTGCACTCTATGATGTTATTAAATATTTACACTCTATGATGTTATTAAATATTTGCACTCTATGATGTTATTAAACACAGTCCCGAATCATCGTCTATGGTATTCTCATCATTCTTCTATAGACGAAACTTGAAACAGATGAATGAAGTTATGCTTATCATTGATTATCAAAACACACACGATAACACTCACATAGTCGACGTTTCAAACAAACAGTCTTTATCAAGAACACAAAGTAACACACGACGAGTAAGAAATTAATACCAACGTTCACATAATAATTACCTGAATTTTATGAACGTGGATAATGTCATTTCTTTGTTGAAGAGTGCCGACTGCATGTTACAATAACCTCCAGTATGAGAATGACGGTTGGGGAAGCTATGGAGGCTCTCAAATATATCTTAGAAACAGTAACAATTATGGCCGTTATTGGGTCGGACTCCCAATCCACGATCCACAAAATTCATAATAGATAGCTTAACCATGAGTGGATGGAGTATGTGGATGGATGCACGCCTGCAAACACATATGTGGACGTTGTGTGGATGGATGCAAGCCTGCAAACACATATTTGGACGTTGTGTGGATGGATGCAAGCCTGCAAACACATATGTGGACGTTGTGTGGATGGATGCACGCCTGAAAACACATATGTGGACGTTTTGCCCTGGTTACGCTGGAGTTTAAGACAATGAGAGAGCTAATAGACTGGCGTGAAAAGCACGTGAGAACAGATGGCATTAAACTGCGGGAGACATTGTAAATTCCCTGTGTACGCGTCTTTTAGACGATGACATATGATGGGTGAGACTGTTACTAAGAGATTGTAGGAGGTTGGAATTGCTCGTGGAGATAGGAGAGGGGGAAAACTGACGGGTAGAACTAGGAACAAAAATATAACCAACGTTCCACGGAACTATCAGCACGGAACTATCAGCACGGAACTATCAGCATACATACTATTCGCCAATTGCTGAAAGAAACGGAACTACTACGAAAATGCCCATAGTGGACATGTGACAGACTGTCGGACTTAACGGGAGTCGGACACGGAAAATTGACGAAGGATAATACTAAAATCAGCTGTTCTTTATTTTGCTTAGATAGTACTTTTAAAAGGTAAAGAAATAAATATTGACGAGACGGGGTTATTGACGCAGCTAGTTAGCGTGAATATTCAACCAGCCCTGACCGAAGCACGAGAATGATAGGGGAGAATAAAATATTGCCAAACACTGTTAGTTTTAAAAAGGATGCGTATAGAGGGGAATATTCTGGAAGATATGTTGGCAACATTGCGTGGTGCAAACTAGAGTAAAATTAGATTCAGATATACACATGGCTAGTTTACTGCTTACCTCGTCTCTCTCTCTCTCTCTCTCTCTCTCTTCCATCACGGCGCAATGTCTTGCATACGGCGCATATATTCCTGTGAGCAAATTACGAGATCCACATTTGATGACTTAGTCTTAATCGTTATCAATTAGTTTCACGTGGTCATATATACTCCAGACCCTGTAGACATACGTTCACCTGGTACCAGTTATTCGTACTAGTCTTCTGTCTTGGTACCAGTAATTTGTACCAGACTTCTGTCTATGTAAATCTCCATGGAGAAAAGAACTGGTTAAGATCTATGTTTTGTGTTGAGCAATTAGTGAATTCAAAATCAGGCCTTGTCATTTGGTTCACATGTATAATTTTTCGAAGGTTCTCTGTGGTTTATCGATCAAGCAACCACGGCCAGTGGTAGATACGTTCTGCTTGGGAGGGGGGGGGGGGGTGTTACCTAAAATATCTGTCGTCTGTATGATATCATCTGACAGATCTCCCTCTTTGATGAAATATTTGATGAAATATTTGATGAAATATTTGATGAAATATTTGATGAAATATTTGATGAAATATTTGATGAAATATTTGATGTCCTATTTTGTGAAAAATTGCTCTAAAAAGAGGGGAGGGGGTGAAGGACGTTAGATTTTGGCCCGGTTTTCGGCCAAGTCCCTAGTAATAAAAGTCATGTTTCGATTTGCTAAGGGGAGGTGGGGGATTTGAACCGTCAAATACACCCCCCCTTCCCAATTATTTACGGGTCTGCAAGCAATGAAGCTGTTTAAATGAGTTGTCGTCTACTCTTGAGCAATATCTTCGTCAAGTAGCTTGCTGCTTCATTCAGACATAATAGACATGGGAAAATCTGAGTACATTGAATCTAATCCTCTTAGTTGTTTTTTAATCGTGCTCCCTCCTTTTTTCACACAATCTTTCTCCCTGGCTCATTTGGTCCTTAGCCATTGTCATTGTTTCTTGATAGTTAAGTAAAAAATATCAGTTTTATTGATGCATATATTATTAACTTTATTGACGCATACAATATTAACTTTATTGACGCATACAATATTAATTTTATTGACGCATACAATATTAACTTTATTGACGCATACAATATTAACTTTATTGACGCATACAATATTAACTTTATTGACGCATATATTATTAACTTTATTGGCACATACATTATTATTTACGCATACAATATTAACGTTATTGACGCATATGTTTTTAACTTTATTTGCACATACATTATTATTGACGCATATATTATTAACTTTCATCTTCTGATAACTAAAAGGGGAGAGGGGATTTAGCCCCAAACAACCCTTATCTACGGGTTTCCTTATATATATATAATTTAGAGTAGATCATCATCATGATCAAGTGTCATCTTCGCAAAGAAGGTTGGCTGCAACGGACCTCCATCCAACATGCTCTATCTCTGCATCCTTTATCTTGGTGATGCACTCTGCTAGACTAAAACCTGTCCAACTCGTGATGTTTTTCACTTTTATCTCTGCCTACCTATTGCCCCCGTCCTCTCTACTCTACCATCAAATAAGATCTTCACCAAAGTTGTCATGTCTTTAACATGTCCCAAATACTTTATTTATTCGATCTTTAATTACTTTAATTCTTCTATATATCCACATCTCAAACGCATCAATTCTGTCTTCTAGTGTGTTTAGTGTCCATGTTTTTCAGCTATACACTAATATTGAATAGATGTAGCAATTTACAATTCTCATTTTTAGTTTTGCAATTTGTTTTGATGTCAATATTTTCCTCATGTCAATGAAGCGTACTTTTAGCCAAACATATTCTCGTTTTAACCTACCATCTGCCTCATTTACCTTCATTTGTGATTATGTGTCCAAGATATTGATAATGTTCTACTTGTAGCAGTATCTCTCCGTGTATTTTTATGTTTAGCGTCTGTTCATCTATGATGGCGTATTTTCAACAATTTTGTTTCATGTTCCGCTCTGGCAGAAGTTAGGCCTATAGGAAGCGGAAGCCGGTATATATAGCGTGTGTATACACTGTCGGTTGTTTCCGTATTTTGGTTGTATGCACCTCTCCCTTGGGCATTGTTTGGATTAAGACATGCCAGCATGGGACGTGTATAAAGAGCTCCGTGAGAAAATATCAATCGCAATACTGCTGTGAAAGTATCTCCAAAAGGAAGGATGTTCATTTTCTGTATGCTTGCTATTCTGCCCTCTGTTCACTGCTGGTTGGAAGAATACACCGGTCAACGGAAGCTCGCATGACATCAAAGAAGGTGGCTATTCTCTTTTGTCGTGTAGATTCTTTTGTTTGAGATTGTTCTGTGTGTTTCTTATTTGTTGTGTCAATAATTGCAAAGAGAATCTTGAGATAAGGATGTCACACTTATAAAAACAGTCTATTGAATATGGGTCATAACACTATCGCTGTCTCTCAAACATGGAGACTATCTTTCATAGTCAAGTTACATCAAAATTTCTGATTTCCTGGACTAGGTGACCACGCCGCTCAACACCTGATATTGCATTCTTTACTATTAGTTTATTCATTTTTTTTTCGTGATTTGTGTTTTTTATATTTTTGTTAGGCTGAGCTAGTCGAACATTTTCAACCTTATTTTCGTAAAAGTAGTTTCAACTTGCAACGTATATCGATTCCAATTTGACAAAGTTGATGAATAGATCTTCTTTACAATAATTTTACGGACCATTAGTATAACCAGATCCGTATGTAGACTAAACGTGGAAACACATAAAATACAGCCACAAGTTCAGCTCGATTCATGAATCCTTATTATCTCAAAGTGTTCAAGGGATCTCTTATTTCTGTAACAGAATTCCCGCTAGCAATAGGATAACAGTTAAGAACGCTATACATTGTTAATATCTACCTGAACCTGTGATGTATCTCCCGCCTACATTTGTTATTACATTTAGTGCTGTTTGATCAGGTGCATGTTCGCGGCCGCTAGCGGCTGTCTGTTTATTTGTCACGAATATCAAACACAAAATGAATCAGACATCTCATCTATGAATTGCGGTGACGTAATCGATAATATATATACTGCAAATGTGCAAGTGTATTGTCAACATACAATTTACATATGTCAATTTCATAACAACAGTCACATATATCGCCTAACGTATCTTAGGCATGTGTATCTCAAACTAATTCCTGCCACTGCCCCCTATCGTATAGAATTTAGAGACCAAGGCCCACCCACCAATCAGGGCCGTATATATGTCTAAGTAGTGATCGCATACCTTTACAAAATTTCTTCGGGTTTTTTTTTTCGTGTGATTTCTTTTCTACCCATTTGTAGACACTGCTCTCATCGCAATGAAACAGTGGAACATCTCCTTATTGACTACCCTTATCTTTCAGATGCCAAAGACAACCGTCTACAGACACCCTTAACAGTCACAAAGTTACTGTATGGATCACTAAGTCAACTTCAGAAGACCTGGCCTTTTTTATAATAGCATTGTGCTGACAAGAGTAGAACTACTCAACAGCACCTGGATATCAACAGAAACTGGATATCAACAGAAACTGGATATCAACAGTAACTGGATACCAACAGTAACTGGATACCAACAACAACTGGATATCAACAGTAACTGGATATCAACAGTAACTGGATACCAACAACAACTGCATATCAACAGTAATTGGCTACCAATAACAACTGGATATCAACAGTAACTGGATTATCAATAGCAACAGCAATACCTGCGACCTTTTAAAACAAATGATCACTTAATCTCGTTAACTTGATGACCTAATTGAAAAACAATGTTCACACATCTAACACAATGGTGTAGTAGAATCCCTCTATAACGCATTCTTTTATGACGATTTTCCCAGTTTAACCAAATTTTTCAAAGTTTCCAATTATATTTATTCTTTATTGCTTGTACTGTACATAACTAATCTCCATTACATAAATAGATTGTTCGTCCGGACGAAGATGTTATTATCGGATTTAACTGTAATTGTTTTTTAATGAGGAAAGCAATGATTCTGTAATTAACGTATTCAACACTGTACGGGAGACACTTCTTATTTGGGAAGTTTCTTCTGTCATAACTGAGGGTATAAATTATACAAACAACAGTATGATTTACGAAAACTCTCTATTAGACTGTCACACTCGCTAAACAAAATGTACTCAAATATGATTTGTTTTTAAAGATAAATATTAGTAAACATAGGTTGAGAGCTAAAACACATTCCAAGCTGGGGAGTACATTAAATTTACAAAGTGAATTTCCAAGTTGCACTGCGCGTAACTTTTGTTGTTATTGAAATGTTTTAGATTATTTCCCTTTAACACAGTTAAACAGCTTCCCGTTTCCAACAGAATATTGTCACTTGTTTTGAATAATCTTAGTTAGGACCAAGTTTAAGATAGAGTACAATTAATATCAGCAGAATCTTGTCACTAGTTTTCAATGATCTTAGTTGTGACCATGTTTCAAGTACAATTCAATTAAAATCAACAAAAGTGTACCCCTTGTCTTAATAAAAAGTTGTTAGTACTTTCTACATAACTGTACTATTTGATTTATTCATCGTTCCTTAATTCGTTCCCCAGAACCCTAGATGCCCCCCTGCCCCCACTTTGATTCTGCATTGTTACCTCCCATTTGAAGTCTCTCACCCCCCAAGAGAGGCGTTTTCTCCCACTTTCAGATACCCTGAACTAGATATTATAACAGGTACAGCATGAAACGGGGTAATGAAGTTTTGCTAATAACGTGAAACACATAGACAAACACACAAATCGTCGTTTCGACCGAAAGGTCTTTTTCAAGAATAACATACACGTAAACATAAAAAACAAGTAAGAACAACACAACTTGTTTTCACATGTCTGGCTAAATGGCTGGAAGGTTGATATAATGCAAGCAGACACCCGAAAGATATAAAATCAAATGTTAGTATTCTTTTATATTTGTTTTGTTAGCATATGATAATGGTACATCAATTATTAATTATGAATGTGCCCATCCGGTGATGTACAATAGTGATTGGACAGACTGGTTGATGGGACAGCATTATTGTGGATGCATGTCGATGGGAGACAGTCAGACGAGATGTGTGTTCAACCATGGGAGACAGTCAGACGAGATGTGTGTTCAACCATGACCGTATTCTTATATAAGTCCTACTAGATAACTGCAAATGAAGCCTTCTTAATTACACATTTGACTATACCAAGATTATACTTTTTGTGACAGCCAATGAAAAAAAAGCAAGAGAATAGTCAAATAAGTACATTTAGAAGGCACATCTTTCCATTAGCCAATGTATGTCCCGATGGTCACGGTTCAACCGTGATGTTTTGAAACGTTATTCAATTAGGATGTCAGCAAAATCAAGACCGTATATTGAATTCTTGTTGTTCCAAGCTATGTCAAAATAGTTTACAAAATCAAAACAGTACTTTGAATTCTTCTTGTTCCCAAGCTATGTTTGACAGTTTACAAAATGGTGTGATGGCGTTTTCTATTTGTGCATTTTCGTGTTCACAAATCGAGAGTGTTGTGGTTTCTTTACATTCCAGATAACTGATGAACATAGAGTGATTCACATAGTAGGTTGTTCAATGCGATGTTTAGCGATGTTATAAATGACCACAGTATTCTTGATATTTATTTGTAGCGAAAACAAATCACAAGTCCTTGAACGGATAAAAGGTCCAGTGTCGGGTAACAGCGCTAAACAGGAATTGGGTGGCTGGGGTAACACATAGCAAATATCAAAATAGACAAAAATAGGTATACATGTTACAAAAATAAGTTGATAAAAAACTAACAACGAGAGACAGTCACAGACGTCGTTTCGATTAAAAATCATTCATCAGGACAAACAAAAGCACACAGTAAACAAATCGTATAAGTCCTTGCCAAGTTGTTCATTACATCTTGCTCAGAAACATAAATCCACAGACATCTCTACAGATCAGAACATTAGAATCGAAAGCACCAATACTCGGAGAATTAGATATGGACAGGAATAACATATTAATATATGTACCTTAATATTTTCTAAACGAGGACACTAGGCTGAAAGGAGATATGATAGTGCGACTTAAAGAATTTGTAATTACCGCCGAGGCGAGCAGAATAAGGAGGCTGAGGGAACGTCTAAAGCGTGTGTTTGTGCGTGAGTGTGTATGTCTGTAACCAGCGAGCTACTGGAACTATCAGCATGAATACTCTTCGTCACATGCTGGAAGAAACAGAGTACTTATAGGCTTTCCCAGAGTTTGTTAATGTCAATTCAAAAAACTTAACTAAACTTAATTAAACTAAACTAAACTAATCAGATCTTACGGTGTAATCTCATTTCGAGTGATGGACGCAAAGCGAGCGTATTACATCTCCGGAGAAGAATATCAGTGATTTAATTTTCTCTTTCAGACGGATGATTACACATGGAGCCATCATGTTTTATTTGAATAAAGATGTCACCCAGTGTTAAGAACTCGTAATGCCAAAAGGCAAAGTAGAACACCACGAAGAAGATGGAAGCAAGAACTCATCCTTGCTGAACTCATTTGTTCACGTCACATCTGTCAGATATGCAGCCATCAAACTGAATGACTACGTGAATATTTTCATAAAAATAAGTAATGAGTTGTAACAGTCTCACTAGTGGGCAGAACATGAACTCAAGCATCCCATACAGATGTGATTTTTAACATGATCTACGGAAACTTGCCTACGAAATTTGTTTTTAAATAGATGGGTTGTTTTTTTTTTGGGGGGGGGGGGGTGATCCAGGTGAGCCACAGGGAGGAACCATTTTAACGATAACTTAACAAGATTTATAGATGTAAAACTTACAAAAAGCCTTTGTGGTCTGCAACAATAAAAGGCAATAACCTTTTTTTCATACTGAGGGGGGGGGGGTGTTTCCAAGGGAGTAAATTTGTCACAAAAGGGGCGGTGTTTCAAAAATTACCGAGAATCATTGCAATAGAATGGAGCTCTGCTAATACTAACAATCATTGCACTAGAGTGGAGCTCTGCTAATATTAACAACCATTGCACTAGAGTGGAGCTCTGCTAATACTAACAATCATTGCACTAGAGTGGAGCTCTGCTAATACTAACAATCATTGCACTAGAGTGGAGCTCTGCTAATACTAACAATCATTGCACTAGAGTGTAGCTCTGCTAATACTAACAATCATTGCACTAGAGTGTAGCTCTGCTAATACTAACAATCATTGCACTAGAGTGGAGCTCTGCTAATACTACCAGTTATTGAAAAATAGTGGTGCTCTGCTAATATTGAGGATCATTGCACTAGAGTGTTTTTCTGCTAATATTGAGGATCATTGCACTAGAGTGTTTTTCTGCTAATATTTAGAATCATTGCACTAGAGTGTTTTTCTGCTAATATTGAGAATCATTGCACTAGAGTGTTTTTCTGCTAATATTGAGAATCATTGCACTAGAGTGTTTTTCTGATAATATTGAGAATCATTGCACTAGAGTGTTTTTCTGCTAATATTGAGAATCATTGCACTAGAGTGTTTTTCTGATAATATTGAGAATCATTGCACTAGAGTGTTTTTCTGCTGATAGTGAGAATCATTGCACTAGAGTGTTTTTCTGCTGATAGTGAGAATCATTGCACTAGAGTAGTGTTCTTACATAGTGGCAAATCTATTTATGAGGTCGATAAACATAACAGCGGGAGGTCCTCCTTGCTCTCTCAGTGTATACTACCTGCAGCTTCTCTTTTTCTTTCGTTCGCCACCACCTGCAGCTTCTCTTTTTCCTTAGTTTGCCACTACCTGTAGTCTCTCTTCTTCTTTCGTTCGCCATTACATGTAGCTTTCCTTTTTCCTTAGTTCGCCACTACCTGTAGCTTCTCTGTTTCCTTAGTTCGCCACTACCTGTAGTCTCTCTTCTTCTTTCGTTCGCCACTACCTGTAGTCTCTCTTCTTCTTTCGTTCGCCACTACCTGTAGCTTTCCTTTTTCCTTAGTTCGCCACTACCTGTAGCTTCTCTTCTTCCTTAGTTCGCCACTACCTGTAGCTTCTCTTCTTCCTTAGTTCGCCACTACCTGTAGCTTCACTGTTTCCTTAGTTCGCCACTACCTGTAGTCTCTCTTCTTCTTTCGTTCGTCACTACCTGTAGCTTCTTTTCTTTCTTTGTTCGCCACTACCTGTAGCTTCAGAAAGTCAGTGGTAGACAGTATTCATTAACTCTTTATTCCTGTACAGGTTTCTTGCTCTGCCGTAACGTGTATTTAGAAGTAGCTATAAAAAATGAGAGGTTTTAGCGGCTTGCCGGCAGAAGTAGTATGCTTGGCGCCTGGAAATAACAAGTTACAAATGTGTTTAAGCACTTCTTAATAAAATCAGGTCAACTAACCCCCCTGAAACAGTAGAATATCTAATATGAGAGGGAGTGGAAGATAAGAGCCAGGGGAATAGAAAACACAAAAAAAAAACAACATCAAAGACATACTAAGAAATAATGGAATCATAACAACCTCTTCAAACTTGATCCAACCGAATCAACTAACAGAAAGTTGCTTGGCTAATTGACTCGGATATAGAACAGTGCTATTTATAGACAGCATAGATTTAACTAAGAGAGATAATTCATTATTTTCTGAATTTCTCTTCCCCTTGTTAAGTTGCCCTTGATAAATAGAAGATTAGATTTGAATGAACTCAGGTAATGACAGCACTTAATTTGGAGTGTTCATTTTCCTTAGAACCAAAACAAGTTTAAATCTCTTAACTTCTAGTCGCCATGTAGACATTCTGCGCTCGTTTCTCAATTTTAAAGTACAGACTTCAGAGAAACATGGAAGTGTTGAAACATGAAACATGGAAGTGGTATAGGGTCGAAGATATGCCGACAGTGCAGGATTTACCTATAAGCTACACAAGCTATACTGTAGCCCCCCCCCCCCCACTTTCCTAAGCAATTGTCATATAAACTTACATATATTGCAGCATTATGTGTCCCAATCCCGCACGTTCCGGAAAGCTTAGGGCCTTATCAAGTCTAAATCCGACCCTGTATGCCGACATGATTCCTTGTCAAAAACAATACTACACGGAACCATGAAAGGTGAAAGAAATAGAGGACTACAAATAAAAGTAGGACAAACAATAAGGATTGGAAGATAGAAGATACTTGAAGATAACAATAGCAGATTGCAGAGAAGGTACTGATGATTATACTGGCAGGAATCACAATTTCATTTAGAATTTTTTTTAAGCTTCCTTTAATAAAACATTGTCGATTTATTTGGCAAAGTTGTTAGTTACCGTCTAGACATCATAACTCGTTCGAACTAACTCGAGGTTGAAGGCGAAGCGAGGTCGATCATTTACGTACTACTGACAAAATTGCACGAATGCGTGGTGAATAAATCTTCAGAAATCGCTCACAAGCAATGTACTTTACTTGGTATCCTACCATTAATTGTTACATTAATACTTCAGAAATCGCTCACAAGCAATGTACTTTACTTGGTATCCTACCATTAATTGTTACATTAATAATCCATGAAAGATTATGTACAGAACTCTAAACAGCAATCCGCAATAGTAATCATTTTTTTAAAATTGCTAGCTTATCCTACTCATGCATGACGTAGCCATTAGCCCAGTATTTATTTGCTGTAGTGATTGTCTAAGCAATATAAATACGTTTAGTAGTTTGTCATTGCTTCCTGAACGGTTCGGATGCACAATTGCCTGCGTTGGGTTCTGAACTTGGTACCTTAGCAATTACAGACTTGCTCTATCACTCGCCGCTACAGACGGTCTTTATCACTCGTCGCTCCAGACGGGCCCTATCACTCGCCGCTACAGACGAGCCCTATCACTCACCGCAAAAGTCGGGCTCTATCTCTAGTCGCTAAAGCCGGGGTCTATCCCTCGTCGCTTCAGACCGTCTCTATGACTCGCCGCTAGTTGAGGGCTCCATAACTCGCCGCGACAGACAGGCTCTATCACTCGTCGCTTCAGACCGTCTCTATGACTCGCCGCTAGTTGAGGGCTCCATAACTCGCCGCGACAGTCTCTATCACTCGCCGCTAGTGGAGGGCTCTATGACTCGCCTCTACAGACGGACTATCTCTCGCCACTACAGGCGGACTCTATCTGTCGCCGCTACAGTGTCAGACTTATGAAATAGGTATTAGTCTAAAGATTATTGATATAAATAACCAATGTTCTTCTTCTTCGTACATTCTCAAACTCCTGCAGATTAGCAGGATGTAGTCCAGAGAATGGATTACGTGGTGTTATGATTTACAGCTTAGCTACGATATCCGCGTCTTTTAGCCTAGCACATCTGACTTTGGCATATGATTCTCTTTGACTTTCCATGGGATTGGACAGCCAACCTTCCCCCCCCCTCCAACCACAGTATCCTTAGTCGCTACTTGTAACATGCGTGTCAGACAACAGTATCACTTTTATTTGCGCCACTTTTAGGTACACTGACGATACATGATTCTAATACATCGAGATATATCAAAACATCATGCATGTACAGGAAAGTGATATAAATCAGCTTCAACTACCAGCAAACATCCTGAATATTGTGTTTAAACATGCCAACAAAATTCTGGAAAAAAACAACACTGTTCACGCTCACATAGAGATGTGATTGGCGCCGCTCACATAGAGATGTAATTGATGAACGCAAACGCTTCATTAGAAGTGCTACTATTTTCAGAACATTTAGTTATTGAATTAGTGAGAAGAACCTGTGCATTAATAGGCCAAGGTGTGATAGAAATGATGAAACCTGGCAGACATCTCATTGATGCAATCATATATCTATGTACTGCAAACACGTTGTTGTTGTTCATCCATCACATGATGATGATGTCCATTTGTTACATCAACTTTTGAAATTCAGTTAGAGTTATATCCCTGACTATCAGTTCATAGATGGCTGATAGGCTCTATTCGAGCAGCAAATGTCCTTGGATAGCTCGGGCGTGGAATGACTACTGTAGATGGTTTTTAATCTACTCATGACTTTCTATCTACTCTCCGCAGTTGAGCTGCAGCATTTCTTCTTTTATCACAAGATCATGCGCAATTTTTGACTGTAAAACGCCATGTAGATCTATTTTGTACAAGTTCTTCCCATGTATATTGGTCTATTTCAAAGGCTTTCAGTGAAGTCTTTAACGAGTCTTTGTAGCGCTTTTTTTTGCCACATTGAGAACATATGCCCTTCTGAAACTCACCATTGAGACGTATCTTTGGCAGGTGACTATCTGACATGCGTACCAAAGGACGAGCTCTGGTACGTAGAAATCTGTGTTTGCATCAGAATAGCGTCAATGTTTGGGATATCTATCAATCAAGGACAGTGGTATCCGGAATCCTGTCTTGCTATCTGATGTTCATAGACCTATATAATGGAAACATTATTTAAATGGAAATGTTGACAAGATCCGTTGCTATAACAGTAAAAAGATATACACTCATCACGTTGCTGGACCAACAATATATCTATAATTATTAACCAGTGAAGACACAGAGAGAACGTATGCACGTGTACCATCTTGTTTCTAATGGATTTGTGTGTGTTTCAGGTGACAGGGGTCATGACTCAAGGCAGAGGAGACGGCACAGAGTGGGTGAGTCGTTTTATGGTGTCATACAGTATGGACGCTTACCACTGGAACTACGTTACGGATAACTATGGCAACCAGTGGGTAAGTACGTTTTTATTCTTGCTCAAACAACCGTGAAGTCATTGTTTGTTGTTGTGTCGTCGGTAGATGTTCATTATTTAGTTGGTAGATCCATTGTTTCGTCGGTTGATGTTCATTATTTAGTTGGTAGATCCATTGTGTCATCGGTAGATTCATTGTTTCGTCGGTAGATGTTCATTATTTAGTTGGTAGATCCATTGTGTCGTCGGTAGATTCATTGTTTCGTCGGTAGATGTTCATTGTTTAGTTGTTAGATTCATTGTTTCGTCGGTAGGTGTTCATTGTTTAGTTGGTAGATTCATTGTTTCGTCGGTAGATGTTCATTGTTCGTCCGTAGATGTTCATTGTTTAGTTGGTAGATCCATTGTTTCGTCGGTAGATGTTCATTGTTTAGTTGGTAGATCCATTGTTTCGTCGGTTGATGTTCATTGTTTAGTTGGTAGATCCATTGTGTCATCGGTAGATTCATTGTTTCGTCGGTAGATGTTCATTATTTAGTTGGTAGATCCATTGTGTCGTCGGTAGATTCATTGTTTCGTCGGTAGATGTTCATTGTTTAGTTGTTAGATTCATTGTTTCGTCGGTAGGTGTTCATTGTTTAGTTGGTAGATTCATTGTTTCGTCGGTAGATGTTCATTGTTCGTCCGTAGATGTTCATTGTTTAGTTGGTAGATCCATTGTTTCGTCGGTAGATGTTCATTGTTTAGTTGGTAGATCCATTGTTTCGTCGGTAGGTGTTCATTGTTTAGTTGGTAGATTCATTGTTCGTCCGTAGATGTTCATTGTTTCGTCCATTGATATTCATTGTTTTGTCCGTAGATGTTCATTATTTCGCCTGTAAATATTGCTTCTTTCGTTGGCAGATGTTCATTATTTCGTCGTTGGATGTTCATTGCTTCTCAATAGCTGAATACTCACATTACGACACAGTCTGGGCCTCATTGACTGAAGACGCATATAGCAAACATAAGGGTGCTACATAATTAATGAACATGAGATGGTAGAACAGGAAGATATGGCATAAAGTGACGAAATAGTCAATCATAGATCTATGTATATATCTTTGTTCCTTCAGCGCTGAATACAGTTTATGTGGCAGAAACAAGAGCTCTCCAGTTCAAGGGATATGATGCTACTCTGTGTAATTCTTGCATGTTGTTGACACGCATAGTAATACCCTTTTGATGGTTGTTCTGCGAAGAGTCTCTCTTAGTCGTCCTCCTTTTTCTTTTTCCATCTGGTACCAATTTTAATGCTAAGTACATGTCCGATATAAGTCTATCGTTCTCTTCTTATTGTTCTAGAACATATTACTGTTTGGTATCTTCTCTTACTTGCTTGTTTTACTTGAATTCTTAATAACTAATACTCATCCAGTTGATCTGATCTTTCATTGCCTCGAACACCCACATGTCCCGGCACGAAAATAAATGTAGCTACTTTCAACTTCGCCTTTCTCAAGGCTTTATTCTACTGTTCGCTAACGAGACCCACGTGTACCATGCTAATCATACTCATAGTCACTCAAGATGCAGACCCGCGTTACCTTCTATGTATCTGCCCACTCAAATGGCATAGTCACGCCATAGTTTCCATGATCATGCTACTCGTAGTCACAGCAAAGGCCCCACGTTATTTCCTGATCGTTTTACCTGCGCACTGAGCTGTGAAGGCCCAAGCAAGGCGAACATGCCTAATCACAGATCCATCAGTGTATATAATCACATTCCGCTTTGTGGTATTCTCACTGACCAAAGCCTGCACCTATTTCTCGACAGCCGTTGGACACCATTCTCTACATATCTCTGCTAAGTGATATTACTACTCTCAAACAAGTCTCGATAACTGTGGGTAGACCTATCCATTCCGCACCTGCTGCCACATCTTGCAATCTGCACACGCTTTGTATGACATCCTCAACATGTACCATCCACGACTTCCCCTCTCTTAAGTCTGCTACCCTGAACTTTCTCTATTTCAGAATGCAATGGATGTTCCTTATCTGCATGTATCTGAAGGTACGCGTGTTCTGTTATGTGTTATGATCTGTACGAGTTGATTGTCAAAATTGGAAAGAAATTCTTGTGACAAAACAAATGGTGAAATATTAATCACATTCATATGTTGTACTTGCAGTTATTTGAGGGAAACACAGATTCATTCTCCGTCAAACACAACTATTTGGATCGACCAATCATCGCCCGCTACATCAAATTTCATACGGTCCAGTGGAATAGACATCCTAGTATGAGAGTAGAAATTATGGGATGTCAGTGTAAGTAGCAAGTCTTAGACCAGTGTTTCCCAACGTGGGGCGCTCGCCCCACAAGGGGGCAATTTGATTGTCAAGGGTGCAATTCGAAAAAAATATTTAGGAAGTAGTTCAATTTCTTAACATTAAAAATATATGTATATGTTACATAGGGGAGGGGGGATCAGAATTTTAGAAAGACTTAGGTGTGGGCATGGTAAAGAAAACGTTGGGAAACACTGCCTTAGACAATCTTATTTGTAAATGTTGCTGTCTAGTTCAAAGTGTAGGTTATGTTGTTGCTGTCATTTGTTGTTTGTATAGGTCTGTGTACTGTGTAAGCAAACATGATTGTTAATATTGTTTGTATAGGTCTGTGTACTGTGTAAGCAAACACATGATTGGCAATATCGTTACTGGATGGCGGTGGTGATGCTGGTGTTAAGGAAGATAAAATATCAAAGGAGTATGCTAGGCGGTGAAGTGTTACTTTCAACTTGAGGTCTGTCTTTGCATTGTGCTGAATGACAGCACTGTTTGAATGAAAACATCGCTTTGAATGACATCACTGTGTTGAATGACATCGCTGTGTTGAATTAGTCGGGATTTTGACGTAAAGTCGGTGACACAGCGCATTTCCATTCTCTGGACCACATTCTAGTAGGATTAATGTCCTGTTACAAGAGAAATTCAGCGGGAGTTTGAAAATGAACGCTAAAGAAGAAGAAGAATATCGCAACAATTGCTGCATACAAAACAGACAATGAAGTTTCTTCACAAGCAAGTCCATCATGGCGAACTATACGATTCAATGTTTGTTGTCCTTCTCACTGTACCTTCCCATTTAGATGCATGACGTCAAGTTATATAATTAATTTATGTAATCCTTACAAGTGTACAAATATACATTTCAGTAGTGGTATGAATCTTGTGTCCGACTCTGTAGCGGTGTGGCACAGGGCTGATTCTCAAGGCGACCAAAGTACCAGGTTCACACTCCCCGTAGGCAATTGCGAATGTATACTGAACGCATTGTTACCACTGACGTTTTAGACTAACACCAGATCGCCGTGTAAAAAAAAAAGCCCCAGATACCCCGGACTATATTATTCAATATAAGTAAGTCCAGGTATAACCGGGCTACAGTAAACACCTGTTCGCAGATGACATAGAAGCTTGCTTTTTCGATATTTTGATTATTTCTGTGCATTTCATTGGTCTGTCTTGGCTATTTTTGGCGTGCGACTCCAAGTATATAAATAGTGATAAATTAACTGCGAGGCAATAATTAAAAGTATTGAAAATCTTGAGGTCTTTGTTACCTCTAATATTTTATGGTAGTGTGTCCTGATATTACCTAATTGGACTTTGTTGTCCGCTGGTTGAAAGGACACGCCTCTCCAAAAGAGAGGCAAACTCATCAACTACCAGCGAGGCAATAATCAAATACCTCACAAAATTAAGGCTTGTTTACTTTCTGCACTTAGGTCTTCTATACCACCGTCGGTCACGGGCCAGGACTCGTATAACTAAAATAGAAAGTCATTCACCCATTTTCATGCGCTGCCATAGTTTCCATGAGACTATAGGTGTCCGTATTTTTATTTTTTGTTTGTTTTGCAAATCATTAGGGGTAGTGATGATTAACCCATTTTTCGACTAAATTCCTAGAATTTTCTAATTTAAAAAAGCGATAAACACACCAGACGTGGAATAAAGACTCAGATCTGGTGAGGGGAAAAAAATACTAGCTGTGGTATCATTGACTGAAGATATTGATGTTTCCTAGAGACACACTGCAGCCACAAGCTGCTGAGTTGTTGTACTTCACGTGATAGTCGTGGTCGATGGGTACGTCCTGGATAGGAATATGCGAACAATTTATGAATCTTGAGTATGTAATATTATACAGCTCAGTGCCAGCGTTATTTGATAGCTGTTGTTCCAAGATTAGTAATATTTAGTAGGGATATTTAGTAGTAATATTTAGTGTGATATTTAGCATCGATCAGTCATGATATTGGTACTGCCCTAGTAGATACCAACACATATTAAACGGAACAAACTTTAGTGAAGCGAAGTTTACCCGTAATTTGGGTACACAGTGACATATAATCATATTATCCAAGGGACACAATCAGAAATAATGCGACAAGTAATCTTGCATAATAACAAGAGGAGTGTGAAATGTGCTTCTGTGGTTTTTGTCCTTGATGTCCAAACACATTCTCTATGATAACGTTTAAGATTCTATAGAGATGTGACTCGGTGTGTATTATTTCTCCATTCCACGCTACACTACACACGTGCAATGTGCGGAGCGCCATTATTTCCATTGTGTTTCCGTAACGCGCAGATAATAAAACGGAAATCATTTGTACTGCGCGCTAATTATTTATGCGTGCTACACACTGAGAGCCCCCTTCCAACGTAGTGTGTAGCTTGCAGAAGAAATGTACACACATTATCAACAGATAGTACTTTTTCAGCATTGTAGAAACACAACCGATTCCTATGTATTTCTGGGGAGACTCAAGCCGTCATATTTGAAATTGTATGTATCAACAAATACCAGCGAATTGTCATACACAGTGACTATCTCAAAAGTTGGATTTAAAACCCCAACAGTGTATTGGCGTCTACTAGGAAATAACCGTGATATTTAGTAGCTATATTTAGTAGTAATATTTTGTAGTAATATTTTGTAGAGTATTTAGCAATGTATGGTGTGTTTCAGTATGTAAAGAGCCACTCGGTCTTCCGCCATACGGAAAAATAACAGCATCGACCTACAGGAAGTTTCAACATGGCAGCTCATGTCAACCCGAAGATGGACACGTTCTCAGTAGAAAGGCCTGGTGCTCCAAGAAACAGAACGGTCAGTACTAATGGGTAAACTTTGTGGCTGTCCACAGATTACGTCAACAATTAGGAGGGGGAGGGGGTAAGAAAAGGTTTGACAGTTATGGACAAATGGGGATGAAAATAATTGACATCAACAATACAGTTTTTATACAACAAATAAATTGCTTGAATTTGAAGTCTTTTTCTTCAAATCTTAAAAATCACGGAGTTTTTTCCTACTTCTGCTAAAAAATTGTATGGAAGATGGGATTGGGGGGAGGGTAAACATATTTTGACATAATAAAGCAGGGATAGTTTCCTAAACTCTAGACAGTTGTTGCCAAATAATAAAGCAGGGATGGTTTCCTAAACTCTAGACAGTTGTTGCCAAATGATAAAGATAGGAGCCATGGCAGGAACCTGCAGACGGGAATGAAAATATCTCACGTAGTATGCTGCAGCAACTATTAGGTGGCGTGGCCAGTTCCCTTCCTCCTTGCTATGTTTATCTTCCCTAACTTAGTTGGGTCGACTTGAGGAGATGTGTAGGCGAGAAATCACAATCCGGATGTTATTCTGCCCGGACGTGGTTTCGAACCTGACACGCTGTGTAACCCGATGGTGGTCAGCAAGTTCATTATCAACTGGGCTACAGCACTCCACAAAAAGGAAGGGTTTGTGCCAAGGGAGGAAAGGTTTGTGCCGAGAGAGGAAGGGTTTTAAAAATTGATGACTTAATTTACGGACTAAGATGTAGCCCACATACCTATAACCGTGTTCGACGTTCATTCTCAAACTCCCACTGAGTTTCTCTTGTAGCAGGACAATCGCTCTACTAGAGTTCCAAGAGGATGTAGTCCAGAGAATGAATATACGTTGTTTTGACGTTTTATTCGCATGAATATACGTTGTGTTGACGTTTTATTCGCGCCAATGGCGTGATACACGTCCGTCTTCGGTGGATACTTGCATACGACTCTGAGGCGTACATAATATTAAGACAATGTAAGGAGGGAATAGGAAAAGAATTAATACAGAAATATTAATATACAAAGGAAGACGTGAAGTACATACACACGTGTGTAGTGTTCACTGGTGTGCTCATGTCTTGGAGTGTAAATGTTTACAATTATATATGACATTACGTTCGTGAAGAAGAGCCGTGATCTGGCGGCTCCCTTCTGCTATTTTTCAAAATAAAATGTTTTATCTCCTATAGTGACAAAACGTCAACACGAAAATACCATCATTCTCTTCTGTTATCAGTTCTCTGTCTGATATCTCTCGTGAATATGAATAGTTTTCAGTTTTTAATATTATAAATCCATAATTTTCTTTAAATTCCTCTTTTTTTTATCACCCTCAACTGTTTCAGGATAGTATTTGAAAGGGAATTATGCTCCCTACTTTCTCAAAACCACAAAAGTTTGTGACAATTCAGCACTGGTATGAGATGTTCTTCTTGACCTGCAAGAGTATTTCTTTTGTTTCTCACGTTTATGTTGGTTTTATATTCTGTATAATGCAAGTGCAATATTTGTCTTAACATTTGTTTTCAAAAACCTGTACTCTCATCTCCATTTCCGTTATTCCTGATCAACTCTCACATCCGTACACAAGAATATGTATTATTATTATTATTAGAGATTTATATAGGTTTATCTTCCCTTATGGATGCGAGAGTTGGGATTCAAGACAATATCCAGGAGAATAAATTCATTTGAAATGAAGTGCTACAGAAAGATTCTACGAATGTCATGGACAGGGAAAAAAGAACATTGAAGTTTTTAAATTATTGAAACTAAATGAAGGCTGGATTCTAAAATATCATTATTAGAAGGAAACTACAGTATTTTGGACACTTAACGCGACATGATGGTATCGAAAGGCTGATTCTGGAAGGCAGAATGTCAAGTAGAGAATAAGAGGAAGACCAAGAAAACAACGGGCCCCTGACATCGCAGAATGATTGCACATGTGGACCATTGTAGACCTGCTTGCCCGAGACAGAGGGGTGTTCAGAGCATCGACGACGAAGTCAACGTCCTGGAAACAAGATGTAACTTGATATATCTTCATTGCTGTACTTATTCAGCTCTTCCATATAGTGTTCAGTTGCGACATTGCAGCCGAGGCTCTAAATATTTTAATGCAGATGATCACATTTCTAATAATAGCTCTGTGTATATTTCTAGTTGTCTGTTGTTTAATTTCAACATCTCTAAATGCGCGTGCACTTTAAATCACTTTTCCCCATCTCTAATAACAGCGTACAGTCTCTGTACAGTTGTTATTTCCAATCAGTTTCCAATTTAGCCATTTCTAACAGCAATATTTGCTTTCAGCAATTTCAGAAAACACTTTCAGATATTGATTACATTTACTGTAAACTTGCACTTGTTGAAGGCTTCAATTATCGAAACAGTTATACTTTATTTATAATAAATGTACATGTAAAACGCTTCACCGTAATCTGTGCGACAATAGCTTTTTCTTTAACAAAGGTTCCCAAACTATTTTCGAGTTGCTTACCCCATTATCCAGAAACAAGGTGCCCCCTTAACTCTGATATGTTAGAGAATGTGCTTTTCAATAATTTAACAGAAGAACATATATATATATATATATATATATATATATATATATATTCAGTATAATAGGATACAATATAATTTAAACTTAGAATATATTAAATACAGTGATGAAAGTAATTCGCTGATAAGCTTCAAACCCCACTGCTGAGCTTTCGTTAATGTCAAACCTCATGTCACTACCAATATTGAAATTTATTTTCTGCTTTTTTACACATGAAGAAATGCTAACATTTTAACTCACATGTGGATATGTAGAACTAAATTAGAGTAAATATATTTATTTCTTTGCAATCAATATGTGTGTGTGTGTTTATTGTTTAAGCTAGCGATTCCAAAGAAAACTCTTAGCGACCCCTCCGAACACCCTTAGTGAGCCCACAAAAAAACTCTTAGCAACCTCAAAAGAGTTCCTGACACATGGTTAAGCTATCTATTATCTACACATTCATTAAACATAAATCAACGAATACATCTTACATTGACGTCTTACTTCTCATAGACACACAATGGCTACAGATTGATGTTGGACCCCCGACTCTTATCACTGGAGTCATTATCAAAGGTAGAGGAGATACCAAGAGGAAACATTGGGTACAAAGGTTTCGAATTTCCTACAGTAATGACACACGACTATGGTACAGTTACAAGGATGCACACCACCTGGATCCTAAGGTAAGTGGGTAAGATACAGGTGAACAATCAAGAGGATGGTCATGTAATAATATCGTATATTGTAGTTATATATGGTATATTTCAGTTAAATGTGGTATATTTTAGTTATATGTGGTATATTTTAGTTATATGTGGTATATTTTAGTTATATGTGGTATATTTTAGTTGTATATGGTATATTTTAGTTATATGTGGTATATTTTAGTTATATATAGTATATTTTGTGTTAGAGAATTCGTACAAGAAATGTATACGCCTTTAATAAATATATAATAATATCACACAGACTCTCTGGTTTATCGAAACGTTGACTTTAATATAACTGATGTAGGTGTGTGTGACTAGAATATGGGGGATGTAGGTGTGTGTGACTAGAATAAGGGGGATGTAGGTGTGTGTGACTAAAATATGGATGATGTAGGTGTGTGTGACTAGAATATGGGGGATGTAGGTGTGTGTGACTAGAATATGGGGGATGTAGGTGTGTGTGACTAGAATATGGGGGATGTAGGTGTGTGTGACTAGAATATGGGGGATGTAGGTGTGTGTGACTAGAATATGGGGGATGTAGGTGTGTGACTAGAATATGGGGGATGTAGGTGTGTGTTCTGATATTAAGTAAAAATAAGACACAACTGTAAGTAGGATAGACGCCCTTTTTGCAACTTATTGCCTTTCAAAAAATATGTGATTATTATTCTGTTTATATTAATCTTGAATCTTTGATATGTTTCTTTTTATATTAATCTTGAATCTTTGATTTGTTTCTGTTTATATTAATCTTGAATCTTTGATTTGTTTCTAGAGCCGATGGTTGTGGAGTCCGTCATTAAATACAACATCTTCTCATTTAATCCCTGACAAATATTCGGAAAGTGGCCTGGTAAGACTATCACATACAATACAACCATATGCAACACAATCACAAATAACACAATCACAAACAACAAATACAATTAATACTAGTCTGCATATATTTGCTATGTTGTGTTCTTGTATAAACTATATGTTTTTATGTTGTGTTCTTGTACAAACTATATGTTTTTATGTATATACAAGACGTGAAGTCACACATATCTAGTAACATTAATTTAAAGTATATAGAATCACAAGACAGTCCCATTCTAAAGCTAATTTCGATTACATTTTATAACCATTCAGTAAATGTCATTGTTCTACAACGCCCTTGAACAGCAAACACAGTTTACACAACAAATCTCAACATCAATTGTATGATTGTGTTTATTCTAGATTACAGCCTGCTTCTTTCTTCTACAATATTCATTTGTTTTCTGTCGATGGTGACAATATCCAAGATCTGTATTTTGTTACAATTGTATACAAATCAAATAATCAAATATTGTAATTGATTCATTCTGTAGCTTTTCACTATACAATGTCTCCCCTCACTGCATTTTTTTTCATCTTGCAATATCTCCACTCACTAAATCTATATATTTTCACCTTACAATGTCTCCACTTACGCTTGTCTTTTCACCTTACAATGTCTCCACTCACTCACATCTTTTCACTTTACAATGTTTCCACTCACTCTCTCTGAATCTTTTCACACAGCAAAATCTCAACTCACTCCCTCTGTATCACCTTACATTATTTCCACTCACTCATTCGGTATCTTTTCACTTTGCGATGTAGTATCTCACTGCATGTATTGTCTTTGTTCAACACGCACATTCTCACTGACATTGTGTATTTTCCTGTGATGTATCAGCTCTAAAGTTGTCCTTTTTTGTTTCCACCTATGCCCCGTACAGCTATTTGGTGGAAACACAGACAAAGATACAGAGAGGGTACATTTTTTAAACAGCCCATTTGTTGCAAGATATGTCCGGTTTCGGCCTGTGGAGTGGCAAGGCAAGATCAGCATGAGAGCAGGACTGTTAGGTTGTCCATTCACTGGTAAGTTGTTGTCAGATACCGCTTAGACCTGCGCTTCTCAATGTGGGGCCCATACCCCACAGGGGGGGGGGGGGATTTGATTGTTCAGGGAGTAAATTATTCCCTAAATTTTAAATTTTAGGGAATAATTCAATTTTTTAATTTTAAAAAATAGGACTATGTAATTTCAGGCCTATCAGAATTTTAGAAAGACTGAGATGGGAAATGGTAAAAAAGAAATGCTGGGGAAACACTGGTGTAGACTGGCTCTAACATTCAGTAATCTGGACGTACAATATGTCATGTTTGTTTGGTTCAATTCTCAAGTAGTATGGCAAGAAATAGCTCTTCTATCCTTGTATGCAAATTTTCAAGTACATTACAGCTCTAGCTGGTTGAAATACTTTGACAAGATGTCTTCTACTCTTGAGTGGTCTTTTCTTTTCTTGTCTTAGTCACGTGTACCATGAAACATTATGGGAAGCCGAATTCTTTGTTCTATTAACAAATGTGTCGCTGTTGTTGTTTTAATCCCATGTGGTTGAAGAATGTCTCTGATATAGTGGATCAAATTATATCGTGGTCTTCTTCTTACCATCATCTCACATGTTGTTATTATATTCTCTCAACGGGAGACAGTCAGGTTCCATTCTCATTAAATATCTGAACCATTTGATTTGTTTCCTGATATAGTCATTACCTGGTGTAGTTCCTACTACCGGGTATTTCACTGATGTCATCGTTTACCATTCTATCCATTCTTGTGACACATACATCTTTCTCAAATATACTGTAACCTTACTTTCCTGTGCTTTGGAAAATGTCCATGTTTGACATTGATAGCCTAATGCTGGTATAAAAATGATATTTATTCATGTTCATTTAGTTGTTATGCCGGTATTTCGATGTCTAAATAGTGGTGTCAGTTGATGTGATATTCCATTAGCCTTTTGACAGCTAGTCACGATGGTACACTGGTGAGATAATCATGATTGTTGGTCTGATCGTCCACTGGTGATATATGCATGGTTGTTCTGGTCCAATGAGATCTTCATTGTTGTTTGTCAATTGATGAGATATTTATGGTTGTTGGTCTGATGGCCAACTGGTAAGATCTTCAAATTTTCCACATACAGATTAAAGATTATAGAACAGTTCAGGTTATCATTGATTCTGTTTCCATTTTAAAAATTGCTGTTGTAGGCAGGATAACTTCTTATGCTCCTTCCCGCATCCTTGTAGGCAACAACATTTCTGAACTTATTAACAATACAAGACACATGTGCGTTGCAGGAGCCCAAAAGGGGAGCCACGAATTGCAGCACTGTTACCACCTATGCGTGACGTAAGAGGCTACTGAGGAGATTTTTGGGGTGGAGTTGGTTGTCCAATCCAATAAAGGGTTACAGTATCCCAGATGACATGCTGAAGTTGGATGCGTCGTGTCAAAATGTGCGGATATCGCATCTAAGCTGTAAACTATGGCACGTTTGTGGAAAACATTTTGCTAACCTATGAAGTTTGAGAATGAACACAGGAGAAGAAGAAGAATAATATATGAGACAGAGTTGTGGAGAAACATGATCAATTACTGCCACTCCGCATATCACTTGGTTGATTGAAATTAATTGCTATTGATTGATTGAAATTGCTTGATTAATTGATTGAATTTATTACTGATTTAGATAAGATGAACAAACATTGGATGCTATAAGTGTAGGATATTGTATCATGCAACAGAGAATCTCATTGTATACTTGTCTATCAACAGGAGAATGTATCGAAGGCTTTATGAGAGTCAATGAAGACACACCTTGCAGTGAGTAGAACACGTTCTGTAATGTATTTGTTTATTTTTTGCCTTCGTTCTTAAACTCCCACCGGATCCCTTTTGTAGCAGGACATTGTTCCTACTAGACTTCCAGCAGGATGTAGTCCAGAGATCTCTCTTGTAACAGGACAATGTTCCTACTAGACTTCCAGCAGTATGTAGTCCAGAGATCTCTCTTGTAACAGGACAATGTTCCTACTAGACTTCCAGCAGAATGTAGTCCAGAGATCTCTCTTGTAACAGGACAATGTTCCTACTAGACTTCCAGCAAGATGTAGACAAGAGATCTCTCTTGTAACAGGACAATGTTCCTACTAGACTTCCAGCAGGATGTAGTCCAGAGATCTCTCTTGTAACAGGACAATGTTCCTACTAGACTTCCAGCAGTATGTAATCTAGAGAATGGAAATTTATTGTGTTGCCGTTGTTCCCTTTTGTAGAAGGGCAATGTTCTTGCCTTCTTATATTCGCCTAAATCATTCTTTCTTGTGAAACAGAAAATTGTGACAGGGTGTACTTTTTCTTCTTCTGTGTTCATTCTCAGATTCATGAATTGTGAGAATTCCTGCAGATTAGCAGGATGTAGTCCGAAGAACAGTAACCCTATGTGCTGTGTCATGGTGTACAGCTCAGCTGTGATATCTGCACATTTCGGCCTGACATATGTCTTGTACAATATTAGACAAATGAAACATATTTTCAAGAACAAAAATGTAAACATAGACACTAAAGTTGCATTATACAAGACTATTATTATTCCATCACTTTGCTACCAGTGCTAAACCTGGACAATGACAGCACAAGACAAAAGAAAAAAAGTGACAACAGAAATAACATGTCTACGAAGAATACTCGGAGTGTCATTAAGAGATAGAATTAGAAACGATAACATCAGACAGATAACCAAAACATTACCAGTATTTGAACACATAAAAAGACAGCAGATCAAGTGGTTTTCACAAGCTTCCAGACTACCAACAGATAGCATGCCACAAATGGCCATTACACATAGACATAACGGTTATAAAACCAGAGGCAGATCATGTAAAAGAAGGATTACAGAAATCAAAGAAGCCACAGAAACAAGCTTACAAACAGCGCACAAGAAGGCCATCTCCAGAGAACTCTTCCATGCCTGACGCCGCAAGGCAAACAAGGGACACAGCATATAAATTGAGTTTTATACTTTCAGTAGAGAACATTTATACTTTCAGTTTCATACTTTGATTTGAGAATATTTATACTTTCAGTTGAGAACCTTGCCTTCAAGAAAGACAGTTGGATCAACAAGAAAACATTATATAAGCGACACATTCGACATAAGCTGCCTGAAGGTCACGCAGACAGAGCTGTTGACGGTGATCTGGATCTGAAGCTTCAGAGCTGCACAATCCTTGACAACCTGTATGGAAAATACCCATTATGGACAGTTGACCTCGGCCAGAAGACTACTGTGTCTGGAGTTGTCATATACACTTGGCAAGGAGATGGACAAGGTATGATGTATAAGAGAAAACTATTACTGACAATAGAAAGCTGCAAAGTGTGTGTGAGAATTGACAATAGAAAGCTGTAAGATGAGTGTGAGAATTGACAGGTGAACAAAAGTTTGATGACTTATTTGAATTCTGGTGTCTGTAAATGTAAACTATCTTATCAGATTAATAATATAAGAACGGGTAATCCGAAGACTATTATATTAAGACAAAAGACATTACGACATAGTGTAATCACAAAGAACTCTGTGTTGAAAGCTATTGAACTTAAGAGTGTACATTTATTATCTAGCTATTTGCTGCTGAACTTGGATGTTGTAATATTGAATGTTGTAACTGGAAGAAATAAACTTTTGTGTATATGGAGATACGGTTCTCGAGTTAAATAGATCCGTTAGAAATACAGAAGTTGGTATCTCTTAATAGCCGTCTCAACAACAACTACAACAAAGCAGCATTTTCATTATTGTCACATCATATTTTACAGTGTGGCTGAAATACCTTGTAATTTGATATTTTCTGAGCACAGAGGCCAGTACATGTAGTAGTGTTTAGTCTGCCTTGCACACCAGTAAAAATGATATGGCTTACCAGATTTAGTCCACATGCCGAACTTTTCCCATATCTGATATACAGCATTGACTTGTCTATTTCTGTGTGTTGGTGTTTGTCCAAGTTTGATTAAAAATTGTTTGTTGGTAAGTGTTTTACAGCATTGATTCAAAAGTATTTGTTGGTATTTGCACATGGATTCAAAGTTGTTTGTTGTTAAGTGTTTATACAATATTTATTCAAAGTTGTTTGTTGTTAAGTGTTTATACAATATTTATTCAAAGTTGTTTGGTGGTGTGTGTTTGTACAACATTGATTAAAAGTTAGCATCCAGGTTAGATAACGCTTTCCAATGTTTTTTTCCTAATAGAGAAAGCTGCTTCTTTCCGCGAGTACATGAAAAATCTGGACCAGCTGGTTGTGTACGTCGATGATAAGATACAGAAGAAAGATGATGAACACGATGAATCCTATGCATCTGGTAACATGTGCAACTACATTTCCTCTCTCAACAACGCACTTTTTAACAAGAGACTTGTACTGCAATGTGTAAGAAGCCATGTGGGACGGTACGTCCTCATCGAAGCTTGGGGCAGGCAAGTTGGCTGGTCCAGATTATTTGGAGCTGTTTTATGTGAAGTGCAAGTTTTTAACTGATAGAACTGTAAGGTCATGCGCCATGTTGCGTGAAAATATTTGTGTACAATCTGTGACAAGGTCATGCGCCATGTTGCGTGAAAATATTTGTGTACAATCTGTGAAAGACAAACTTCTGTATGAACTTATCAAATCATATCAGTTATGACATTTTTCTAGAAAGAAAAGAGACTTGTGAAAGGATTTACAATACAGGCTACACTGTCACCGGATCTAGCTTTCTTATGTAGCCTATAGGCTACACTATCACCGGATCTAGCTTTCTTATGTAGCCTATAGGCTACACTATCACCGGATCTAGCTTTCTTATGTAGCCTATAGGCTACACTATCACCGGATCCAGCTTTCTTATGTAGCCTATAGAAATCATAAGATATTCAAATAGAGTTCACACTTTCAACAAATTGTTGGTAGCACATCCTATTCAGGATGCAACCACAAGCATTTTTTGGCTGTAGTGATTTAACATTTTCTTGGCAATATAAATATGTCCAACAGTTTGCCATTGTTTTCTGAATGGTCTGGATGCACAATTTCCTGTGGCAGGATTTCACCCGTTACCTTGGCCATCACAGATACATTCTGTACCTCGCCGCCACAGAGCCAGACAGAATATAGAATACGCCAGCATAATAAAAATAATAATTACCATAATGACACATAACAGCAGATAAAAATAGAATATTTGACATAGATATTCCACCAGGTGGGAACAGAACCATATCTCTGTACATACTAGCAGAACATCGGAACGTGAGCTAATGCAGACATATGTGTACTTCATAGTCTGTTCATTTGTTACTGTAGTACGTTCGTACAAATATTGACATTTTCAATGTTAAAAATGTTGAAATTTTCATTGGTCAAATTCATTGTTATCTGCTAAATTAATGTTTTTTTACGATTGCATACAATCTTTTTTTTTTCACTTTATGAGACAAGGTCTGGAGAACATAGTTACAACAGGCAAGATAGACAGCAAAAGAAATTGAGGATGACAGCGTGAGAAAATATTTAAAATTCTAACATCGGGACATGATATAGAGGCAACTATGATTCTGATAAAAGATATGTATTAATTACTAATGCTGAAATCGGATGTGTCAGGGCATTGTTGCTATTAAAAGCAGTGACAGAACACACCTCCGTACTCTGGACTACATCCTTCTGGAAGACTTGTAGGACAAGTGCCCTGATATAAAAGAGATCTATGGACAACATCCTGCAGGGAAACTTGTAGGACAAGTGCCCTGATATATGAGAGATCCAGTGGGAGTGTGAGAATGAAGTAAAAAAAAGTAAAGGTGTTGATTCATGATTACCTATGCCAGTCAGCACAGCACCTGATGATGAGGCTACTAGTTGTTAATATTCTGTTCTATTCAGTAGTAAAGTGTGACATACTTGGTTTGGACATGTATGCCAACATGATTCTTTGTCAGAAACTAAACTATATGAAACAGTCAAAGGAAGAGGACAAAGAAAATAATAGACAGACATCAAGGACTGGACAGATCTGGACTTTACCCCACTCATCAGCATGGCTGAAGATAGGAATCAATGAAGGACTGTGTGTTGATATAGTACCCCTACAACCCTGACTGTCTATATCTCTTTATGTGTATATGTGTACATGGATATGGATGGATGGACTACTAACTGATAATGTTATTATATTCAAATTATATCTTTCCAGTGGCAACATATGGTTGCGAGACGTGGACAATGACATCTGCAATGGAAAAGAAAATATCGGCATTCGGAATGAAATGTTATAGAAAGTTCCTAAGATTATCATGGACTGAAAGACAAACCAACGTAGATTATCCACAAAGGCTGGAACATAGAAGAAGACTGGCTCTTCAAAACTATAAAAAATACAAGCTAACATATTTCGGACACATAAAGTTTCGGACAATGGTTTAGAAAGATTAATGGAATGAAAAGTTCCAGGAAAAGAAAAAAGGCAGACCAAGATTATGATGGACACATGACATCGAAGACCTTCTGAATATTACACTAGAAGAAGCTAGGAAACTTGCACAGAACTGAGAGACTTACAGAATGGCAGTGAGGACAACGTTCTGTAAAGGACATGTCACATAGATTAAACGTTTGTGTATGTGCTAGTGTGATAAGAATATGTGTGATTGACATTTGGTAGACATATATGATGTGGCATATGCTTACTTGAAATCTTGTCACTCTATACATGTCAACCATTATGGATGTTCTCTATAAATATCATCTGTTAACATTTTCAATTTTATGCAAACTGTTCATATTTCTTAGAATACGTTATAAAAATTTGTAATTCTATCATGGAAAAAAAAATACAGTTGTGTTAAAAAACACATCAGTCAGCACAGCACTCAGTAATTATAATAGGTACAGTACAAGTAGATGCCACTACATGTTTAATTATTTCCCTTCTCTATTTTTGTAAACTTCGTGTTCATTATTTAAAAATTGAAATATTTATTTATTTAGGGTTGGGGTTAGGGTTAGTTACGTAAAACACAACAATCCTAACCCTAATGCTAATCCATCCCAAAATAAATTAATATTTAAATTATTAAATGATGAACATCATATTTACAAACATAGACAAGGGAAATAACTTGAGTATGTGGTGGAGTCTACTTGTACTGTACCTTATAATATCCTTATAATATCGCATATTATGTATAGTTCATATTTTTAAACATTATTCACCAATCAACAAACTTGGCACATAGAGCGGTATCCAATTAAATTACTGTAAAGTTACACAATTATTATTTTTATTGGCAGTGTATTCTTTTCAGGACGTAACGATCAACCCAGCATTGGCAACTATTTATGTACTTTGGAGGTCCTAGTGGTCTAGTTACCTAGGTTACCATATTTTGTCAAAAGAAGTGCAAAAGGCAATTAGTGGGTGAAAATAGGACACAATGAGGACACATTTTTATATGATTGGCAAAAGAAAAATATATCCAGCCACCACAGTTAATGTAATATTTTTATATCTTAATTTCTTAATTGATTTGTACATTATAGGCCTACATAATATCCTGGCCTGATTTATGTATGAAAATGACCTAACATTTAAACAAATTGTTTACTAGGTTCATTTGACATCATGATTGTGAGAGCAAACACAAACATTTGACATCATGATTGTGAGAGCAAACACAAACATTTGACATCATGATTGTGAGAGCAAACACAAACATTTGACATCATGAATGTCAGAGTGAACACAAATAACTGGAAGCTGTTATAATTAACAAGTTTTACCAAATTATCACATAGAAATTGGATGATGTAAACATGTGTTTCAAATCAAGTCAGCAGACAGATTACTTCATAATTAAATAACGGTAACTTCCCCTTAAATAACTAAATTGCAAAACTAAATACAGAAACTTATTGAAATATATAAGGAAAGCATACTCAGAGCATTGTTTGTGAATTCTCATATAGACTGAATATAGCATCATTTCAGTCTTGAATTCTTTATCTCTATAAGGGTTTTCCCACCCTGCCATAATGTATTTGAAGAAACTATAAGAATGGTGGTTTTAGTGGTCTGTTTAATTTGCCGTTTTAGTGGCTTTTCGAGATAGGTTAAGGGTAAATAGGAGGTAACTACCCCCTTAGCTACGGAGGTATCCTTAAGGATACGATGAGAGGTTGCTGCCATTTTACTGAGATCTTCTTCTTAGTTTCCCAGGGAAACTATTCATCTGGATGCTTTATTATAAGCAACCATATAGATTTATTGTTCCCTGGGAAGCTAAGAAAAGGAGGATCTCCACAAAATGGTGGTGGCTTTTCATCGTATCTTTAGGAATACCTCCACAGCTAAGGGGCTAATTTAATGAAATAAAAATTGTCTAAAATTTTTTTTTTTACAAACTGTCAAATTTTCTACTCAATAAAACCACTCTTGTAATGTGGTCATTAAAATCATATGTATATTTTGTGAGTAGATATTCAATAATTGTTCTATTATATGCGAGTAGATATTCAATAATTGTTCTGTTATAATTTGTGTACAGATCTGAGTGTTAAATTATTGAAATCGGACAAAAGAGCTGTGTTCTTAGCATGCTGTATGTAATGTATATTTTAATGAGTATAAAGTATTTCTTGCATGCTGTATCTAGTGTACATTATTATAAGTATCAATATTCCTCTAACTGTATTTGTGTATTGGAAAAGAAAATTATAGCATGTTTGACTAGCTTTGCCCAACTTCAAAATGTTGTATATTGGCAAATATATAACTCATATAACTGAAATTGTGTGTGTCAATTTGAAATTGTACAGACCCTATGAATTAAATTTTTAATTAAAATGCAGCCAGTGGTTTTAATTTTTGTTTATCTGCAGTATATACTTGTCTATTGTCAATACAGATCTCACACACACTTTTGAGATGTTTACAGTCAATTATAAGACCTCATTCACACATGATCGGTTTATCATACAATTGACATGATTTAAGCATGAAATTACATTATTTTGTACTCTTGAACACAAGACAATGTTTAAGGTTATATCCAGTGTAATGTATAAAGCGGTAAAAAAACATTCTAGATACATGAGGATTAGTGTGCCGACAAAAATCAAAGGAATTCATTCATTTATAAAAACTGGACATGATGCACAAATATAAAGTATAAATGTGTTGGGTCTAACCAAAAATAACATCATATTTAAAAAAGGGCATTAATACTTACAGTTAATCGGATAATTACATTTGTCTGAGGGCAAAGCTAGTGAAATATTCTCTAGAACATATATACTCCTATCTGTGAGAAGAAGAGTGTGTGTATTCATGTGTGGGCAGAACGAGGAGCATAATCAACAAGCGAGCCACAAGAACAATTAGCATGCATAACACATACGCTTCGACATTTGCTGAAAGGAAACTGAGCACCAATGGTTCTGCACGGATTGCAATGGTGTCTGTTTATAACTTGTGTATGTGTGAGACACATTCATTGAATATTACGAAATATCCCATAATTTTTCTACACTCGTCTATATAGCTACGGACAGAGATGTTTGAAAGGCTTTTTATGCTGATGTCTGCAAAGTTATACACCTTCAATCTTGATGTTATGGATTGTATTATTATAGAATTACCCCATAACTTTTCTATGCTTATCCAAATTGTTGAGGACAGAGATGTTTGAAGGGATTTTTATGCTGATGTCTCCAATGTTGTACACTTATAACCCTGATGTCTCCAATGTTGTACACTTATAACCCTGATGTCTCCAATGTTGTACACTTATAACCCTGATGTCTCCAATGTTGTACACTTATAACCCTGATGTGTTATTGATCTTATTATCATAGAATACACATAACTTGTCAAGTTTATGAAAAATATTATAAGTAAATACAGTGGAATCCCTCTATAGCGCATTCTTTTATAACAAATTTCATATATAACAACACTTTTCAAAATCTCCAATTATATGTATTCTATATTGTTTGTACTCTGTATAGCAAATTTCTGTTATTACATACATATTTTATTAGTCAGGACCAAGTTGTTATAATGGGATTCCGCTGTACCACAACAGTGAGCATAAATATAATTTTTGCAACTATAATCTGTCTTTATAGAAAATTTGAAGTGAGCATCGCGTTATCAGTATAACCCAATTTATAACATCGAAAGTCTTTCTGCTACTCTTTAATTGTGGAATGGAATGACATATAGGAACAATATATCTCTTGTTATTTTGTAGAAACTTAATTTTACGATACATTTTTATGGTTTAACCCTTTAAATCTTCATTTTTGGCCACTTCATGAGACAGGGGGTTTGGAGAACATAGTCACAACAGGCAAGATTGAAGGCAACAGAGACAAAGGGCGACAACATGAGAAAATATTGGACAATATGACAACCTGGCACAGCAGGGAAACAACAACGATCTTGATGCATAATACTGGAGACAGAGAGCTGTGGAGAGCAATGATCGCCTACGCCATCCGGCTGGCACCTGATGATGATGATAGAAGAGTTTGCTGCTTATTTATCTGTGTTATCTATCCCCTCATTGATAAAAATGAATTCACTCTGAATGGCCAAGTTCCAGTGCAGTCACCACCCATCCATGTTGTATATACTTTCTAGTGTCACTACCAATATAGTAAAAGATCTCAAATTTTTGTGAGACAAGAAGATTCAGCACATGAGGAAAGTCATCAAGGAAAGAATATAACACATCTCGGATCTGTTACTGACAATAACATAGCACAGCTGGAATTGGTTGTTGAGAAGAACATAGTACAGCTGTGATCATTTACTGAGAAGAACATAGTACAGCTGTGATCATTTACTGAGAACATAGTACAGCTGTGATCATTTACTGAGAAGAACATAGCACAGCTGGAATTGGTTGTTGAGAAGAACATAGTACAGCTGTGATCATTTACTGAGAAGAACATAGTACAGCTGTGATCATTTACTGAGAAGAACATAGCACAGCTGGAATTGGTTGTTGAGAAGAACATAGTACAGCTGGGATCATTTACTGAGAAGAACATAGCACAGCTGGAATTGGTTGTTGAGAAGAACATAGTACAGCTGTGATCATTTACTGAGAAGAACATAGTACAGCTGTGATCATTTACTGAGAACATAGTACAGCTGTGATCATTTACTGAGAAGAACATAGCACAGCTGTGATCATTTACTGAGAAGAACATAGCACAGCTGAAATTGGTTGTTGAGAAGAACATAGTACAGCTGTGATCATTTACTGAGAAGAACATAGTACAGCTGTGATCATTTACTGAGAAGAACATAGTACAGCTGTGATCATTTACTGAGAAGAACATAGTACAGTTGTGATCATTTACTGAGAAGAACATAGCACAGCTGGAATTGGTTGTTGAGAAGAACATAGTACAGCTGGGATCATTTACTGAGAAGAACATAGCACAGCTGGAATTGGTTGTTGAGAAGAACATAGTACAGCTGTGATCATTTACTGAGAAGAACATAGTACAGCTGTGATCATTTACTGAGAAGAACATAGTACAGCTGTGATCATTTACTGAGAACATAGTACAGCTGTGATCATTTACTGAGAAGAACATAGCACAGCTGGAATTGGTTGTTGAGAAGAACATAGTACAGCTGTGATCATTTACTGAGAAGAACATAGCACAGCTGAAATTGGTTGTTGAGAAGAACATAGTACAGCTGTGATCATTTACTGAGAAGAACATAGTACAGCTGTGATCATTTACTGAGAAGAACATAGTACAGCTGTGATCATTTACTGAGAAGAACATAGTACAGCTGTGATCATTTACTGAGAACAACATAGCACAGCTGGAATTGGTTGTTGAGAAGAACATAGTACAGCTGGGATCATTTACTGAGAAGAACATAGCACAGCTGGAATTGGTTGTTGAGAAGAACATAGTACAGCTGTGATCATTTACTGAGAAGAACATAGTACAGCTGTGATCATTTACTGAGAAGAACATAGTACAGCTGTGATCATTTACTGAGAAGAACATAGTACAGCTGTGATCATTTACTGAGAAGAACATAGCCCAGTTGGGTTCTGTTGATAAGAAGAATATAGCACATCTGGGATCAATTTCTGGGGAGAATATAGCACAGCTGAGATTGGTTGCTGAGAATATAGCACAGCTGAGATTGGTTGCTGAGAATATAGCACAGCTGGAATCTGTTACTATGAAAAATATAGCACAGCTGGAATCTGTTACTAAGAAGAATGTATCGGCTAATTGGTTAAAACTCAGACAAACATGATGATTAAAGAGCAAATGAACATGTTATGTGTGGCAAGGAAATTCAGTGTTTGAAAGAAAGTATTTTTTCCTCAGTGCATAAACAAATATGAACACTTTACATGTGTGTACACATATCCCTCAGATGTAAATATTTTGTTCATTACGAGGCTACCACCTATAATCAGTATCCATGCATAAAAATTAGCAACTGTTGTGATAGTTATGTTTGTTAATATACCGCAGTTAATCATATGTTATGTAAATTATTTTATCAGTAAACGTATCACTTATTCAATATTATTTCGACGCAAGTTACTTATAATTCCTCACTGTGACAATTGCTCTAGTTTCAAAGTATTTCCTAACCTTTGGGTGTGCTAAGGTTAGGATAAGTACAAATAGTATTTAGAATTAAAACAAAGTTTATCTTAGCTAGTCAATAATCGGGGCCCTCTCTCAGTGTGTAGCGGGCAGAGTCAATCAGGGGCCCTCTCTCAGTGTGTAGCGGGCAGAGTCAATCGGGAGCCCTCTCTCAGTGTGTAGCAGGCAGAAATAATGAGCATGCAGTAAAATCTCATCTCTGATGAACATGTCTTGTGTTGCGTAAGTAGCTGATGACATACGTATCTGTTATTGTGCATGCGACATACATTTTACGGTTCAACGTGTAAACAGTGTGTTATAGCACTAGGATGAATTAAAAGCAACATTTACCAATATTTCCATTACGGCAGAAATTTTTTTAATAGATTGGTAACAGCAAATGTAATTTGTTAGATCAGTTACACTTTGTGGTGCTTAGCGCCAGTTTACCGGTATATACATGGTCAGCCAATATTTTGTATATTTTTATTAATAAAAGCGCTAATCACAGTAATCTATCCATTGAGTACATATGAGGTGATTTATTCTGACATGACTTGTCATTGTACGATGTCTGCCAGCACTTTCTTTTTGCACATTAAACACAGTACCCTGAGTTTCAAACTTCTTAATATCCTCGCAATGTTAAGACATGTAGGCGGAACTGTCGTATACTCATACCTCCTTTGAAATATAACTTCAGCAACATTCTCACATTTTAAATAACATTTCAAAAGGTTTTGTCTTTCCTCAAAAGACAAACGTGCATTGGCCATTTTGTTCACGTGTCCAGTGATATTTAAATCAAAATTTTTAACTTTTTTTTACAAATCTTTTTTATGACAGCATAACAACACATTAATACAGTAATTGATGAACAATTTACGACACATTTTTACTTAATGACAACAGTTCTACATAATAACCTCTATGAAAATGTTAATACATTATTGTGATTGGCTATTACTTTTATTAATTAATGTGTACAAAATACTGGCTGACCATGTATTACGTATTTAAAAACGTAATTACGCATTCCTGTCTTATGCTGAATTTGAGGCACACATTTTTTCTCAAATTATGAAAAGGTATTCCTTTGTATAAATAACCAAATGGTCGGAGGGTGTCCGACAAAGTGGAGGGTGCCGCATTAACCGAACAAACAAATAGTAAAGCAAAATGAATTAAACTGGTTATTAAAAACACTTACCTTGCCTATGAATAAAAATATATTAAAACAACATACAATAAAACTACACAGGACAAATCTCCACGTATCTGTCCAAATGGAACCTTTTTCACGAACATATAACTAATAAACTCCACAATAATAAACAAAATAGATGACTTAGATTTCATCAAGCCATGTCTCCATGACGCAGAAATGGAAACAAATCTAGTAAAAGAGAATTTTCCTTTGTAGTAGTCCTCATACCCTATTTTAACAAGTTGGTCAGGACCTGTGAAACATGTATGTAATAACAAAATCACAATATTTGAATATACAGTATAAATAATAAATATAATTGGGGATTTTGAAAAGCATTGTTAAATAGGGAATTTAAATATATAAGGGAAGAAATATATAGCTCTATGTTTTCCAGTAATGCATAAGTTTCGTTAATTTAGCATGTAGACGGACCATATTTGGCAACTGTAGTTTGGCACATTTGCCAGCATGTGGCACGCTCAGAAAATCTTAAAAGTACTCCTCTGGTGCAGCAAACCTCAACACTGATATGATTGGGAAACCTTTTTACCTCTGACCTAATGAATGGTCTAATGAATGTAAACATTTGTCAATTAACGGTTAGGCCTACAGAGTAATAGAAATTAGTATTATTGTATTGTTATCTGCGTTTACCATGTTTATATAGAAGTTGATTATGTATTTCCATGTTAACTATGGTGCCTACTATTGTTTCTGCTTTTTGTTTGGTAATTGATTCAATAAAAGAAAAAAATTGTGCATTACGGAAACAGTTATTTGTGTAGAAATTACTCAACGTTCGTAATTATGCAATTTTAATTCCTTCAATATGGAGCCATGTTAGTGTCTCAGACTCCAGAGCCAATGTTTGCAGTTCATTTCCCACAGGTGTTTTTTTTTAAATTTTGTATTTATTTAGGCTGCCTTTAGTTATGGGATGTTTTCTGTTAGACCTATTACTTATATATTGTTTTGTTGCTTTTTTTTGTTGGGGGGGGGGGTGTTATTTAATTTGCAAGAGGAGAAATGTTGTTCTCAATTGTATTCCCAAATTTATCTATTTCATTTTATTGTTTATTTTATTCTCACCCGGGCAACGGCAGGCTAAACTTATAGTTCATTATAAAAGAATGTGCTATAGAGAGGGATTGAAGTTTAGTAGTACTAATATACTGGTGCTACTACTACAACTACTACTACTACTACTACTACAACTACTACTACTACTATTAGTACTAAAGTTAAATCCCTCTATAGCACATTCTTTTATATTTTAGTAGTAGTAATAGTAATAACAGTTGTAGTAAAGGTAGCAGTAGTAGTAGTAATAAAAGTAGTAGTAATAGCAGCAGAAATCTGTCATCGGGGATGAAGATAACTCTTCATATGCTAAGCCACAGCAACTATTATGTGGGGGTGGTCAGTTCCCTTCCTTGCTGTCTTTACCTCCCCTAACTCATGCATCAGGTACCCATTTACAGCTGGGTCAACTGAAGGATCGGTTGTATCAGGCAAGAAATCATAACCTGTATATTTTTTGTGTGTGTCCTGGCATGGTTTAAAACCTGGCACACTGTAACCCGGTGATAGTAAGCAAGCTCACTATCAACTAGGCTACCGCACTCCCCGCAGCAGTAGTAGTGGTCATTGAAACAGCAGTTGTACAGCTAATACTACTACCCCCAAACCGTTATGCTGATAGTTATATTTTTTCACAGATTTTGAACAATGTTCAATAATTTCTATAAGTGCACCAGATTACGATTGACAAAACTGAAAGAATTATGTAAAATATAGTGAATTATGATACCCAATGAAACAGTGGCAAAGATTTTAGCTATTTTTATAGACTTGGCAAAATGAGAAATTAGATTTTCATAAAAGTGTGTCAATGACATCTTGAGGGTAACCAGCCCTAGGTACCCAATTTTAACATGAAATCATCACATGGTAAGCTTGGACTTGTGCTGATTTAGATCACCAGTCAAAAGGATAAAGTCTGGAGAACCGTACTTGATGTTAATTATGGTATGTTCCATGTGGTTATACATGAACAGCCTTCCATTATTCTGTTATGATACGATGTAACATTTCTTCATTGACTTGTATATTTTTATGTACCATTTTACAGAAATCTTCAGGTCTAGCTTGAAATTTGTTAATTATCATTTTTGCACACCAGATATATTCATTGACACCTTAGAACATCTATAGGGTAAAAAAATTTGATACTTCATTTTTCTTCTGTATTCAAAATACCCGCAATAAAGCTGAAATCAAAGAACACTATTACATCATTCAACACAAATAATGTTTCTGTCATATAAAAATATAGAAACAGTAAAATAATGTCTTCCAGAACATTGTCTTTCTAGTTATCTTGTTGCTGTAACCTTGAACTTAGTATTTGTCACTTGTAAGTATGTCAGAAGTAAATAATAATGTTACTATAATAGGTTTGTGACTTGGTCTGTACATCACAGCTGGTGCTTTCATATTTGTAGTGACTTGGTCTGTATGTTTGTACATCACAGCTGGTACTTTCATATTTGTAGTGACTTGGTCTGTATGTTTGTACATCACAGCTGGTACTTTCATATTTGTAGTGACTTGGTCTGTATGTTTGTATATCACAGATATACTGGATATATTGGGAGCCGCGTAGCGCACTGGCTTCGCATATGAGTGTTCCTGGGTTCATTCCCTAGTTGATCCGGAAATGTTTTCAGATCACAACGGCTCCCAGGTCGACCCAGCCTTAAATGGGTACCGGATTAATCCAGGAAGTAAAGACTGCGAGGGAGAGGAGATGGCTACCACCCTCATTTGCAGAGCCTCTGAAATGTGAGATTGCTAACATCTCACACCCCTACAGCATTAATAAATTCAATGGGTTACTTTCCTTTTTTTTTTATCATAGATGGTACTTTAATATTTGTGTGTAGTGACTGCTATAAGTTATCCTCCCTAACATGTGCCATAGAAATGAGAAAAAAGTGATTTAAGGAATATTTGATATTTTATTCAACATTATTTGGTGAATTTGTATGGCATTTTATATAAATTATTCAAATGAACACCTATCACAAATGTAGTTTAATCTTTTTAACAACAGACTCAGTAATAACAAATGATTTATACAATGTCAAAGCAGAACGAGTTCTCTTGATAAACCTCCGGTGTACGTGTGTTGTGCTGCTCTTGTTGCGTCACAAAGGCAATGTTATTTGTTAATTTTTTGTTTGTTATTTCTGTTAAAATTTGAGTGTCATTATGTTTTTCAGTTAGGCTGAGATTGTTCTGTAACATTATCAAACAATGACATCCATAACTGCAGAGTCACCCAATTGCTTCCTAATGCCATCACCTCATGTATCTCTTCATGTCTTTGTAACTCTGAATGATGGTTGAAAGAGATGTTGAACATGCTTCTAATGAAAGTGCATGTGTTTGTAACTCTGAATGATGGTTGAAAGAGATGTTGAACATGCTTCTAATGAAAGTGCATGTGTTTGGCCATTGGCAAATAAAACAGAAACACATTTCCATTCTCTGGACTTACATCCTGCTGGAAATCTAGTACTACCATTGTTCTGCTACAAGAGAGATCTAGTGGGAGTTTAAAATGAGCACTGAAGAAGAACTTGCTTCACTTTCAATGTTGGTAACATCTGGCGTATGATCAGATTTACTCTGCTAAATCTGTGTTCTGTTTTATTGTCAGCTCAACATTTTCATTTATTTGAGAAATATCTTTTCGTCATAATGTTGATTCCATCTGCTTTTTTTTGTGTGGTCTCTAAATTAGAGATTACATTTTCATGTAAACAAATATTATGTGCACTCTGTACGTCTCTCAGCATAATCTCATTTTAGATTTTAGTTGTCAGATGACAAATCTAAATGAGCTTGAGCTGTTGAATTCTGGGTATTTCATTGTATAAACTAACTTGAGCTGTTGAATTCTGGGTATTTCATTGTATAAACTAACTCAGCTTGAGCTGTTGAATTCTGGGTATTTCATTGTATAAACTAACTCAGCTTGAGCTGTTGAATTCTAGGCATATCATTGTATATTGTCTTTTATTTCAATTAGAACATTTCTAATGATGACATGATTGGTCGGTCAGAGAGTTGGTTCTGAAAGTGGTTCTGTACACTGTCTCTGTACCTCAGATCTTGAGTATTTTGTTTTACAAATGATGATGCTGCCATTGTGCCACAATTGTACACTTAGGAAGTTTGTATAAGTCTGTTATGCTCTGTGGATTATTGTTTATTCCCTTGATGCTCTGTGGATTATTGTTTATTCCCTTGTGACATTCTGTCAATATGTATGATTCTTTCGTCTCTCACCTGTGGTCATTAATGTCCAGGGAATGTGAGTTTCTCTCAGTCTTGTCCCTTGTAACAAGAAGAGAAATTTAGTCTCAAGGTTGATGTTTCTCCCACCATATTTATTGTGTTTATTTTGGTTTTTTTCAGATCTATCTTTCAAATCCACCCTTACTTTTTCCCTCTTGTCCAAAAATACACTGAAACTATATATTTACTGTTGACCATACAACTTGTATTGAAAGATGGTATGCAACTTTATTGAAAGTTGAACATACAACTTTATTGAAAGTTACACATACAACTTCATTGAAAGATGGCCATACAACTTTATTGAAAGTTGGCCATACAACTTGATTGAAAGAAATGTCTGATTAATTTTATATTCCTCTAAAAAATAACAAGCACGTCATGTTTCAGCAGAATCATTTTCTATATGAAACTCTATCTGAAAAGCTGTTCTGCTAGCTCTTATTTATTTCTTCCATCTCTTTCATGCTCTCCTTTTTCTAAGAGATATGCCGGCTTGAATGCAAGTACACCTCTGTCATCAACATACTGCAGGAAAGGATTAGGGTGGGTGTTGTCCATGCTCCCAAGAGATGAATATCTGTATAGATTACAAGAAATTCTGAAATTAACTGACTTGAATCAGTGTAATGTGACAAATACATACAGAAAATAAATAATTATTTATGATTTTTATATAGGCCCTAAAATATACACAGCGGGCGTGTGGTTCATTCTCAAACTCCCACTGGATATCTTGTGTAGTTGGAAGTTGGCTCTACTAGATTTTCAGCAGGATGTAGTCCAGAGCTAGATGTAGTCCAGAGCTAAATGTAGTCCAGAGTTAGATATAGCCCAGAGCTAAATGTAGTCCAGAGTTAGATATAGCCCAGAGCTAAATGTAGTCCAGAGTTAGATATAGCCCAGAGCTAGATGTAGTCCAGAGCTAAATGTAGTCCAGAGTTAGATATAGCCCAGAGCTAAATGTAGTCCAGAGTTAGATATAGCCCAGAGCTAAATGTAGTCCAGAGTTAGATATAGTCCAGAGCTAAATGTAGTCCAGAGTTAGATATAGTCCAGAGCTAAATGTAGTCCAGAGTTAGATATAGCCCAGAGCTAAATGTAGTCCAGAGTTAGATATAGCCCAGAGCTAAATGTAGTCCAGAGTTAGATATAGTCCAGAGCTAAATGTAGTCCAGAGTTAGATATAGCCCAGAGCTAAATGTAGTCCAGAGTTAGATATAGCCCAGAGCTAAATGTAGTCCAGAGTTAGATATAGTCCAGAGCTAAATGTAGTCCAGAGTTAGATATAGCCCAGAGCTAAATGTAGTCCAGAGTTAGATATAGCCCAGAGCTAAATGTAGTCCAGAGTTAGATATAGCCCAGAGCTAAATGTAGTCCAGAGTTAGATATAGCCCAGAGCTAGATGTAGTCCAGAGCTAGACTTACTGGCACATCTTGGGAATCAGACAAGGATACCGTCACATATCTTGGTTACATACATTCTGCTTTAGAATACAACAGTGCACTTCTGACAAGATGTTCAAAGACAAATGTAGAATCTCTAGACAGAGTGCAGAACAATGCCCTATGCCTTATTAGTGAAGCAATGAGATCTACATCAAAAGTTGCATGTGAAGTATATACAAATGTAGACCCCCTTGAGACACTGGGAGATATGGCTGCAATGGAGGCTTATGAAAGAAGCAAAAGAATGAACAAAGACCACCCAAATAAACAACTTGTAGAAAACTGGGAACCAAACCACAGAATAAAACAAAAGTCAGTCCTGAGCCATGTCAATGAAATAAAAGAAAGCTATCACCTCCAAGACAAGAGTCAAGAACTGCAAAGAATAGAAAAATGTTTACCACCACACGCAGGTTTTAAGTTGTGAGAAATCAAGAAACAATTAAGAGCTAACACAACAAAAAGTTTTGATTCAGGAAGTCTTATGAAAGCAATACAGAAAACAATAGACACCTACCCAGAACAATGGATTCATGTCTATACTATACACGGGTCTGCTTTCAAAGCAGGTTATGATGTCTATATAGAATATCCAGACAAAACATCTGATGTGTTGTTTGATGCCTGTGGGGAGACATGTTCTAACTATGAAGCTGAAATAACAGCACTAGAAGTTGCTGTGTACCACCTAAAGACCATATTTGATGTATTTCCATCAAAAGTCCAAAACGTTGTTATTTTTACAGACTCTATGTCCGCTCTTCAAGCACTGGAATGTGATGGACATTGTCAGCCTGAGCCAGTTGAAATTATATCACCATGCCAACCAGCTGCTTACATCTTATGAAGTCGGCATTGTTATGCAGTGGATTTCTGGCCACTCAAACACACCTGGCAATGACAAGGCAGACAGACTAGCAAAGAAAGAACAACAACCATATACACAAACAACCATGCACACAAATGTTGAAATCTGTGAACAAAGAAAATTGAATGAACAGATGGGCCATGGGAAACACTAGGAGGGAAATCTATAAATCCTAAAGACAACATAAACCTCCTGGGAAGGAAAGACTATTATATCATTTTCAGACTTTACACACAATATGTACAACATGATGATGTTTGTCCGTCGTGATCGACGATGACCAAAAACTCAACCATAATAATAATAACAATAAATAATAAAAGTTAATGGTGCGTTTTTAAATGACTAGCAAGTCCAATGCGTGCATAAAATGTTCTTTTACAGAATTGACAACAATAGAAGGTATCTGTGTGAGGTTGAGATGTTTTTTCTTTTCTACGTGTCCGCTTCTGTCTTGCAGTATCTTGTCTGAATTCTTCCGCCGCTAGTGCTCCCGTTCTAATGCTGTAACGCCATGCTGTTCTATCCTGAGTGAGGCTCTCCCAAGAGCCTACGTCAATGTTAAGATGTTTCAAGGATGACTTGAGCGTGTCTTTGAAGTGTTTTTTCTGTCCACCAGCTTTTCGAAATCCTGCCTTAAGTGCTCCATAAATTCACACTATGTTCTCTTCATATTTAATTAGTAAAGATAAGTAAATAAATGGGTTGAGAAATAACTAGCGCTGAAGTTGGTTTATAGTGTGGAAGAGTTAAAACATAACAATCACCTGAACATAATACAACCACAACACACTCCAGAGTGCTGGCTGTGCACTCATCCATATGAAACAGTTGACCACCACCTTTTTTAAAGGCCAGCACTGGATGACATCAGGAAAATGCTTGCCCCTCCAGGGCCAGACAAATGGAACAGCTTATATGGAACAAAACAACAGCTTACAAACACATGCATATATCACACAATGGCATTGGGTCAAAGGGCATGAGCCCATGGACCGCTGAATCATCAACCAACCAATCAAAGGTGCGAATAACGCAGCTCTGAAGTAAACCAGCAGTACAAAGTAGTGCAACTTCCCTGGTGTAAAACACACTATTTCTGCTGGTTATCCTTAAGAGAGCGAACACAGAAGAATAAGAAAATATACTGATTGACATATTCTGTACAAACACAAATATCAACATATAAAATATCATGGAATATGTCTACATACCCACAGTCATACAAACTGCAGTATGGTAGACATAACTGCCGCAAAAACAGCCATACATGCTTGTAGTGCCACTCCAGCAAAGGGTTTATACGCATAAACTGCGGCCAATCTGGATCTGTCATTGAGAACTCTGTCAGTTGACCTGTGGTTAAGGTATATTAATAATGACTTTATGAAAACATGAGAAAAATAATGTATGAAATATACAGCTCAGGGTTTAGATTGAAAAAGGCAAACAATGAGAGCATGTGTAGTTGTAGCCAACCGAGCTGCCCCTAATACAGTTTTAGTTAATTGGTTGGTAATCCCAAATACAAATAATAACTGTCAGAGGATATCCAACAAGGTGGAGAAAGCAGCAGTAACAAAAATAAGAAGTGATTAAAACCTATAATAAAGTAATATTGTCACAGATTACTGATATAACTAATAAATAAGACAAATATTGTCACAGATTACTGATATAACTAATAAATAACACAAATATTGTCACAGATTACTGATATATACCGGTAGTACAAAACTTGTCACAGATTACTGATACAACTAATAAATAACACAAATATTGTCACAGATTACTGATACAACTAATAAATAACACAAATATTGTCACAGATTACAGATATAAATTACATTATTTTTGCTATTTATTAGTTATATTAGTAATCAGTGATAAAAACACTTTATCATTGGTGTTATCAATCCAAAATACAGTTTTGATTTGATTGTTGATCTAGTGACCTCTGATAGTTTCATTTGATTGGTTGATGATCCAGTGGCCAATAATATAGATTTAAGCAAGAAGTAATATTTACATACTATAGTTTAACAGAACCAAAGACAGACTAAATCAACCTTTCAACAAAAAAAAGCCTTGATCAACAATGAACACAATACACAAAATAGCACTAATAGACACAAGAATAACAATCTAAACACAAGATAAAAAAACAACAAACAAATATTATGAATAGCAAAGGAAATATTAGAATAATGTAGTCTAGGTTCAGCTGGTTTTGTGTGATCAGTCTAGGTTCAGCTGGTTTTGTGTGATCAGTCTAGGTTTTGTCAAATGTCAGAGGTTGCTTTGACTAGAGATTAGTTCAACCACACATTCTTGCATGATTATTATTTGACAAATATGTTTCTTTAATTAATGTAATTATTATTGCTTGCTGACCAGCGCACATATCACTTCAAACAAATCATACCAGAACATGGATCAGTCTTGCGTGTTCCCATGATCACTGCTTTGACATGTGGCTGTCTTATTTTTAAAGTTGCCAGGCACTCTTTAATTCTGCCATCATAGTGTATCATTTGTAAATTGTACCTGATTTAAAGATGAAAAAATAATGCATTATGTAGGTCAGGAGTGGACCATGGTCTCCGTACAATGGCCCTAAATGACCTGTGGAATCATTTGATTTAGCGTACAGAAGGCAACCGAGGCTAGACTAAATATTCGAAAAACTGATCACATTATGTCATCATACCATAAATGCATATTAAGTGAACCATAATAATAACAATGTACATACGTGCTTCACGAGAGAAACAGTTCCAGTCATTACATTACAAGTGAGTTACTGAAATGTTTTGAGTAAATATTACAGGCAAATTGTTTAGTCAATAATTATAATAGCCTGTGAATGATATAAATTTACAAACAGCTCATTAATGATATTATAAATTTATAAACAGCCCATTAATGATATTATAAATTTACAAACAGCCCATTAATGATATTATAAATTTGCAAACTATCCAATAATTATACTATAAATTTACAAAAAGCCCATTAATGATATAAATTTTCAAACTGTCCGTGAATTATATTATAAATTTACAAACAGCCCACGAATGATATAAGCTTACAAGAGAATGAAATCTATTGATATAGGTGATAAGAATTATACTTTAAAGTGTTATCATTCAGAAATCTGTTGGTTTGTAAGATAAAAACCCTCATATATGAATCATGCATAGCAAACCCAAAAAAACCAATATAAAGCCAATTAAATTTCAAAAAGACACCCCTCAAACATTGCAGAATTGATCCAAGCTCTTGGGAAACCACAACTCTTGACCACCCAAACAGAGTGAGTATTAAAAACATTCACTAAAAGTAAAATATTGCAGGTGATTTAAAAGAGACAAAAATGAAAGACAAGGTCAGATTTGTTTTCCTTCATCTCAAAAACGACTACATTCCTGCTCACACTCCAACTGATTTTACATAATCCGGATTGGAGTAATAAGTCATATGGGAACTCAAACACCAATCATCAGCCTTTCGAGAACTCACAAACACCAATCATCAGCCTTTCGAGAACTCACAAATACCAATCATCAGCCTTTCGAGAACTCACAAACACCAATCATCAGCCTTTCGAGAACTCACAAACACCAATCATCAGCCTTTCGAGAACTCACAAACATCAATCATCAGCCTTTCGAGAACTCACAAATACCAATCATCAGCCTTTCGAGAACTCACAAACAACAATCATCAGCCTTTCGAGAACTCACAAACACCAATCATCAGCCTTTCGAGAACTCACAAACACCAATCATCAGCCTTTCGAGAACTCACAAACACCAATCATCAGCCTTTCGAGAACTCACAAACACCAATCATCAGCCTTTCGAGAACTCACAAACATCAATCATCAGCCTTTTGAGAACTCACAAATACCAATCATCAGCCTTTCGAGAACTCACAAACAACAATCATCAGCCTTTCGAGAACTCACAAACACCAATCATCAGCTATATCTTCTTCTGCATTCATTTTCTAGCTCCCGCTGGATCTCTCTTGTAGCAGGACAAGAAAGATTTCCAGTGGGACATAGTACAGAGAATGAAATTCATTTTGTCGCTATTATATTTGTGCCAATGGCCCGAAAATCTGTCTTCGGTGGTATCAGTTATATGAGAACTCAAAAACACCAATCATTAGCCATACAAGAACTCACAAACACCAATCCTCTTCTTCTTCTTCTGCATTTTTTCTCAAACTACTGCAGATTAGCAGGATGTAGTCTGGAGAACGGAATGCGTTGTGTCATGGTTTACATCATTGTTGTGATATCTGCGCCTTTCGGCCCGACACATCTGATTTCAGCATGGCTTTGGGTCACTGACCCAATATGGGATGGGACAGCCAACTCCATCCCATAACATCCTTAGTCGCCTTTTACGACATGCATGGAAGGTAAACAGTGTCGCTATTCTTTGCTCCCCTTTCGGGCCCCGGCAACACACGGGCGACACCAATCCTAATTTGACTTTTTTCAATGCCACGATCATCTTCATTTGCAAAGGAAGAACATCACCAATCAATGTTTTGTTAGATAAACCAATCATTTGTTTATAAATAGTAACATAAACTCAGTAGTAATGTTAACATATAGCATGTATTAATGCCATAACAGGTAAACACAGTACACACTAGTCAAACCTCTTCTGTCGTGCTATTACAGTACACACTAGTCAAGCCTCTTCTGTTGTGCTAGTACAGTAAAGTAAAGTAACCCATAGCATTTATTAATGCCGTAGGGGTGTGAGATGTTAGCGATCTCACATTTCACAGGCTCTGCAAATGAGGGCGGTAGCCATCTCCTCTCCCTCGCAGTCTTTACTTCCCAGATTAATCCGGTACCCATTTAAGGCTGGGTCGACCTGGGAGCCATTGCGATCTGAAAACATTTCCGCCTCAGCTGGGGAATGAACCCAGGACCACTCATATGCGAAGCCAGTGCGCTAACCACTGCGCTAACGCGGCTCCCGCTAGTACAGTACACACTAGTCAAGCCTCTTCTGTTGTGCTAGTACAATCATATTGGTTTCTATTTGTGTTTTCACACACTAGAGAGTACGTACAGTACATTGTGTTATACTTGACAAAGAGAACTGCTAATGTACTGTATCTTTCACCACAACAAATCCAATGTCATCATGCATCTTACTGAAATTAGCTTCCTTGGGCATGAATGTCCTCAACCTGTCTACAGGGCAGTGGCTGTACCGAGGCAGCAGCTGTACTGAGAGTGACGTCCATTTATATTTCTCATCCTGATACATGAAATTCTACAATCTGTCTACATGGCAGCAGCTATACCGAAGCAGCAGCTGTACCAAGGCAGCAGCTGTACCGAAGCAGCAGCTGTACCAAGGTAGTCACATCAGCAGCTGTACCGAGACACATCCATTTATCATATACTTATCATACACTAGTTCCCTTTCTTCATGAGAGTAATTCTGAATAAAGAATCTCTCCTTAATTGTTTCGAGATATTTAGTGTTTGTATCCGATGCTTCTAATAATTGTAGCACTATTTAGAATTTGTATCCGATGCTTCCAATAATTGTAGCGCTATCAGCTTCTGAACCTTATTACATTTGACAGTGCTCCTAAATTATGAATTTTTCTAGCATATTTTGGCATCAGTCATGTGGAAGAAAGAATAATCGGTGAGGGGAGGGGCAGATACAATTATGGATTGACGAAATCAAATATAGATGGGACTTGAGTTATATATACTAGTCCTCACTGCAGAGGGAAGGAAAAACAATGGAAGCTCGATTATGTGACTGAAAAGAAATTATTCAGGAGCGTAATCAAAGTCAGGAATCATACCTTCTGATGTTTGAGATGTGTCCTCTTTTTTATGTGTCCATGGATCAGATCACAGTTCAGTTCCAAAGTGTCAATCCTTCATCCCAGGCTGAGGGCATAGACCTCAAATAGTCTGCCTGGATAAACACTCCCTGATACTAGCATCCAAATATAGCTGTCAGGTCATTATCTATTTACATGAGCTATGTCTGCTGGCATAACTCTCTGGGATGTTTTTCTTCTCCTTCTGCCTTTACTCTCTGAAACAAACATGAAAGTTTGTGTGATTTCTGCCGGGGTGTGTGACTTCATTGTGTTGCCAGTTTACACTGTGTTATTTGCACTTTACAGGCCAAAACATATTCCTGGATGGTAGCATCAGAAGAGTCGGTAATCAGGGATTTTGGCTCGGGTCGACTACACCTAACTCGTATGAGGTGTTCTGCTGCCAGTGAACTTGTCTCACATAATTAGACATATTCTGCCTGTGCCCATTGGGTACTGAACCTTTTCTGATCTGTAAGCATGATTCCAGTACAGGAAATGCTCAACAGTAGAGTTGGAGTCAGTTTCATTCACCACTGTTGTAAAAAAATTAAATAAAAACCGCACAAATCACTGTTTGTGTTTGTGCCACCACACAAGCCACTAAAATATATAAATAACGTAAAAATCAGCATTGCCAATAAAAATAAATAAAAACCTCAGAAAATCAGTGTCGTCACTAAATTGAGTAAAAAACCCAAAACATACAGAACTGTAGAAACTCACGTAAAAAAACGTAAAATGGATTGTATGGGCATACAGAAGCAATCCTTGAAAAACACTACAAAATATCACTAATTACAGGTATTTGACATCTATGTAATTCATGTACTCATGTGACATCTAAAATAACCTTGTTTGTGTTTATATGTTATTTATGTTTGTTACCTCACAGTAAGAAGGCCTAATAGTCCTTGCAGTAAGTGTGCGTAAAATTTGTATTACAAAAACTACGGTATATCAAATATATGAGAGGAAATGAAACAATTTGTTTCAGAATCAAAAAGAATAAATTACAGTGGTACAAACGTGTTGTTGTGTCCATGAAATACCTGTCTCTAGATAACTGTACAAACTTCTCAACTTCAGGGAATGGACACCGACTCCTAATATACAAAGCTTGTAGTTTATCATTATAGTCTGGGTACTTCCTAGAATGAAAGACACAGCCAGGACAATTACACTGAGACAGTTTGGATTGATATGTACACCAACAAGTATCAAATAACAGATCATAAGATATTCAATACTGTTATATCAGTACACACATTACTTCACACAGCATTTGTTGTATGAATGTTGCAGATATTTGATACACAGATCCTCATAAATATTCCTTCAGATCAAATAATGTGCCTGGTCCACAATGAAAACTGGGTTTAATGAATCTTCAACACCTTATGTCTCTTGACATGGTGGTACACTCTGACAAACTGTAGTTTATGCATCCCTTGATGTTTCTTTCTCACTTGTATCTTTATCTCTATCCTGACCTGGTAGTAAACTCTGACAAACTGTATTGTATTCATCTCTTGATTTTTCCCTCTTGTATACTTGTCTACGCCCGTGTGTTGCCGGGGCCTGAAAGGGGAGCAAAGAATAGCAACACTGTTTACCTTCCATGCATGTCGTAAGAGGTGACTAAGGAGGTTATGGGATGGGGTTGGCTGTCCTATCCCATATAGGGTCAGTGACCCAAAGCCATGCTGAAGTCGGATTTGTCAGGCCGAAATGCGCAGATATCGCAGCAATGCTGTAAACCATGACACAACACCTTCCGTTCTCTGGACTACATCCTGCTAATCTGCAGGAGTTTGAGAACGAACGCAGAAGAAGAAGTATACTTGTCTCTCTCTCTCTTCCCTTCTTCTCTCTTGACTTGGTGGTAAACTCTGACAAACTGTATTGTATTCATCTCTTAATTTTTCCCTCTCACTTGTATACTTGTTTCTCTCTCTTGACTTGGTAGTACACTCTTACAAACTATAGTTTATCTATCCCTTAATGATTCCATGCTACAAGTATTTTTTGTCTAACCCTATGCATCACATTCTTTAACTTTTCCTTCCAAATAGCTCTTCAACAAGGCATCATAGATTTGTAGGCACTCAAAATACGTAGATTTGACAGAATCACACAAAATAAACTCACTACTTGACAAAATATGTAGATTTGACAGAATCACACAAAACATATTTTTTCACAAAATATATAGATTTGCAGAATCACACAAAACATACTCACTACTTGACAAAATATATAGATTTGACAGAATCGCGCAAAACATACTCACTTCTTGACAAAATATGTAGATTTGACAGAATCAAACAAAACACACTTCTTGACAAAATATGTAGATTTGACAAAATAATACAAAACATACTCACTTTTTGACAACTGCATACCACAGATGAAGCAGGACAGTGCAGTCCTTACCACCATTAAAACCAATACAAATTTCTGACAATCTGAAATGATATATTTCTGACATTTAAAAAGCAATCACAATAAATATATTTTTGTCTTTGAGCCTGCCTATTCTCAATGAAAAACTAGTCTTGTTACCAAACTTTGATTCACATATTTAAGCATTCAAATAATTTCTCATGTAAACAATCACATTTTGAGTGAATCAATCAATTTCTTGATGTAAGCAATCATGTCAATCAATTAGTTTTTATTTAAACAATCAATTTTAGTGTCTTCTTCAGTGTTCATTCTCAAACTCCTGCTGGATCTCTCTTGCAGCAGAACAATTGTCCTAGTAGATTTCCAGCAGGATGTAGTCCAGAGAACAGAAATACATTGTGCCGCCGTTTTATTTATGCCAATGACCCAACACATCCGTCTTCAGTAGTAAGTTAAGTCAATCAATTAGTTCTTAATTTAAAGAATCATAAATCAATCAAAATGTCAGAAAGCAATCGTGGTGACATATAAACTTTCACCATTACTCCTGCATCCAAAGATCAATATGGACATAAAGTGACAGATAATATCTACAATTTTCATACCAACACTTTGTTACCAGAGTCAAACATGGTCTTTAACAACCTCACAGCAGAGGAAAAAATCATCACATGTGAGATGAAGTGTTTAAGAAAAGCAGTTATGGTCACCAAACTGGACAGAGTAAGAAACGAGGATATCAGAAAAAACAGTAGGAATAAATAATGCCTTTTTTCGAATATACAGAACATCAGTGGATACAGTGTTTGGTCACCTTGTGAGAATGGACCCAAGCCAATTACCACTGAAACTTATAACAAATGATTATCTTGATACAGAACCAAGGGAAGACAGAGAAAGAGATGGATCAATGGCATCACGACCACTCTCCACAAACTCAGTATAACTCAGGCATCACACCTGGCCTTGAGCAGAAACTTACAGCTCCCACCCCTACACTTAAAGCAAGTGTGGATGCTATCAACCAGCTTCCACTTGGATTTAGACAATAGACATTTAGTCAAACAATCAGATCTTGATGTAAACAATCATTTTGAGTCAATCAATTTTTGATTTAAATCAATTATTTCTTGATGTAAACATCCACACTCAAAGTGAAAAAAATTTGTTTGGACTTTGTTACAGACACTCTAGAAATCTTGAGGCTCATTACACACTAGAATTAGCTCAATATTTGTTACGAGCCGTCCAAACATGGATTCTCCCAGATGTCCGAACATGAATCCCCAATAGTCTAAGCATGGATCTCCAGCAGTCTGAGCATGGATCTCCCAACAGTCCAAGCATGGATCTCCCAACAGTCCAAGCATGTACCCCTAGCTGTCCACACATGGATTTCCCAGCTGTCCACACATGGATTTCCCAGCTGTCCAAACATGGATTTCCCAGCAGTTCAATTGTGGATCACCCAGCAGTCTAAGCATAGATGAACTAACAGAGTTCAAGCATGGATTTTCAAGCATTCTAGGCATGGATCAACCAACAATTCAGGCATGGATCAACCAACAGTTCAGGCATGGAACCTTAACAGTCCAAGCATTGATCTCCAGCTGTCCAAGCATAGATCCATATCTGTCAAATCATGGACCTGCCAGTTTTTTTAACAAATACATATAACATATTATGTCTTACTTGATTAAATTTGATAAATCCAAACACAGGGTGCCTCACTGGAGAATCAATGTCCTGGCCAATGTGGTCCCTGACACTGACATGAACTTCATGCAAATCTGTGCTCTATTGACTTCTGTAACCATGATTAAGCCCCTCAAAAGACTTCACTCAAACATGGTTTTGAACAGGAACACTATGGATAGCCTGATAGTTTTTCCACCATTAGCTATGGTGGATAAATTGTTCTGACCTAATAGATAATATTGAGTTCACAAGTATGCTTGACCTCATAACAATTTCCACAAAATTTGTCTTCGAAAGGCAATGAACATCGAATGACAAGAAAATATTTCAGATACAACTATCCTTGACAGATGATATCTTTAACAAAGACACTATTCTGCAGTAACAGATTCATTTGGCAGTTTCTGTGGTACCAGACCATCGCCTGCTGTAGATACTCCTCTATGGTAAGATGTCGAACGGTATACATTCTCAAGGTGAACAAAGAAGTGCAACAACAGCTCGTTAAAGACCTCACTGAAAGCCTGTCACAGAAACCATGCTACATGAAATATATCTATATGGCGCTCTATAGTCAAAAGGGAACATCATCTTGTTCACAAAAAGGAGAAATGCAGCAGCTCAACAGTGGAGACTAGCTAGAAAAACACAGATCAAACATAATATAAAGTGATTATACCATGCCTGGCTTGTCCAAGGACTTTTGCAATCAAAATAGGGGGCATCGTCCATATAGCAACTCATAGTCAAGGACATAACTCTAAATGAATTTCATAAAGGGAGTGTAACCAATGATCATCATCATGTGATGGACAAACAGCTATGACACATTTATTTCCTTACTGATATGTCTGTAGAGACTGCTCCAATGTTGCTACAGCACTCCTGACACAACTGGTATAGTGATCAGTTATAAGTGAGTCCTCAAATATTTTATACACACTTGACACGGCAGAACCTAAGGGGTTGCTATCAAATGAAATAATTGTTCCTGCCAGGGAAACAAAACACGCAACAAGTACGTAAAATATCAGTGCAAATGTAGGTATCTTGTTACAAGCTATTATAGCACAGCAGATACTGCTACCTTTTGTAGGTTTATATCAGGTGTTATAGAAATAAACTGCAATCAGAGAACTATCATTGCTAGCTTATTTCACATTTAATTGTAAGAAACTGCAATCAGAGAACTAACTGGCTGTTTCGTATAAGATTTTATGGAAATAAATTGCAAATTTTTTACAATTATTGTTAGTTCATATCTTTCAGTCATGAAAAGAAAAAAATGCTTCATAGTACTTTCTATTATAAACCAGTGTACGTAACAGCAGATTCTAGGGTGTCAGCTGACTGCAAGTGGAGTCGTGTGGAGATTTGATGATTAAGTTCTATTCATGTGTTAAATGTGCAGTACAAACAACCTAGTTAAGAATATTCATATATTAAATTACAATTTTAATATTAAATTACACTTTGTTAGAAAGAGATGTGAGACTGCACATAAATTACGTCAATAATTAGGGGGGTGTCTAAAAAGTTTGACAAATGTTGACAAGAGAGGTGAAGGGGGAAGGAGTGTGAAGTTGGACAAAAGTTGACATCAACAATACTATATTTATACAGAAATTAAAAAGAATAATTTTGAATGTAATTTAAAATATTTTTCTAAAAATGTGAAACAAAGCATATATTTTTGGAACTCTTTAACATAAATAGGCACGTGGGCAGGGGTGTTTCCCCTGAATTAACAGCAGTAAAAACCTCCACATGAGATTACAAATTAAACTTGCTAAAATTGATCGCAATGTTATAGTTCAATAATCATAACATACAGGCTAATAATAGAGAAAATTCAGATAAACCAACCTTCCGGCATGCTGTCAGCTAATTCCTTTTTAGCCTCTTGCAAACTGCGAGCATTCACAGATTCCAATGTAAGCTTGACCTTGTAATAGCTAGAGTGAATAAACATAATTGATAGCCCTTTACCAATATATTCACAATTTCATAGTTTATAGTTCCCTAATGAATAGAACAGGAATTATTAATTGTGACATGCATTCACATTTCAGTAGCATTTCTTTCTTCAATTCAGCACTGAAATCACATTAATATACCTGCAGTAACAAACAGTTGTTCACAAGAAACTTAGTTGTATGCTAATGGTACCTTTTCCATCTGTACAAACCATAATACAGGCCTGTAAAATGTATCCAAATCTGGCATGCATGGGTTTCCATAGAATGTATTGTCATTTCATGTTGGGAGAAAAAATGTGTACTCTTAATATGAAGGTGTCATTATGTGCTGTGACTGTTGTGCTACACATTACAAACATGTCTACTAATACTAATGTTAGCCCTTCATCATGGACTGTGTCTAGCTGTTAGCAACTGTTCTAGCAAAAGATACGTATGTGATTGTGTTGTTCTTTTTTTATTATTATTAAACACATTCATTCTTCTTCATGAGTGTTAATATTCAAACTCCCACTGGTTAATTCTTGTAACAAGAATCAGTGATTAGTTGAACAAGCTGTGGGTGGGGCTCTGTCTGCAGCCCAAATGTTTTAGCAACACTTTAGAGAAGAACATGAAAACATTTAGATTTTGTGAAAGTTAACCAAATGTATCACCATACTTGCTCCCTTCAAGTATAAGATGTCCCTGCTAGAATAACTCTTATTATCTTATTCTTATAGTCCATGCCATATGGTGTCATGCCATATGGTGTCATGCCATATGGTGTCATGCAATATGGTGTCATGCCATATGGTGTCATGCCATATGGTGTCATGCCATATGGTGTCATGCCATATGATGTCATGCTATATGGTGTCATGCCATATGGCGTCATGCCATATGGTGTCATGCCATATGGTGTTAGTTATCATGTCTTTCCACAGCCTTTCATCATGTCTTTCATACAGTTGTCACATTAAATTAGTCACACTAAAGTAGCCAGATTAAAGTAATCACATTAATGTAGTCACATTGAAGTAGCCACACTACAGTAGCCACACTAAAGTAGCCACATTAAAGAAACCATATTAAAGTAGTCACATTAAAGTAGCCAATTTAAAATTAGCCAAGATAATGACTTGCAGACTAACTTTATTACATAATTGTTCTCAAGCCTACCTGCTGATAATATCCGGGTATGATCCTATAGCAACTGTGTCCTTGTACTTCTCTGCCACTTGTGTAATGGACGCTGCTATTGATGCCTCGTCTCTGTTCACATATAACTCGCAAGTGTGGAATTGAACAGTTGGATTTTGGAAGATATACTGCGTGATTTTATCACAAATGTTTGGTGAAAACTCGGAATAAAAAATTATATTTCAATTTTTATTAAACATGACAAACAAAAATATCAACTCAGAAAAAAAGACAAATTGTAAAACAAAAGTTTCATGATTCTGAATTATTGGTTGAAATGGTGTAGAGGATTGACATCATTATACTTGGGTTACCCCATATTCACTCCGTCCCTACCAATGAAGCGGCACGCTGAGTAAAACACTTAAAGCATACAACTAACTCTGTATTGTCAAACAAGGATTCTCAGGGATCTCTGAAAAAATTCTCAGGGATCTCTGAAAAAATTCACATTGGTAAACAAGATGTCACAAGCAGAATTTGAACCCATGACCTATTATGAGCAAGAGGCAAATGGTTTAACCACTACGCCAGGGAAATGACTGACTGCAAATTTCATTAATATGATGGGAAGTCACAAACACATGCAAATAACACACAATGAAATTGGTAACAAAGGATTTGAACCCAGTTTCAGATTACATTAGGAGACAACAGATCACATGGTTTGCACACATCTCAAGATTACCAACAGACTATCAAAACATCATTACTGTTCAGTCACAACTAATATAAAGCCAGAGACAGACCTTGCAAAGGATGAATTACAGGAATAAAGGAAACAACAGTTAGGTAGGTGTTTGGGTGTGTATTAGGTGGGCAGGTAGTTAGATCGGTTGGTTGCTAGGTGGATAGGTAGGTAGACTTTGGCCTGTAGGGTAAGGTACTTTAAGCCCTGGCATATTGTCTTATTGTGAACCATATTTCTTGAGGTAACACTGATACTTTGCTTTGTATACATATTTTCAGACTACCAATAGACAGTATGCCACAGTTGGCCATGAGACATAGATATAAAGGCTATAAAGCAAGAGCAGACCATGTAAAAGATGGATCACCAAAATCAAAGAAGCCATAGAAACAAGATTACAAACAGCACACAGAAAGGTTATCTCTAGAGAACTTTTCTACCCCTGACGCAACAAGGCAAACAGCATATAGATAGGCATATTTCCAAGGCTTAGAACTGGCTTTATGGCTTTAAATCACTGTCCATGACTCACATCCATATGTTAATACTTGTATAATTCATCAAGAGTACACTTATTACTTACCCCAAGCATCATAAACAGCCTTTCCAAAAGTTTGGGAACTCCAGGAAACATATAAACATTTCTAACAGACACCAAGGGATACTTTGATTCTTGTTTAGTTTTGGGATCTATTCCAAAGGTTAGTTTTGCAGTTTCTGGAATCTGTACAAGTCAAACAGGATAAACAACTTAACAAACAATATGAGGAATGTGTTTGAGTTATGGTTCTTCTGAAAACGCAGTCAAATGTTTCTTGGTGTATATGTTTTCAATATATATATATATATATATATATATATAAGTATTAACAATTAGTATCTGCATGATAACAATATTCTTCGTTTGCGATGCTGTTATTGTCAATATCCAAATGTTGGTGAGCAGTTCTACTCTTGTGAACACAATGCCATTCTTTTAAAAAAATGCAAATTTTCTGAAGTTGATTTAATGATCCATACAGTAAGTTAGTGACTGTTAAGGGTGTCTGTAAAAGTTTTTTCCTGACAGTTGAAAGGTAAGGGCAGTCAAATAGGAGGTGTTCCACTGTTTCATTGGGATGAGAGCAGTGTCTACAAATTACTTTGTGATAATACTCCTATTTTCTGGAGTGTATAACATAAAAGAGTTGCCTTCATGAATTCAGACATCAGCGTGAGAGGTTTTTGCCTTAGTTCTCTTCCAATTTCAGGTCTCTGCCATCAAATCATCTTATACAAGTAAATTCAAGAAGGAAGCCTAAGGATAAATTTAAAATTTTTGAGATGTGAAACAGAAGTTAAAAGGAGAATAGGAATGGCTAAAAGTACCTTCAATGACATGAGGAAATTATTAATATCTAAACAAATTACAAACAAGTTAAAAATGAGAATTATAAAATGCTACATCTATTCCATATTAATGTATGGCTCAGAAACATGGACACTAAATAAACAATTAGAAGACAAAATTGATGCCTTTGAGATGTGGGTATATAGAAGAATAGGGAGAACATCATGGAAAGAGAAGAAAACAAATAAAGAGGTGCTAAAAACACTTAATATGAAGAAAGAACTACTAAGAGAAATAAAGATCAGGCAAATAAAATACTTTGGACACATTAAAAGACATGACACCCTATTGAAGACCTTACTTGAGGGTAAAGTCAAAGGGAAGCGAGCAAGAGGTAGGCAGAGATACAAGTGGGAGAGTAACATTACACGATGGACAGGTTACAGTCTAGCAGAGTGCACCACCAAGACAAGAGACAGGAGATGTTGGAGATACGTTGCAGCCAACCTTCGTTGCGGAGACGGCACTTGATGATGATGATGATGAGTCCAACGGGTATTGAACCAGTCCATTCAACGGCACCAAACCGCCTAGCAACTCTCGTACACGAGATTTTCCGTACTTGACTAACCACATCTCCAAAAAAAGATGCGATTTTGTCACTACATTCAAACTGTGCACTAAAGTCACTGAGAACGGACCAGTCGAGACAAGGACTATTACAACAACAACAAACATCCCGTACCTGTACTATTAACTGTGGATTCTTTTTCTTGATATTTTATATAAATCCATTCTTCACTGCTTTGGTTGCTAATCCATTGGTATATACTTGTGTCCGTGCTTCTCGTGGGTACATATCTTCAATCATGTTGCATACTATTGTTTTCTTTTGGAGAGTATTCAACTCTCTCATAGTGTAGTTATTGTTTATGATGATTCAAAGTGAGTTTTTGATATTGCTGCCACAGAACTGGGAAGCATTGGTGTTATTTCTTTTGTTTATCTAGTAGTTCATCCTTTTCAGTATTTGGATGAGTGATGAGATGTTATCTAGTCGTATTGTGTGATACCATGGTTTCTGGTGTTCCTCTCAACCTAGTATTTCAGACCCTGCTGCTTGGACTAAGCCCCATCTCTGCTTCAAGGAGTTGGCCTCGATGGGGAATAGAATGATAACATTTTTGTCAGAACTACACAAATATCTGATTTGATAGGACATTCTCTTATCTAAAGCTCTTACTTTTGCCATCTTCATTTCAGCAGAGTTAATATCTGTAACATGAAACCAATCAGTGATCAGTTGAACAAGCTGTGGGTGGGGCACTGCTTGCAGCCCAAATGCCTTTGCAACACCTTAGAGAAGATAAGTACATGAAAACATTCAGATTTTGTTAAAGTTAACCAAATGCATCACCATACTTGCTCCTTTCAAGTATATGATGTCCCTTATAGAATGAACTCTTATCTTCTTATAGTCTATGCTGTGTGACGACATGCCATGTGGTGTTGTTTATCATGTCTTTACACAGTCTTCTATTTCATGTGTTGTCAATCATTTCAGATACTGATGTTCTCCCATGCCACAATGCCAGGCTGTAAAGCATCTTCTCTCTTGGTCTTCCCTTACCTTTCTTGCTCTTCAACTTGCCTGTTGTTACAATGTGTTCCATCTTTTCTCATGTGTCAAAAAAATGTGGACTGCCTCTTTCTGATGCCGGTAAGCAGCTCTCTTTTTGAATAAAATGTGTTCAAGATATGTTCATTACACTTGCAATCTGTCCATGGTGTTCGTAACATTCTTCTGTAAAGCCACATCTCTGCTGCTTCAAGATCATATTTAACTGTTCTGCTGAGTGTCCAAGATTTACTTCCATACATCTGAATTGGTTCTATATAACTTCTAAGAATTCTCTTTCTCACCTCAATGGACAAAGATATATTACAAAGGATGGTCTTCATCTTGTGAAATATTGCCTTTGCCTGGGCAATTCTACATTTGACTTCTTTAAGACATCTTCCATTTGATGTTATTACGGTACTCAAATATTTGAATATGTTGACTTGCTTAAGACTGATCCCATCCAATTTCATGTTGCATTCTGGGGGACATTCATTCTTTGATATTACCATTACTTCAATTTCTGAACTCTTATAAAGATAGTTATTATATTAATTCTTATTGTATCCACAAATGGATATTCATTCATCCATTTTCATCCATTTCCCCCAATATTTCTCATGCTGCAATATCTACTTGCACTTCACTTATCTCTTCCTTGCCTTTCTCCTACTCTTCTGCCTATCATCATACAAATGATGTTTCAGTGTAAAGTTTTTCGTCTGTCTGCAGTCTTTGTCCCGATGAAGGCTTTCTAGTTGAAATGTCATCTGTCTCTATGTCTCATTGCTAGTTTGTTTATAAACATTGGTAACACTTTTATTCATTCTGTTTATCACAATATTTGCACTGTGTTGCCCCAGCCCAGCATTTCCAGCAACAGTTTGTTTCCCCCACTGAAGATTGATTTCTGTAAAATTACCAGTAGCAGCTAGCATACCAGACACAGCTAAAGTAATAAGTGAATAGACAGGACATATTGCTAGTAACAAACCTTCAAATGTCATATCATGCGTAGGACATATTGCTAGTAACAAACCTTCAAATGTCATATCATGCGTAGGACATATTGCTAGTAACAAACCTTCAAATGTCATATCATCATGTGTAGGACCTATACCTCCAGAAGTGATGACATGAGTGAATTTTCCTGAGAACAGAGCCACTTCTTCAGCTATGACATCAATATCATCACATATTATGGAGATCTGAAATAATTTGTGAACATTCATATAAATCTGAAATAAATGTCTGACATCAAGTTTTTCTTTTATATAATATTAATAAAACTCATAATGCAACAAACAGGATTTGAACCAGGTTTGCTCAATTGGCACCCACTTGCGTTGCAATTTGAGTCAGCACATTTTCTGTTTTCAACGGCACCACATTTCCCAAAATAGATGTATACATGTATATTCTAAAGCTACTGTGAATATGGAAATAGTACTTACGTAGAACACAAGTAATGTAATCTTACTAGACCACGCCTAACACACTATCGATGTCAGATGCAGACATAAAAGAATACACACAACAGTACACAATCATAAAAATAACAATACACAGGACATAATCAATGTTTTAACCAAAAGCCTTTATCTAGATGATAAGCACATAAAAGGCAATGAGTAGGAATGACACAACACACTCACATGTCCGAGCACGAGAACTATAGTCATCATCCAGTTAAGATTACTACATTACCTGTGTTCTGCATAAGTACTATTTTCATAGTTTTACAGCAGTATTACCTTTCATTGCTTGTCATATTAATATAGACTGGTCTATCAACACACAGACAACACCAGCACACACATTGCACAGATATGTAAATTCCTCAGCAACCACATTTAACATTAGTAAGTGTCAGAAGACCTCAGTACTACACGAACCAATTAGACCTACTTGTAAACATAAATAACACATAAATGTAAACAAAGTTGCTTCAGATGTGACATGGGTCAATGAATGGAGGTTAAACTGTTAATTGAACAAGTGGGCTCCATAGTGTTCGCACATTCTTGACTGCATAGGCCATGGACAACAACTGTTCATTTGTCACTATCTTTGGATCACAAACAGCATCACTTCAGGTATTACTAGTTAGTTAGCCGTTGGATCATTGTCACTGCACTCCAGACAAGTGCATAGGTGCTCAGATCTCTCCTTGAGTGTAGCCGCCATTACACGTTGACTGACGGTCCCAGTACGCCGTTGATTGACCATCATTCGTTCTTGCCCACGAAACCGCTCCTTTCTATCTACACCACATTCCTTTATTCTAGTCATGGAACAAGAGTCATTATCACATATACAGTCATTTGTTTGTGTGTTTTCCTGTAGGGCAGGTATTACTACCGACCTCAAATGGTTCTTGAAGATTATTTACTGAAAAAATTGTCAGATTTTCAGCACATGTTTCAAAACATTCAAAATGGCAGCTTTTGATATGAATAGATAGCATCTACAGCTACTTCTATCCCTTCCCCAATATCACATGGTGCTACTGACTAGACAAGCTGGAGCTACTGACTAGACAAGCTGGGTCTACTGACTGCACATGTTAGATCTACTGACTGGATATGTTGAATCTACTGGACCAGACATGCTGTATCTACTGACCGCACATGTTGTCATTTCATGGAACGTGAGAGAGCATTCAGACTTGCATGCAACAAATCCATAGCTTGTGAATTGAAGGTGGGTAAAGGGATTGTGCTGCTGGATAGCAACAACTTCACACTGTGAAAGATGACGCACATAGCCAACATTTGAGAAAATTCAACAGTAGACTTGTGTATAATGAGTTGAATTAGTCATCCACAGGAAAAAGAAGATCATCTGTAACAAGCAAGTTACTAGCATGCGTAATCTTTTACATTTAGTCTACTGAGAAAGATGGAGCATATACAAGTCTACTTGAATTGTACAGATGTTGGTTCATAAAACAATAATAGAACCGAGGGTAAATCTGGGTTCAGAGCAAAGTTTTGAAGTTAGAGTCGACCTAATAAGGGAGGATGTTGATTTACTACAGTGTGAAGATGATAATACAAGAGGTGATAGTATGTACATACAAAGAAAACAGACATGTGGATAACTAGGAATAACTTCTCTGGAAAGTTACAGAGATAACAGGGACTTTGGTCGGGGACTATCTGACTGGGACTTTGTCTGCATAATCTTGGATGGCTGCTGGAACGGAGAGATGAGAAATTATGATCACATGATGCTGGTTTCTAATGCATATTTAAACTATGAAATAACCAACCTTTTGAACTTTGACTCCTAGAGAAAACAGTTTCTTGCAAATAAAGTTAGAGTTTGTGTCCAGAGTCTGACCCTTTAAAATCTCATCACCTATAACTGACAAAATATAAGATACAAAATTATTCAAGTGTAAAGATTCATTGTCAAGGTTCAATTATTATCCAGGACAATTTTTTTTAAATTATAATATTTTCAAATTTAATGACAGATTCTGTGAAACATTAATACACCTGGACATTTTTACAATACACACATGTAACAAAAAGGCATGGACTTAGTCTGAACAGCAGAAAAACAGAAGTAATGGTAATATCAAAGAATTAATGTCTTCCAGAATGCAACATCAAAGTAGATGGGATCAGTCTGAAGCAAGTCAACATATGTGCATGCGCAACAACAGCTACGCATGTCATCTGCTACTTAGACAACACATTCATCAGATACAAGATTTTATAAATTTTTTTCTTTCCCACTGATTTGTACTGCACATTCATTATATCTGCCCACTACACACTGAGAGAGGGGTGTGCAATTGACCAACTAAGATAAAATGTGTCTTAATTCTAAATCCTAGTTGCAGTTATCCTAACCTTAGCACACCCAAAGGGTAAGAAATACCTTGAAACTAGAGCGAAGGCCACAGTGAAGACTTATACTTTACTTGCCCCCTTACTATGTAAGGTAGTATCAGAATAATCATAGGAAAGTCAATGGATAAGCCCAGCAAAGGACCTCTCAATACTCAATGAATGCGAAGATGGACAAGAGATTGTCCCCTTATTAGTTGCTGAAAATCAACTCATCCACAATTGTAGAGTTTTAAAGAGATTAAATCATCTATAAAGAAGACGATGTTCTGGAAAGAATAAGGCCTATATGAGGTCATCAAATTCATTTGCGACATAGACAAGCGTCCCATTAAGACTAAGTTGAAGAAACTTGAAAGGACACTTCACTTACACTGTAGTAGTGTAGTACTCAAGTCAACTCAATAGGTTCAATCAATACAGACACTAAGTTAGTATATAAGTTTTAGTAAAACTAAAAGTGTAAAGTAACACTAACAGAACAGTGGACCCACACTGGCCCACACACTCACACTGGTTGCAATAGACTCACTATTTGGTCGACTTACCGATGATACCTGCTGTGCTCTGTTCACCTATAGTTTGAAAATACCTATTCCTGTGCACCAATCTTGGTGAACTATTCAGTAAAACATCTTTGATATGGCTATTAATATTATTATTATCGTTTGTAGGATCTGCCATTTTGTAACTGTTATTGTTAAGACCACTTGAGTATAAACAATGCCTCGCGACAACTTCAATTCTACACAAGTGACGTGATCTTCCTGATATAACGTTCATGTGTGTGTGTTTATCGATCTACTAATTAATTTTTATGCAAATTTTAATTGATTCTCTAGGTTCATAATTCTGCTTTGTGGATGTTCAGCCAACAAATGTGTTTGACCTTCGACCCCTGATAGTAAGGTGCTTAAAAGGTGTGGATGATTGATTTCGTGTTCATTCATGCGCATCCAGCGCTGCCACATTTGTATTTTTTACTTTAGATCTGAGGTTTGTTTTGTTCGTAGGCTGGGGTGCTGGGGATATTCTGGCCACATCTGCCGTATTCTTTCATTTTGTATAAAATCCTAGAACTTACGCAGGCCCGTAGATAAGTATTGGGGAGGGGGGTATAACCCCCTTCCCCAATAAATTAGATAGGAACATGACGTTTAGTACTAGGTGCTTGGTCAAAAGGCGGGTCAAAATTCCTACGCCTTAGCGATTTTTCACAGAGGTTATCAAATGTTTCATCAAACAGAAGATCTGGCACACGAAAATACACAAGTGCCCTTTTTTTAGTTAATCCCATTTTAAATAGCACCTATCTATGGTCCTGAACGCATTTCAAAAGACGAGTAACCAATCCCCTCACTTAAATTTTCTTTGTTTTATTTAAAGGGGACCAAATGTCTCATGGAAGCGATGGAATTGGGTACGTAAATGGCCGGACGATCTTTTTTTTATAGGTAAACTTGGAATAGAGTATAAACGTTTTACAAATCACCGGAAACACAGAATTGTAGAAGTGCAGACAAACAACTTACAGAGAGGCAAAAACAATAATCCACAACACATACACAGCAAAGTGGAAAAAAACAAATGGAAGTGGAATACAAACATGATGCAATACATCTCCTCCAAAAATATCAACAAACCACAATATTTCGTCTTAGAACAGGCCACTGCAGACTGTTGGGTTACCTTTACCGATTGAGGATCTCATACACAGATGAATGGGCATGTGGATCCGGAACCCAGACTCCGGAGCACATACTTCAGGACTGCTCAACATACAAAGAGCAGAGACAGCAGACCTGGCCCGAGTATACAGACTTGAGGCGAAAGCTATTGGGCAGCCGCTCTGACCTGGAGAAGACAGTGGACTTCATCTTGACGACGAGCCTGACAATATAGCATGACCACAGGTGCTGAACGCAGAAGAAGAAAGTCACCAGTCTCAAGACAGTTATCTTTTTCTGTGTTAATTGTGTGCAGAGATAAGCTTTTGCCTTGGCAATAATATCTATATACTGTGTTCTCTTTAGTTGGAAGCATTAATTATTTCAGCCTATTCTTCAGTGTTTACTCTGATTTCTGAGGCAGCGATATTGTTTTTTTTTAACCAGTATGAGTACTCCTCCTTTGTGTATCTGTTCTCTATTATTCCGAAATGTTTGGTATTCTCGGATATTGAATGGACTATTGTTTGTGAGGTTCCTGTAGGCCCTATGCATGCTATATACATTTCTTCTGTGTGTAATCGGTTTGCAAGTGCAGTATTTTTAGTGCATACACCTTCTTCATCCCACTGTAATATTTTTAGGTGCTTATTCTTGCTTTTGGAGTCTGCATCATGATCTTTATATGTGTTTTTAAAGCCAGTATTTCTTCCCCCCCCCCCTCTGGTCTCTTTTCCTGGCATTGTATGGATGATACATACTACAAAGCTTTCATAAGAGAGACTCGACATAACAGCATGTCATCTACTAAGGTTTTCTGTTGCATCATTTTCTGTTTGTCTAGTTGGCCAATGGCGGGGACCCCCCCCCCTCCCCCGCGAACACTCTTCTTATTTACTGACCTTGATTCTTGATTAGGAACAAGCGTTACAACATTGGGGAATTCCCTATGATCTGCTTGCCGTTCCGTCAACCATCTAAAAGTGTATAAGCTCAGTGTCCCAGTCAGTTGCTGATTACACGTTCTTCTGATCTTTCCAGAGAGGGAGCACTTTCCCCCATCGCCTCTAGTCCCTTCCATTTCTATCATTTTCTGAATATGCACATTGTCTCGTTCGACCCCCTCTTTGTCTTCTCGTGGGGTATCCATGACTGCTCTAATAAATTTAATCATGCCTCTTCTTATCTTGGTGCCGTTCAACGAGGATTTACCAGCCAACATATCGGCTATTTCGTTTTTCCTGACCCCAGCATGACGTGGACAGTATATCCATGTAATGCTCTGCGCGTTGTAGAGAGTCGTGACCCATTCAGTTCTGATCATACACTTTTCTATCTTGCGCAGCTTACTTTGAGAGTCCGATAGAACTACTGAGTCTGTTGGTAGTTGCGCCGCCAGCCAAATATGAGCTGCTGTCACCGCTTCTCTTCCCATTCTCATACTCGATGTTGTAGTGTGGCCTGGTTAGTTTGTTCCAATGGTGCCAAGGGCAGCACATATTGCAGAAGCATGTTTCTCCATGACGCACGGTTCGCTGCAAATTACAAATTGCAGCAAATAATCACTGCATCGCTAAATACAATCGTTTATTCATTAACAATGGCGGATTTTACGAAGATGGGTTGTTAACCCTTCGTTCAACCGTCCACCGCAAGTAGTAGAAAACACAACCAGCTGTGTCATTTATCGAAAATAATAACAATTTGCGCTCTTCAATAAATGAAAATCGCTAATAATAATAATAACAATTCGCGCTCTTCAATAAATGAAAATCGCTAATAAAACATTGCAATAAATAAAGCAGATAAATTCCATTTCCGGTTATAATTCAATGTGGTATTAGATCACAGACAGTAGGTAGACTTTTGACAAGTGAAATTGACAAGCGCTGAATCATGTCGTCTTGGAAGAAAAATAAAGTGCAGAAGATTCACAGAGAACGGCCTGTGGTATACATGAAACTATTTAATTATGTATAATTATATAATTAGAAGCAGACTGTCAAGATTTTTAGGACATGATTGTGACCAGCTTCTTCTTAGTACTAAAGTTAAAGTAACACATTATTCCCCAACTAACTAACTAGTCTAGTTAGTAGTTTATTAGTGGTAGTGGTGACTTCACTGAAATCACTGACTAGAAGTGTGATGAGAAAAATAGTTATTTATTTCAGTAAGTGTAACTAGTGAGTAGCCACTGAAAGATCAAGAGGTGAAGGGACAGAGAAAGAGAGAAATTTCTGGATGGGTAGTCACTGTGGCACAAAAAGAAGTCACCAACTAGGCACAAAAAGAAGTCACCAACTAAACTTATTTTAGTTAACAACACTGGGAGTTGTAGATAAGCTTCTGCACGATCGCCTACGTCACTTGGCATGACACTTGATTGAATAATTGATATAATAATTAGATTTAGGTTGCTATATTAACTAGGCATTAGCACTAAATTTTCAAATTGGGTTTATAGTATTATAAACACCACAGCTAGATAGCCCTTGAAATTTGTATTTCAACGACACCTCAACCAAGTCTGTAGGTCAATTCTGTGAAAAGTTATGAATTTTTTGGTCAAAATTTAACGAAAAGATAATTACATGAGAACATATAATAAAATATGAACGGACTGATGAAGAAAGTTGTGACCAAGAATTGAAGCCGAATTAACAATTTATGTAATATTTTAGTTATTTACGATAAAATATGCATAAAACTATACATTTTTGTGTCCGGGAAGGCAAGACGCATCTTTTGAATATACTGCACACATTTTCAGACATAATTGGGGCTAATTAATATTCAAAATGGTGGCTAATTTACATAATTTAATTTCAATTTAATAGTCTTTTCATTTAATATTTCAATTATTTATGATAAAATACCCTACAAACTATACATTTCCGTGTTCGGAAATGCCAGGCGCACTTATTGAATACACTGTAAATAATTTCTGATGTAATTGGGGCTAATTACTATTCAAAATGGTGGCTAATTTGCATAATTTACTTTCAATTTAAGTCTAATTATTAAATATTTAGTTATTTATGTTAAAATACTCATAACTTCCTAAGAGTTTTATCGTAAACAACTAAGATATTGCATAAATTGTTAACTCGGCTGAAAGAAGACAAGATTCATTGATACACTTATCTGGTTCTGCAACAAGCACAAGAGACTGGATCTTCCTCATTACATCTACTGGGGTATTGGTGCGGTCCAGTAACAGCTGTGCAGCATAGCCTTTCTTTACTGGGTACTCAGGTGCAAACTGAGCTACGTATGCCTTCAGATCATGTATATTCTTCTTGCTTGCCATCATGTCTTCTATAAAAACAATAATATAAGTAAGAGTTTCAGGGTCTAAAAGAACACAATATTAAAAATTTCATTTGATAATTAAAATAAATACATTACATTATTTATTATAAAGTACAAAATAAAATTGAAGCCTCACTAACTCTAGGCAGAGATATAAATTAAGTGCTCACCCTCAGCTCATCCCTTTTGCTGCCTTGTAATACAGGATTTTAGTGTGAAAATATGAGCTCTCAATCATCAATGTGAAGTTTCTTAAAAGTTGTATGAGCCAATGATAATTACAAAAGTACAAGGCTAAGCCTAGAAACTCAAGGCTTATTGTAGGCCTAATTTAAATGTAACATCATTAAGCCTTATAATATTTATATAATAATAGGTATATGTATAAACCCAACATTATCATATTACGGACTTTTCAATAAATCTACTTTCATGAAGCCTACATTAAAAAAAAACACTTCCGTTGTCATGGCAATTGCATGGCAGTACAGACTCGTAAATGTTGATTTACATTTTATATTGTAACTACATGATCTAGATATTTATACAGCAGATGCACATATGATTTTTAGAAAAGCCATATGTAAATTAGAGACATAAGAATTACAATATTTAAACAAGAATATTTATTTAAATACACAATTGTTACCTGCTATCAGCATAGCAAGAAACAACAGCCGGTAAAAAATTAAAAATGGCGGACAAGTACACCCATAAAAAAGTGGATAGACAGGTTTAGAAAAATTGAACTGATAGACTATACAAGAAGAAGATGCATTCAAAATTCATACATGTGCAAACAAATGGCTTATGAACATTAAAATAAGCATCTGGTTTTCAAATGGCAACATCTAAGGCATTAATATTCAAAAATATCAGCTAATTTTAATGAAATTCACTTACTTCAGCGTGTCCAAGAACTTGTTATAAAAACTACGATGTTAATCCACTCGAAGAACAGATCAAACTGACCTCTGACTTGTCCCACAAATGAAAAGTATAACGTCTTTGTACTTCTAGTCACGGACGCTATCGAAATGACAATAGAAAGTGGTCATATCTCGCGTGACCACAATTTTGGGTTTCAAAATGGCCGCTTATGGGATAAATATCAAGGGACATAACCCATCTCCTATCAAAATTTCCAAAACTTTAGATTATCGCTAATGCCTATATTAACTATATAGTTTGGCATAATTTTTGATGAATTTCCAGCTTTGGCGTGTGCTGAAGCTAAGGAGTGTCAATAGTGTCAGTCATTCATAGTGTGAGTGTGCTTATTCAGTGAAGTATGTGCCAATGTCATGTGACATATTCTTTCCAGAATGTAATCTTCCTAATGAATCTCTTGCAGGATTCACAGCAGTCTTTGGCAGGTTGTCCCGCTTCCTCCAGCGACACATGCACGCATTCCTGAATGTTTCGTGTCCAATAGCATCTTGGTCTGCCTCTAGTGCATTCTATCATCCCCTCCAACAACTTTTATAACTGTACTGTTTCATAACTTTCCATTTCACTAGGCCTAGGCTATTTATATATTAGGTACTTACGTTGATGCACTATCAATAAGAGATACCAGGCCTAGTAATTGCCAATGCCGAAGTGGGATGTGTTGGGCCATGGTTGCAAATAAATTGGCAACACAAGGCATTTCTGTTCTCTGGACTACACCCTGCTGGAAATCTTGTAGGATCATTGTCCTGCTATAAAAGAGATCTAGTGGGAAACTGAGAATGAAGGAACCAATTCGACTGGATCTCTTGTAGTAGGATGCTCCTACCAAATTTCTAGCAGAATGTAGTCCAGGGAACGGCAATGTGTTGTGTCACCATCTTATTTTGTACCTAATATGTTCATTGTTTTTACGACTTCCATTGTGCACTAGACATCTGTAACCATGTCGCTAGTTGTAGGTCAGCTGTACAAGAGAACAGGTTCTGATATTTACATGCTGGTTACCATCAAAGCAACCACGGTCAAGCATGTATAACCTGTTCTTCTGTCAGTATTACTATCATCCAAATTCTCATTGGCTACTTCATTTATTATTTATAGGTATCTTTGCTGGTTCTATATGCTACTGTTTGGAGTACTGCTGCGTACTAGATGTCTTTATAAAATATTTCGCCCATCCATGTCACTGCTTCTCCAAGTTTTCATGTACAATTTCTGTGACAATTAGGTTTTATTTATAGGTGACAAGAGAGTGACACTTTCTGTGACAATTAGATTTTATTTATAGGTGACAAGAGAGTGACAGTTTTTTAAATTCATCTTTTTTCATCTACAGCCAGCTGAACGTTCTCGTATGGGTATGCTAGAAAGGAAGAAAGACTACAAAGAAAGAGCAAAGTAAGATTCAGACTCACACACGACATATGGTTGCTTTTCATGCTCAAATTTATTAAAATATTGCAAATATCAAAGTTACAGGTAAAATAACACTAGCAGCCAATTTTCTTTCTTCAAAATTAATTCAGGACTTTAGAGGTCTACTAAAAAAACAATAAATTTGGATCTTAACCTTTAGCAAGCTAAGGGTGGTACGGATCCTCTCCAGTACTAGCTTAGTTTTGACTAAAGGTGTCCGGATCCACCTATAAACAAGGCGTGTTTATATGACGTAGCACAGAATTATTTGATAATGCACATGTGCAGATGAAGCCTATTCATTTCTACATCTTCCCAATCTATTTCACACAGTTCTTGTAGAATAGAGATGTAGCAGTTCAGATGAGGAGGAAATTGTGCCATTCACAGAAGCAGTTATCACTCCAGTAGATAATGTGGTGTTAGATAGAGGCAATTCTAGTGACACTGATTCTGTTGGCAGCACGGTGGATTATGATATTTTGGAGGATGAAATTGTTGAAAGTTTTGCATGTCCCTTCGGCATATAGCCATGATTGGCTTAGCGACTTCGATGAAGTTGTTGGATATATAGGCCTAGCTGATAACGTTAGTGTGTTAGACATGTTTTGAGAGGTAAGTTCATTTTTACAATAGAATAAAGTATTGATCACGCTGCTTTCGTGATTTAGATGCATAATATCGACTGTTGGGGCGATCAAAAATGATTAGGTCTATCTTTCAGATAATGATTTATGGCAAATCTATGAGGTTCATTCATTCTTACCAGTGACATGATGATTTGACAATGAAACCACATAAATAGGTTTCTACTTCAGAAAATATCAAAACCATAGATAAGTAATTTTGTAATAATTTTTTTCTCCTTTTGTCTGTTTTTTGGGTGAAAAATCATCTTTACCACTTTCTAATACGTATGATATACACACACACAAAATTACACCAATATATGCAGTATTCAATTCTTTATTTATATGTACAAATATTAATTAATTATCTCTAACAACAAAAAAGTTATTGAAATTTTAAAACAGCCACAATCAATAACACAAATTCTCAAAAAAGAATTCAGTGGCAGGGGGGAAATTTTTTATTTGTACACAGAGCTTGCTAAAGGTTAAGGGTTAATGGGAAAAAAATACATGGCAAACGAATGACACAAAATTAAGCTAATATTGTAAATAAACAAGATGGTTCTTTTTTGGAATGTGTGCCCAGGGTTCGGGTTACTTATGTAAAACACATCTACCCTGACCCTAAAAAATAAGTATTAAAATTTATAAGGGATAAACATAAACTGATAAACATTGTCACGGGAAATAATCAAATAGAGGAAGACACATATTCCAAACAAGAACCAAGATATTAAGCAATAGTGGTATGACTGCAGAAGCATTGATGTATTTATAATAGAAGCAAAAGATATTTAACCTTTAGCACTCTGAATAAAAACAGACATGACCATAACCTTTTTTTAGGCCTCTTAGTCCAAAGTAGATTCAAGGTGGACTAAGTTAACCCTTTAAATCCCAGCCTTTCAGTAAAAACTCATCTGAATTCCCAGAGGGATAACTAAGGGGAAAATGACTCCAAAGAAAATGAATAAAAAATACATTTTGCAATAAATTTTTATGATTAAAGGTCCAATTTACAGATTTTGTAAATTGCTGTGAGTGCAATGTCAATTTGCAAGACTCTCATTGCAGCTGGAACAACCATTTCAGAATCTTATATATTGTTGTCAGGATTAAATAAAGAAAGCATAATCGATGAGAAGGGATAGAAGATGAGACTTGGTTATACTACCAAGTAGTCGGTTGCTCCATAGCGAACTGTGTGGAAACAGGAGTTTCCCAAGAAAGTGTTGCTATAGACACATTTATGCAGGAGAGGTAGGACAGTAGCATCCACATCGATCATCTGTACCTGGATGTGTTCACCCCACCCCCAGCATTATGGAAGGAATGGTAGTGTTTTCTGAGAGGTAACTATCAGTTCAGCGTGTTCTCATTCATAATGTGTCAGTTAACAGAACATAAATGAGGCCAGCTTAGTTGTGCCACTTTTCTCATACTTGAAACTCTACACAATGGGGCATGTCTGTGGTAGAAACAAATCTATTTCTAAACTTCTGCATTGCCAAATATATCAAGATGACCACTAGTATTGTCAAGATTGCCATTGGTATTGTCAAGATTGCTACTAGTATTGACAGGATGGCCACTAGTACTGACAAGATGACTACAAGCACTCACACGATGACCACTAGTATTGTCAAGATGGTCACTAATAATGACAAGCTGACCACTAGTATTGGAGATCATTTGTTATGTGCGATGTTTACAAAGAAGACATGAAGTAGAAATGATTACAGTGTCCCATATATAGTTACAATTGCAATTTTTTTAATGTGTCTCTTGCAGAAGCTTTCATAACAAAGAAGACAAACTGAAAAAACTGAGACGGCTGGCAGAAGATCGCAATCCAGATGAGTTCTATTTTAATATGACCAGAACAAAGAAACTGGCAAGTTTTCATATTTTAATTGATACAAAATTAGGACGAGGCCATGTGATATCATACCTCTACATTTTATACATATCAAAACATTCATCCCCCATTTTATAAATCTACAAAAAAAAACCAGTGAAGTCAAACGGAGCTGGAAATAGTGATAAAACATGATTTGTTGCAGTGATATTATTCTTGTCAATATCTGTTGGAGTATGCTGTACTACTGTTTAAATTGTGCCATGTGTGCCAGCACATTTGATTTAGGGAATACTTTTAATTGGTGAGCTTCCCTAGCCTGTGACAGCCTTCACTTCTGTCGCCAGATGGCGACTGTGTGTCAACTCTATGCCATGATAGTTTATCATCCACAAAAGGTCACTTTTTCAGGCCAAAACATGTCCCTGTGTGACAGTCTCTGAGAAAGTGGTAATCAGTGATTGGGATTTGGGTCTACTATGTCGATCTCTTATGGAGTGTTTTGTTGCATGTGAACTTGTCTCACATAATCAGACAGTCCATTGCTCCCTGTGCCATTGGGTACTAAACCTTTTTGCTTCTCTCATTTGTGAGAGTTATTTCGGCATAGAAAATCCTCAACAATAGAGTAGGACTAGAGTTGGTTCACCTTTTTAGTTGTTTCAATTTAATTCACAAACATTGTGAATACTTCGCATAAGTCTGGGCCACTATACACATTAAAAAAACATGCAGGGATGTTTGCTTTTCCATGAGATATGCTTCAGAATATAACTAGAAGCTTATTCTTGAGTAGAACACTGCTTTAGTTATGATTTTCATATAATTCTCTCCATTTTATTTACACAAGGTGCTGCCCTCTTTCTTCTCATTGTACTCACATTAGCTTTGCTTCTCCTGAGACTTGCTCTCACAGTTCGTGTGCTTGGAACATAACAGCCCAGCAGTCCAGGCCAGATGCTATCTTCCACTTCTGCGACACTGTTTTGGTTGTTGAGATTACAAGGTGTCATTCAACGATCTTGTCTGCCCTGTGCAATTAAATCTCATGACGTCTCATGTCATCACGACATGATCTATAAAGTGTTAGCATTCCAGAAAATAACACATCTTTAAAAGCTGGATGGGTAGCTTTTAATTATTTTTTTCCCTCACTGGCATGTCTCCCCTTTCTCTTCATACATCTTCTCCACTTAGAGTGTTTCAATTTAACCGCCAATTCTGCCATAGACAAATATAAATAGCAGATACACTCAAACCAGATGCACATACTCCATAAGTACTGGTGAAACTCTCATAGATTTTATTGATACTATATGACAGTGCTTCTCAATCTTTGTGAGGACATGGCCCGGTACTAAATATTTTTATATACGATCAGGTTATTGTCCAAACAAATTTTATTTGTTCATAAATAACTGTATAACTCAAGGAAAAGCTCTCATGGCTCAGTAGACAAGTTTCCATGGTCATGTTTTTGTGGTTGAGAATTACTGCTATATGGAATGTGATTATAGTGGTAGAAGCTTATCTTGTCTAATCAGTCTAATCATGAAACTTGTTACTAACGTATGAAATCTGTTATCATCCTATGACAACTGCTATCATCCTATGAAATCCTTTACCTTCCTATTGAAACCTTCTATCATCCTACATGTATTACCAGGATGGCGAGCATGAGTTGCGTGAGGATGCTGTTCCTATTATCACTGATGAGCAGAAGAAGCTGATATCCTCACAAGATAAAAGATATGTTCTGTATAGACTGTCTAAAGAATTGAAGGTAATATTTTAGTGTACTTGAGGGTAATATTTTAGTGTAATTGTTGGTAATATCTAAGTGTAATTGAAGGTAATATCTAAGTGTAATTGAAGGTAATATCTAAGTGTAATTGAAGGTAATATCTAAGTGTAATTGAAGGTAATATCTAAGTGTAATTGAAGGTAATATCACTCTCCGAGTAGAAAACTTCGTCAATAGGAATTGAATTAATGTATAAGCTTATTGCTGAGTTGTGATATAAAGTTCTAAAAACAAACCCACTGCAAATAGGATATAAGAGCAAGTTGCTAGTAATTCCTGGAAATAATCACAAATACAAGATAGTATCTATGTGTATTTGAAGGTAATATCTATAAATAACATAAAGTCTTTCCGAGAACTATTATAATACAAAAAAACCAACACATTAAGAACAGTGGATTCATTGAGGACAAAGGTACCAACAGCGCTATCAAGAACACTAATAATAAGAACTTTTGAAGTAAAAAATATTATATTTTGACTTCCCAAAGGCTTTTGGCAAGGTTAACCATTTCTACGCCAAATTCTTCTGCGATCAGTTTCCTATGCTCATAAGTCTATACAGAAAGGTAGGTCGCCTCCATGAATTCAGTCGTCAGCAGGAGATCCTCATGGTTGCCTCACAGCTTTACTTTCAGATCTGTCTCTTGGAATCTGGGGACCCTTTTCACATGTGTAGATGTGGTCTGATACTTTGGATTGCTATGCATAACCTACATATAACCGATACATAGAACTTCAAAATGGACAAGGGCCAAAATAGAAATGTACCGGCTTCAACTGCACATGCCCCCGATTATGTGCATTAACCAATCAGGTTGTGCCACATACTATACACACACCTTGACAATGGGTGATCATAGTTGCCACTCGCGTGCTAAACGTTAATTATGTAACTGAGGACAAGAGTGATTTTTGAAACACTTTGGTCTATGGAGGAACTAAAGGGTGTATTGATAAAACTCATTTGTTGTTAGAACTAATCGAAAAAATTTTATGCATGCCCACCATACACCAGCTCTCATTTAATGGGACATGTATCTACTAATAGTTACTTTGTAGTTGGCTAGTGTGGTTGAAATCATTACATTCTAATGGTTTTTCTAGTGATTTGGTGCTGCTAAAACGGACCAGGTTAAATTACCATCAGCCGTAAGAATATTTTTCATTTATCCTCATGCTTCCTACTTGAATTTACTTTTATAAGATATTATTTGAAGCAACATTATTATCTCTATGTTATTTGTGTTTACAAGTAGGCCTATCAGTCCTTGTAGTATGAATACAGATGTTCTATGTTTGTGGTACGAAGAATACTTCAATACTTGTACGGAATGTTCGTTGTCATTTTTGTTGTAATAATCCTTATCTCAATTGGTCCGTTCTCAGTGACTTGAGTACACAGGTTGAAAGTCTTGACAAAGTCACTTTTTTATGGGGATGTGGTTAGTCAAGTATGGAAAACCTGTTTACTAGAGTTGCAAGGTGATTTGGTACTGCCAGAATTGACCTGGTTCAATTCCCATCAGCCGTAAGAACATTCTAGTGGGGCATGTATCTACTTATAGTGACTTTGTAAGTTGACTAGATTGGTTGAAATCATCATATTCTAATGGGACATGTTTCCAAGTGATGTAATAATTATATAACTTTTTCCCCTGATTGTTTTCAGAAAATAGAAAAACTCAAGAAAAGTCTGCATGTTATAGATAGCTCAACAAAGACAAATTCCCACTTCATCTTTATAGATTCACCAAAGGATGGTAAGTTTTAGTTCTCAAAAACAAAGCATTTGGTAAATATTATTCTTTTGCTTGAAGCCATCATCAGAAAAGTTGAGAACCGCTAGAAAATTGTTCAACCAAATTAATGACATAGTGTGAAGGTAAATATTCGTGAAGAAATGATCCAATGATCATGGTAATTACCAAAACATTCAAGGTATAACTATAATCATAGGTCAGCAGAAGCAAAAAATAGTAATGCTGCCATCTGACATGTAGGTAGGAAGTGGATAAGTAGGATAGTTGTGGGCTGACTGCCCTGCCCCATGATATTTACTGTTGAAGACCCATGCCTGAATTGTTGGGTCATGTTATTCACGGTGAGGAACACCCATGCCTGAATTGTTGGGTCGTGTTATTCACGGTGAGGAACACCCATGCCTGAATTGTTGGGTCATGACATCTGCTGTGATCAAGACCTGTGACTGGATTGTTGGACCATGATATTCGCTGCGTCCTGCAAAGATCCATTTTGGACTGTCTGCAGGAAATGTCAGCAGCATGCCTCGACATTGCAAGAAAAGCTCAGTAAAGTTATTTTCCGGAGTAAAGCGTCTTCCAATCTCTTACTTATCGTCTAAGACTGTTAAAATTACCATCTCTTCCTTTTGGATGTTGTCTCCTTGTGCAGCTAAATCCCCCATGCTGAGGACTGTTAAATTCTTCCCCAAGATCAGATCTGCTGACCCTAGTTGGGGGGGTCACATATCACTAGTTGCTTCATGTCCATTTGATTTGTGCTTCTGACCTCTCATACTGACTATATCAAGTAAGGTATAAAATGTAAGTCACCTCTCATACAGCACGTAAGTCACCTCTCATACAGCACACAAGTCACCTCTCATACAGCACGTAAGTCACCTCTCATACAGCACACAAGTCACCTCTCATACAGCATGTAAGTCACCTCTCATACAGCACACAAGACACCTCTCATACAGCACGTAAGTCACCTCTCATACAGCATGTAAGTCACCTCTCATACAGCACGTAAGTCACCTCTCATACAGCACGTAAGTCACCTCTCATACAGCACGTAAGTCACCTCTCATACAGCACGTAAGTCACCTCTCATACAGCATACACTCGACAGTTTCATTCCTTATCCTGATGAGATTTTATTTATCAATATTTTCACTTGTGTTTTCTATTTTGCACATATTGTGTACTGTACTTTCTCTACATGTAACCACCTCCCACATTCCCATCACCCTTGCCTCTCTTCATCTTCTTGTTGTATTTCTGACCTGTCGGTTACCACATAATGTCTTCACTTGATTTGAGGGTTCCATTCTGTGTTTGTTACATTCTTGATACAGACCTTTTGGTCAAAATCTTTTTATTCCACCACATGCTATTTGACCCTTTATATATTTTTTCTTTTATATTTATTTACCACACCAAATAATTTACACTTCATTTCTGGCAGCTCCCTTGTCATCATCTAACTACTGAATGTAACATTTTACTGACCAACAGGCTAGAGCGTATTTATCTCACTTAAAAGTATTCCCAAATTTAAAAAAAAATTGACAGCTGTTTTGAAAATCACAATGTCATGTTGAATGTTTGCGTTGTCTGGCGGACTTTGATGGTAAAAATTATGATGCATATGAAGGAGAAATGAAATGGCTAAAAGTACTTTGTATCGTACATAGTCCTGAAGACCTCATGTGTCATGTGCTTTAAGTATATTTTTAAAATATAATTTATATCAGAAAGGATAATGGTCGTGCAACTTCGTGGGGGGGGGGGTGGGAATACCTCTCTCATAAAAACATACGCACTCATAATTGCTGGATACACAGCAGAAGACAAAGACAAATAATTTGACTTGCTGTCAGATGTCTTCAGACATGTTCCAAATCAAAACTATCTATTTGTAATAGGGGATATCAATGGTCATGTAGGTTAGAGACAAACACCGTGGAAAAATCAGCTATGGCCATTTACAGATAACAACAGAGATAGCAACTAAAGTGGACAACATATATGAGAGATCTGTGTAAAGCACTGAATCTGTACAATCACCAACAGTTTTTATGAGTATAAAAAGAGTAATCTACATACATAAATGGAACAATCCAGATGAAACTGCTCAGATAGATTTCATACTGACAAGACAGGCAAGAAGACACAATGTGAGAAATGACAAGGTCATTTCCAACACCACAGTAACTACAAACTACCTACCTGTGATCGCATTCCTTGGGAATACAACACATAACAAGAAATACAGAAAAACAATGAAGACAAAAACCATTGACACAAAGAAAATTGAACGACTCAGAAACATAAAGAAAAATAGATATGATGGCAGCTAGAGATTTACATAGCACAAGATAACATCACAAATTCATGTTAAAATTTAAAAAAAAACAGCATTCTAGAATGCTTAACAAAACACTGTGTCACTAGATATACAGGAGGAGTACTGAAGAGAAGAACAGCTTGGTGGAATAGTGAAATTAAAGAAGCTGTGACCTGCTTGAGAATACGAACAGCAGACAACAAGAAGATATATTTTTGTGTAGTCATTAGTAACTTGTAGTATTCTGTGTAGCAAGTAGTATTTGCCTGTGTGGTCAGTAGTAATGTATAATATTTTCCTATGTAGCCAGTAGTATTCTCCTGTGTAACAAGTAATACCGTGGTATTCTCCTGTGTAGCCTCTAGTGTTTGTCTGTGTAGTCAGTAGTATTGTGTAGTATTCTCTTATGTAACCACTAGTATTCTCTTGTGTATCATGTTATAACTTGTAGTATTCTCCTGTGTAGTCAGTAGTATTTTCCTGTGTAACAAGTAATAATGTAGTATTCTCCTGTGTAGCCAGTAGTATTTTCCTGTGTAACAGGTAGTAACTTGTGGTATTCTCCTGTGTAGCCAAGAATATGGACCTTGCCAAATTTTTTGACACTCATCCTGCCTTTGTGGACAGAGCTTTCAACAGACCAAGGTTAGATGCACTTAAAGAAGGCAAGTTTCTTGTGGATCCACAACAGCTACAGGTGAGGACACAATCTCATTGTTTTGTTGTTGTTTTTTAAATCGAGGATGCTGAACATTTGTTGGGGAAGTTAATATTTAAAAACAAGTCAAGTAAACCTGACCAGAGAAATGTGATTCAACTGATTCATTTAGTTACAGTAGAATCATCAACATGTCAACAGTGGATATTTAGCAAGCACATTTTGAATTCATAGAGAACACACATAGTAACTAGACTTTAAAGGTTTGACATGTTGGCCACCCAGTGGAGAACTATAAATAGTAGATATTTAAAGGTTTGACATGTTGGCCACCCAGTGGAGAACTATAAATAGATATTTAAAGGTTTGACATGTTGGCCACCCAGTGGAGAACTATAAATAGTAGATATTTAAAGGTTTGACATGTTGGCCACCCAGTGGAGAACTATAAATAGTAGATATTTAAAGGTTTGACATGTTGGCCACCCAGTGGAGAACTATAAATAGTAGATATTTAAAGGTTTGACATGTTGGCTACCCAGTGGAGAACTATAAATAGTTGATATATTTGCATCAAATCATGGCATTATATTTTTAACAAAAAGTTGATAGTATTCAGGTCTAGGACACAGCCGATCATTTTATGGCTGTAGTGGCTATATTCTAAGCAATATTTATGTTGAGTAGGTTGTCATTAAGAACAAATAGAAAATGTCAGCAACTATGAATATCTCAGGTCAACCTTCAACACCACGGGAGATTGCTCTGCAGAGATCAGAAAGAGATTAGCAATGGCCCTACAAAAAATGTCACACTTAAAAATTTAAGGCAAGGGGCAAGCAGGAAAACAGTTACAACTACTAAGAAGCTATATTTTTCCAGTGGCAACATATGGTTGTGAGATGTGGGCAATGACATCTGCAATGGAAAAAAAATATTGACATTAGAAATGAAATGTCCTAAGTATATTATGGACAGAAAGACAAACCAATGCAGACATGAACATAGAAGAAGACTGGCTCCTCACAACTATCCACAAATGCAAACTGACATATTGCGGATATATAAAGAGACACAATGGTTTAGAAAGATTAATCAAGGAGGGAAAAGTTCCAGTCACTGGAAGAAGCTGAACTGAATGCACAGAACCAAGAGGGCTTACAGAATGGCAGTGAGGGCAATGTTCTGTAAAGGAAATGTCATACAGATAGATAGTCATTGCTTTCTGAACAGTGCAGATACACAACTGCCCTTGTAATTTGCAGCAGAAATTGTCAAACATTGTCTTTAATGACCTCACAGCAGAGGAAAATTGTTACATGTGAAATGAAGTGTCTGAGAAAAGCTGCAATGTTTACTAAATAAAATAAGAAATGAAGAAATTCGGGAAAGAGTTGGTATAATATCATATATTGAGCATATCGAAAGACAGCAAGTAAAATGGTTCATTCACCTTATGAGAATGAAGCCAAACTAAATACTAATAAAAGCATATAACAAAAGAATATTCTGACATAAGGCCAAAGGTAGACCAAGAAAAAGGTGGATAGAAAACAAGATAGCCTTGAACAAACATGGACTTAATGCAACCAAGGTGACTCATCTGGCTTCGGAACGACAACTGAAGCTCCTATGCTTCAAAAGTGTGAATATGATCAGCCATTGTTCACCTGAGGACAGACAATAGAATATTTCGAAGGAAGTAATGAACCAAAAATAAGTTTTATATCATCCTCACATTTTGCTAATCACTTTCTACCATTGGTGCATTCATACAGAAAATCTTCTTCCACCAAATTCTGTGAACTAATCAAGATTTTATTTCAGGCTGTCATAGTATCTAAGGATGCTGCATACCATAGGTGTCAACTAGCAACTAGTATGGATTTTCTGCATTAATACGGAATTCAGGTCAAACCCCCCACCCCCAGCATAATTTAAAAAATATAATTTTTTTTTAAATGGTCACGGTATGAAATTTCCTAGTACTTATTACTAAAGTGGATGTGTTGTTTATCTTGCACGCTCATATTGAGGGACAAAAAACAATGTTTTTAATTTTTTTAAATAAAAATTTAGTGGGGTTTTTTGTGTGCTAAATATATGTTTTTATTGAAATACATAAATAAATTGTTAAAAATTATGTATTTATGAAAAAATAAGTGGCACTAATGACATACAGAGAATCTTCTTCAACCAAATTCTGTGAACTAATCAAGACTTTCTTTCAGGCTGCCATGGTATCTAAGGATGCTGCATACAAAGAATTGACAAAACGGGTGGATAGAGCTAGAGAACTGAAGATAATTGCAGAAAAATTAGAATCCAAACTTCATGCCATGGTAAGCCTCAGGTTGTCTACACATTACTATTGATCTATCGTCATCACTGTAGCATATTCTGTTTAGCACATTTGCTTATTCTTGAATCTATATTCACTGCGTATACATTCCAATAACCTTGCTAGAGATTTATATTCACTACGTATACATTCCAATAACCTTGCTAGAGATTTATATTCACTACGTATACATTCCAATAACCGTGCTAGAGATTTATATTCACTACGTATACATTCCAATAACCTTGCTAGAGATTTATATTCACTGCGTATACATTCCAATAACCGTGCTAGAGATTTATATTCACTACGTATACATTCCAATAACCTTGCTAGAGATTTATATTCACTACGTATACATTCCAATAACCTTGCTAGAGATTTATATTCACTACGTATACATTCCAATAACCTTGCTAGAGATTTATATTCACTACGTATACATTCCAATAACCTTGCTAGAGATTTGTGAAGCTGCTCGATCTACACACACATAAAAACTCCAGAAAGTTCATGTGAGTCGGTACTATTTGATTTTTTCACTATCCTTTCGACAATGTGAAGCATCTTATCCTACTGTCTTGTGTGACTGTCTACTCAGGAAGCTTTACCGCCTCAATTAAATGGTGTGACAATCTACTCATATTTCTTAATTTGTTTAAAATTATTACAAATTACAACTCATTCACATATCCATGTATAGAGTGTACTATTTAAAAATGTTATTCCAGCAACCGTACAGGCTCTGAACCTTTTATCTCCATCGAAGATGGATGTGTCAGGCCATTGGTGCAAATAAAACTGCAACAATGCATTTCCATTCTCAGAACTTCATCTTCTGGAAATCTTGTAGTACCATTGTCATGCTACAAGGGAGATCCAGCGGGAGTTTGAGAATGAACGATGAAGAAGAAGAACCTTTGATCTGTGTGTGTGGATGGGTGGTTGTGGAAAGTGGCACACAAAACTCCAGCACCATAAAACTACCAACAATGTGACACAAATGGTTTTTTTCATCGGGTTATCATGTCTCCTTCTCAAAAGTGAACAAAATATCATTTGAGAGAGAGAAAAATTGAACGAATAAGATCCATTTGTATATATAGAATATATTTATATTGTAAACATTCTAATTGGTAACATAAAATATATTTATATTGTAAACATTCTAACTGGTAACATAAAATATAGTTAGATTGTCAACATTCTAACAGGTAACATAAATCTAATATTTTTTGCAAATAAAAATAAATTCTTTTGTGAAAATTAAAAAAATAAATCTATTAAAATATTCTTAATTTCATCAAATAAAAAAACATATATGCACTACTACTACTTCACAACTACATAAAAAATAGAACTCTCATTCAGGGGCAACTCTTTTCTTATACTTCTGAAGATTGAATTAGTTTTAGCACAGATTCAACTTGTTTCTCTTCTTGAGCCTGCATAAAGCAAACAACAATCTTTGGTTGTCTATGTAACCCATAACCTATATTAATGATTGTACACACTTGTATCTAACTTATGTTAATGAGTGTACACACTTGTATCTAACTTATGTTAATGATTGTACACACTTGTATCTAACTTATGTTAATGATTGTACACACTTGTATCTAACTTATGTTAATGATTGTACACACTTGTATTTAAATATGTTAATGAGTGTACACACTTGTTTATAACTTATGTTAATGATTGTACACACTTGTTTATAACTTATGTTAATGATTGTACACACTTGTTTATAACTTATGTTAATGATTGTACACACTTGTTTATAACTTATGTTAATGATTGTACACACTTGTTTATAACTTATGTTAATGATTGTACACACTTGTTTATAACTTATGTTAATGATTGTACACACTTGTATCTAACTTATGTTAATGATTGTACACACTTGTATCTAACTTATGTTAATGAGTGTACACACTTGTATCTAACTTATGTTAATGAGTGTACACACTTGTATCTAACTTATGTTAATGAGTGTACACACTTGTATCTAACTTATGTTAATGATTGTACACACTTGTATCTAACTTATGTTAATGATTGTACACACTTGTATCTAACTTATGTTAATGATTGTACACACTTGTATCTAACTTATGTTAATGATTGTACACACTTGTATCTAACTTATGTTAATGATTGTACACACTTATATAAAACAAAATGCAGTTATCAAATACATATTGTGGCTTTCTCTACCAATATATTATAACATAATTCCACTATATAGTGAATCCATTCTCTGATTTTGATTTTACACATTTGTAAGTCAATCATGAATGATTAAGGCTTCTGCAACTGTTAAAAGAAATATTGTCAACCATTATGTAAACGTGTCTGTTTTATAATCACAGGACAAGTCACGGAAGAAGAAATGTGTCAAGGAAGAGACTACAGAATGTGCAGCCCAGTACAAGTTTGTTTTCAAGCGTCAGAAATGATATGTACATGTAGATTGGCTGCAGTCTGCTGTGTCATGACTCTTCCTATGAGATCTGGATTCAAGTACAAATGTATATGAAGTGGTCTTTGCTGCTCACTTTGTTATCCTGTTTTAAGAGATTACCTTTTACCCGGTACCGGCACTAAAAGTTTTTTAAACACTGAACAATAAATATTGGAATTTATGTTTTAAAAAAGCAGTGGATTTGTTGTTTGTTAACCCTGAACTGTTGGTTGGTTGGTTGCTGATCCAGCAGCTCATGCCCTTTGACCCAACGCCATTAAATGGCATTATATTGCTGGGAAGTCTGTGGATTTTTTCCCGCCCCGGGACAAAGCCAGAGAATAACTATCACACCTCCAGGAAGGTAGGTTTCAACCTATGCACTGCTCATAGCCACTGTAGCCAAGATAGGGTTCACTATGCTCATTCCCCGCCACCAATTGACTACTGGTTATGCCGAACTTCTCTATTGCTCCAGGCATGCAACCAAATGTTCACGTCAAAAGAATTGTCACGTCCTGAGTCACTGTGCCTCCATGATGGGTTTCAACCATAGGAACAAACAGTGCTGTCAGTTTCCTCCTCCCAAGTCCTGCACAGTACATCTCTGGCTCCCTCCCAACCACAGAGGGTGCATACATATATATTCAGGTAAACATGAAACACATTTCAACAACAAAATAAAAGCATAATTGTATAGATGACGTGCCATGAAGCTTCTCTAAGAAGATAACCTCAATATAACGGTATGTCATCCAGTAAGGTTTTCTGTTGCATGGGTGGTATATCTAGTGGGCCATTGGTGAGACCCACAGATGCAACCACATGCGTACCCTGAACTGTTCAATAGAATTAGTCTGTGGTCACAATTTTGACTAGTTTCAACTTCATATTGTCAACTTTCTATTTGCTTTGTAGAGTAGAGTTGCACATCATACTAGTTTGCACATGCACAACTTGATTATATTTTAGTCCTGTAATATCATTGGCTGTGTTTATTTATGGTTTCATTAACCATATTCTTTGTTATATTACTGTTGTGTTCAGTCAATCTTCTATTTGACAGCGTCTGCAACTCTCTACGTATGCTGTTAATTAATGGTTGCGGTGAAGCACCTGGTTGAATACTTTCTTTAATTACATCAACAACATCGTAATTCTTATTTTCGTATTTGTTTACTACAGTTCTTTCTACTGTAGGATAGAGATTATGTGTGTCTTCTGTTTGAGTCATATGATTTTCTGATAGATTTCTGTTTATTTTATTCCCAACAGCCTGTCTTGGTATTGGTGTTGATGTTGGAATTTCTTGAAAACTGCTAAGTTCATAATAATTATCAGCTGTTGGCAAGCTCGCTAAAGTAGAATCATAAACAGCATTCTGTATGGTTACAGGATTTCTTGAAATTTTATTTAACAATGGTTGCTGATGTTTGTGAGATTGTTGGAAATCTTTTCTAGCGTTCACAGTCAATTCACTGGCATTCTGTGATAATTTTTCTTGTAAGTTCTTGGTCTTGATAATGATTGGCTCGCCAGGCTCTGAAGTATAATACTTTGAGTGCAGACTGAAAGGTTCCTTAAGTACAGTTGTGGAGACTGTCTCCTGTTGTCTTGGTACAATATTATAGTGTGTCTGTGAATATAGATAAAAACAATGAAATTAATAAATTAATGTCTAAAAATAAGTAGATACAAAGTTTATGTGACCAATTAACTTTTTATCTTACCTAAATTTTTAACTTTCATTGTCTATAGTGTCTATGACAATAATGACACTAACTGGATTATCTTTTGGACTAATGGTTTGATTAATACCATAGAATTCTTCATCTTTCTGGTAGATGTTGCTAAGAAAGTCTTCGCCAAAACAGATTGTAAAAATATTTTAACATATCGTCCAATCACACTAATTCTATAGCCGTTCCTCGTGACTATTTGTCAGCCATTTTTGTGATCAGTTCTGGCACAAATAATATCAGTTCTATTGTCTAAAGCGGTCAACAAAAAAGTGAAAAATTATTATAGAAGAAAACGCATATCAAGAAACATTCAAATCATCACAATTTTTATTAGCACAAATAAACTATAGAAACTTTCCAGATAGCTGCAAAAGTGGATATACCAAACAACCAACTTTAGATGCTAGTGATGCCCCTGAGTCTGTAAGAATAATTTTATAACTTTAGTCCCCATTGTTTTTTTTTTTTAGTTTTGCTATTATTAGGCCTGTGTTTTATCAGAGACTTTCCTCTTTATAATTCTATATAATTGTACTCTATAATTCTACTCTTGAAACGACAATAGATACATATTCTGAAAATGGCATTCAATTCTGCACATTTTGACGTATAGTACATCACTGTAGGTTTACAAATAAATAAAATATTGCACAAAGACAAAATGTAAACACACTCTTTAATTAAACTATATTAATACCTTAAGTTAATACACTTGATATATTGAATAAAAATATTGTTATTATGAAAAATCTTTTTTTTAAATGGGGATAGACTAAATAAATACAACACATTTTTGGTAGAATTTGATGTCAAAATACATAATTTTAGGACTATTATTAGTTGAAATGCGGAATAATCCTTTTAGATAGGTATGTAATTATATCTTATAGGGCCTATGCATTTAAAAGTCTGCTGTCTAACAGACATTTGTCTATACTATAGTTGGCAATGATTAAGTGTCACTTGTACCTGATTATTTGACAGAGCAATCAGGGTTGCATCATCATAAGCTCTGTATGGGCTATATGTAGACAGACTATCCTCATCATGCAGTTTAAGAGAGCGTATGACCCGTATAGGTGAATGCATCTTTTCTGAAATAAAAATTTGTTTCAGATATGAAAAATAGTTTTTATTTGCTCCAAATAGAGCTGTCTAGACAAAACACTCTGCAAGTTTTTAAAATAAAAACTTTGGGGGGGGAGGATACACCATATTCTCTTCCCCCCCCCCCTTTCACTCCAATGAATATTCTTTTATTTCAGGTTTCCTTATCAGTTTGTAGTAGATTAAAAAAACCCTCACAAAAACTACTTGTTCATGGAAACAAATATAAACACTAGAATGATAATTTGAAATACACAATAGTCGGTACAATATAAGAATCAGTGGACAAACCATGTGACAACATACCAACTGTTTAATTTCATATGCTATTGCACTATCTCGGAAACTTAAATAGTCTTAACGTAAAATACCGATCTAGCGATTCGCGCAATGAACTGGCCTCCCACTGAGTGTGCAGAGCGCATGTCGAGTGGTCAGTGGCTCTCATCGTGCAGTGTGTTGAATATTGGATGCGGCGGTATATACGACTTTATTGGAATTTTGTTCTGTTTAATTATGTTTGCTATTTGTTCCGTAGAAACCTGTCCACTGATTATTGTATTGTACCCAATAGACAATGTATTGATCTCTATTTTCAACCCGCATTGTCTAGAATTTTCAACTAGAAAGGTCATTTAGATACTGCAACAGTGTAGATATCAGGTGTAACAATCTCAAGTTGACAGATGCTCATACAATTCAGAACTTTGTGTCCTCACAGATAAGATAAGTGCTTTTTAGCTAAATATCAAATTTCTTAAAGATAAATTTCATATACTAAATTTTATACATATATTGAAAGTAATAAATCATGTTTTTTGCATGGTTTATCTCTTGGTAAAATGACACCAATCTTCAGAAACAAAAATGTAGATTTAAACACCAAAATAACACTTTTAAAAACAATTATTATGCCAACACAGTGCTACCATGCCAAATATGGACAATGGCAGCACAAGACAAATGTTAAGCTTGTGACAGCTGAAATGGCGTGCTTACGCAGAATCCTAGGAATATCGCTAAGAGAGAGTGAAAAATTAGGGACATTAGACAAAAAACCGGCACCACCGAAATCTTGGAACATATTAAGAGATAACAAATCAAATGGTTTGCACACATCAGCAGACTACCATCAGACAGCAGACTACCATCAGACAGCAGACTACCATCAGACAGCATACAACAGCAAGCTATGCTACACAGATACAGTGAAGGAAGACCTAGAGGCTGACCACAAAAATGATGCACCACCAAAATAAAAGAGTCGACATATTCCAAAATATATACTTAGCACACATGAGGGCTGAAAAACTCTCCAGAAATTTCTCTAGAAAACTTTCCAACCATCTCCAGAAAACTCTTCTTTCCCTGGCGCTGAAAGGCAACTAAAGGTAGTGAATATATAAATAGATAGTAGTAACATTTGATGCTGTTCAGTAGTAACGGTTCATATTTCTGTAATTTCGAGTCTGATTTAACAATCACTTACCACTGTTCATCGTTGCATCAGTCTGTACCATTTGCTCAGTTCTGGAGGTGAAGAAATATTAAATTATTAAGATAAATGATCTTACATATCAGTTTAAAATGTTTTTAAATATTTAAATTGACAAATAATAATTTCAAAGCTCAACCAAATGATATTTTAGCCTGTAAGTCTATAAAATATTGCTGGTATTTTGTACGTGCCAGAAGATAGACAAGCTGTTTAATGTCTCATAGACTCTTCCAACGCATGTTTAGATTGTGGAAATACATTCCATTCAAACAAAGAACTCATTAGCCACAGCTGGACACACCACAGTCATCATTATACACAAATAAGAACTAACATTTGTGTACCTGGATACTTGGGTGTTGAGGGAAATGAAAGAACAGACAGACTTGTCATAGTGACCACAGTGACTAATGGGTAGTTCTATGGACAGTGCTGATATTTTGAATACAATCATGGAGTTGGACCAATTGGATGATATGGGGTGTATTTCTACTTCTGTGTCTATGGCTAGAATGTTGGATCTGGGAGTGAAGCGCCATTTTACAAGAAACAAGTAGTGTATAGAAATCAACCAACACAGTACAGTCAGTTACCACATGCTGAAGGACACATACTGAATATGAGATCAGACAGTCAGTTACCACATGCTGAAAGACACATACTGAATATGAGATCAGACAGGACACATACTGAATATGAGATCAGACAGGACACATACTGAATATGAGATCAGACAGGACACATACTGAATATGAGATCAGACAGGACACATACTGAATATGAGATCAGACAGGACACATACTGAATATGAGATCAGACATGACACATACTGAATATGAGATCAGACAGGACACATACTGAATATGAGATCAGACAGGACACATACTGAATATGAGATCAGACATGACACATACTGAATATGAGATCAGACATGACACATACTGAATATGAGATCAGACATGACACATACTGAATATGAGATCAGACAGGACACATACTGAATATGAGATCAGACAGGACACATACTGAATATGAGATCAGACAGGACACATACTGAATATGAGATCAGAGTACTTATGGACTTGTCCAGAGTGTCATGATGATGATCTGACAACTAACAAAAATAAGATTTTTCCTACTTGCTTTTTTATTGAAACCAGAAAATATATATACATAATGGATGCGGTTTTTGATGCGTACTGGCACTTGGCGATTTCAGAGTGAAATAATTTATAGCAATGAAGGGATAGAAAACAAGAGTTAAAACTCATCTCTGGCAGTAAGATAACAAGAAAGAGTTAAAACTCATCTCGAGCAGTAAGATAACAAGAAAGAGTTAAAACTCATCTCTAGCAGTAAGAGAAATGAGTTAAATTGTGTGTAGTAGCTTAAAGGACTGCTCTTAAATAGGCTTACCTGTTTTTGGAGTTCAATGAGTTAATTTCATTACTACTGGGTTCTGCAGACTCTTCCTTCATACTGTAAATAAAATACAAGATATTCTGGATTGAGTGCATTACGAAGGCTGTTCAATAAGTTCCGAGACGTTTACAGTTTAGTTGATTCTATCTTCTTCAAAATAGTCCCATTGTGGTTGTATACACACATTCCAACATTGCTACCACTGAAGGAAGCACCCCTTGTAGGCACTTTTGTGAAACAGCCCTCATCATCCTGTTCTGAATCTCATCAAAGTGACAACAGTTCATAGTTTTCTTAAGTTTGGGAAACAAGAGGTCGCATGGATGAAAAACCAGGTGAGTAGGGAGGTTGTGGAAGCAATGGAATGTTGTGTTTACAACAAAACTGTTGAGTTACAGACTTGTGCAGGAGAATTGCTGAGATGCAACATTCTAATTGTTTGTTGCTTGTGTGCCACTTCTTAGAGTGATATTACTGAAATGTTGCAGGACTGTTTTATAGACACGCTACATTGACCTCTAGGAATGTACTAATTATAGACACACTACATTGACCTCTAGGAATATACTAATTATAGACACGCTACATTGACGCTCTGACCTCTAGGAAAGTACTAATGATGAACAATGTTATCAACATTTAAGAATATAATTAACATGGCCTTGACATTAGACTTTCAATGACAGGTTTTCTTCAAATGATTTGTGTCCACTTTTGAAATGGGAATACCACTTGAATATTGTACATCTACTTCGACAAGTCTTTGAAAAAACTGATTGCAACCATTTTGAAAGTTTTGTAGCAATTTTTTTTCCCCAAGTTGAAAGCAGAAATCAATGCAGATATAGGCCTCTGTTGTTGAAGACGAACATCTATTCTTTAAATGTGACGAGAGACAAACATCTATTCTTTAAATGTGACGAGATACGAACATCTATTCTTTAAATGTGACGAGAGACGAACATCTATTCTTTAAATGTGACGAGAGACGAACATCTATTCTTTAAATGTGACGAGAGACGAACATCTATTCTTTAAATGTGATGAGAGACGAACATCTATTCTTTAAATGTGACGAGAGAAACTATGTCATCCTCACTTATTGGATTGCACACAGCACTAGCCAAGTTACATACTTCCTCTTCTGCACATACATTGGCATATGGTCATCACATAAACCTAGTATATAGAATAGGCCTACTCTATGTGTTATGGTCTTCTAGGAAAAAATTCAGTCTCTGAACTTATTTAACAGATCTCACATTATTCGAATCTATGATCAACTTAAATTACATAAACTAATTATCTGAGGTCATTTTCCACTTTCTCTGGGTCAAGATTTCTCTCACATAGAATAAACTATGTATTTTTCCACTCACACTTAATAATTCTATCTCTTAGTCAACAATCAGTCAATAATAAACATTTCCAACATATAGTCAATACTATACCTTTCCAACATTCAACCAATACTATATCTAGTCAACATTTAGTCAGTTTTTCTAACTCACAATGTGCTGGGTTTTCTTTGAGAAATGGCAATGAAGGCATCATCAAGCAGCTTGTGCATTTTTTGTCTTGCTGTTTCCAATGAATCTGTCTCATTGATAGTATAAGCCTCATTCTGAAAACAATCTAAGATTTAGCATCACATCTAAAAAGTGCTAAAAGTTCATGTTTGTGAGTAGTCGTTATTTTTCACATCTCAATATTGATATCAATTGTGTTTTTGGGTCATGTTGAGCAGATGTGGCCTATTTTTTACAGAACTACCGGTAATTTCATACATTATTTAACAAAATGAACTTTCACTAAAGGTGCATACAATGCAACATCCACCGATCTGCGCATAACACAGTGAGAGACACCCTTTCCCCTTCCCTGGAAGACCCTTTGAGGTGCGAAAGTTCTCAATGTGGGAAGATCGAATTAGCGTTAGCAGACGCTTTGCATTTTCTATCTCCGCATCATCAAAGCTCAATGAAATCAAAACTACAATTGAAAAGATGGACCGTGATCACATGATGAGGCCACATTTGTGTAACATGCACCATGTTTTTTATAAGTATTTCTTGAATGCTTTTATTTGGCTACTGCAAATCCAAATCAAACTTCTACTTCACAAGAAAATAATTTGTCCCAGAAATGACTGGAGATTTTCATTTGTCTTTCCATTTTGAAATATACACTTTAGGTTTTTTCCTAATTACCAACATTAATATTTTTCTAATATTTATCTTGACGCCAAATAATTTGTCTGTTTTACAGATTTACAGTCACTGTCGGCTGTTGAATTCTTGATCTGTTATTATCTCTTTTTTGTATAAGTCCACTTCATATGTTACATTTCTCACTGAAGTAATCCCAATGAGAAAACAAAACCCTTTAGAGCAAGTAGTCCAGCATGTAACAGGATATCCAGAACAAGAACAGTAGATAACACAGCTGCCAGGCAACTAATTCATATCATCAATAAACAGTCATTTTTGCACATTGATACATTTTTAATTTGTCTTTATTCTGATACTGTCATAAGTCTAGTTCAAATGGTTCAAGTTTGTACTAAATTCTGATACTGTCATAGGTCTAATTCAAATGGTTCAAGTTTGTACTAAATTCTAATACTGTCATAGGTCTAATTCAAATGGTTCAAGTTTGTACTAAATAGTAAACTACTTACATCTTCTCCATGTATATGTGCCAAATCTGTTGTCTTCTTTACTTGATGTCTTTGAAATATAAGAAAAGATGCATAGGCCTACTAATAATTAGGTACATTCCTTGAGTTAAACAACATTAATAACAAAGTGTATTTGTGATCTTTTTGGGTGGTCTTGAAATAACTTTTTCTCTTCTGAGAGTTTTTGGGTAGCCTTGAAATAACTGCTTGTTGTGAGAGTTTTTTTTTAGATAGTCTTCAAATAATTGTCTCTTGTGAGAATTTTTGGATAGTGTTGAAAAAAATTCTCGTGGATGTTCCAGCAGTATATCTTGGACTGCCTTGTGTGATTGGGGATAACTGTAACATTTTAGTTCAAGTTTGAGTTTTAATTATAAAATCTTAATTCTAATTTTAATTTGTTTATATGTTTATGTTAAGTCTGATGTATTATCTATCTATCTATAAACCCATAACCCGTCAATGTCTTAGGAGTACCACATATGATGCCTCAGCACATATAGTCTTCCAGTGATTTCTATCTTCAACGATGCGAATTAGTGCGTGAAAGGGAAAATCTTGTCCTGTCCATTCCTTGATGTTATCAGTACTTGTTTTTTCTTTATCCTCCTCAGCTTCTTCGGATCTCTTCAACGGATCCCTGCAGTATTGTTTTTTACAGGTAATAATTTCTGCATACATGTCCACACCATGCTAGTTGTTTTCATTTCACTATTGAAAGCAATGATTCCTATGGATCTGCACACATCTCTATTTTATTTCTTATGTACACTTTTGTCTTATGCTGTCTATAGGAGATATATAAAATTTGTTTGTAGCATTTGTATTTGGAAGCCTGTAGGCGTCTATCCATGTCCGCAGTGAGTGTCCAAGTCTCTTCTCTGTTGAAAAATTATGTTTTGTTGTATGTGCCTCAATTTTCTTAAGCTGTTACTTATGTTTTAATTCAATGGCTTCATGTTTAAAATGACACAACAGAGCACGATGGTACAAGAAGGCCTGTGATTCCTTGAAAATACTGTTGAAAACTCTTTGTATCTCAGATTAGTCTTGTGAGTCACATCTACCATCACCATGGATCGTATAAATTTAAATTTCTTATAGCACAACAATAACACTATCATCTGGAAAGATGAAAGAGGCCTACTACTAGTGTTCATATCTGGATGGATAATTTATTTGTAAATTGAAACACCTGTCTCTTTTAATTATTGGATCAAAATTTGTCCTAGAAACTTTATATATCATTTTCTGTGTTAAATAATATCATAATGAAGCAAACAGGATTTGAACCAGGTCCGTTCAGATGGCACCCACTAGTCTCACAATTGGAATCAACACATTTTCCATCTTCGACCACACTACATGTTACGAGGCAAGTGGGTGCCATCTGAATGGAACTGGTTAAAATTTCGTTTGCTGCAATATCAGATTTTGTGTGTTAATAAAGCCTGAATGTCTCTATATTATACTAAATAATCTAAAATGTAAAATCATTTGGAAATAAGAGAGATGGGGACATTTGGAAATAAGACAGATGGGGACATTTGGAAATAAGAGAGATGGGGACATTTGGAAATAAGAGAGAAGGGGAAAATGAAAAGAAAATGTAAAGTGTTCAATTCAAGCACATTCTTGTTGGATTAATTTTATTAAGAGAAAATCATTCTTGTTCCAGGATATCTTGTGCAATTACTGATATTTTCAACTGAGCATTCTTTGCTCACATCTATAATAAGATAAAGAGCCCTTTGATGTTAAATTGAGTCACTTCTGTTGTGCGGAAGTCAAACATAGACAGTAAATAAACAAACAGGAAACTAGATGTCAATAGAGATTTTCTTCAGAATAATGCTGAGAATCCTATGGATAGTTAAAAAAAACTAATAAGGAGGCACTAAAGGAAATTGACACCCAAAACAATTTACATAATAACATCATGTAAAAACAATCAGCACTTGTTGTTATTTCATGAGAAGAAAAGGCTTATATCATGAGAAGAAGAGCATTAAATAGGGTGTCCAGTTAGTAACATGGGACTGATTTGAGTTGAAGTAAAACAGTATGTCATTTGTACGTCCTGGTTCAAACTACATTTAACTGTACTTTAGAATATCAATGATATGTGCAGATATGTCAGTATTTGATCTTCTTCTTCTTTGTAACCATGGCAGATATTTCCCACACCTTAGGTGAATAGAGCTGTAATATGAAAAACTACTCACAATAAGACACACAATAGCAGTATATGTTGCAGGTGGGGAATACACAAGTTTGAACAGCAATATCCCGCCGAAGACAGATGCGTGTGGCCACTGGCGCAAATAAAGCGGTGACACAACGCATTTCCATTCTCTAGACTACATCCTGCTGGAAATATAGAATGGATCATGGTCCTGCTACAAGAGAGATCCAGCGGGAGTTTGAGAATGAGCACGGAAGAAGAAGAAGAGTAATATTTTCACAACCTAGTTATTAATTTATCACCCTTTATCATAAGAAGAAGAAGTTTATAATACAGTGTAACAACAAGCATAATTTAAGGCAAATGAGTCATAGGACATCAAAGGGGAAGAAATACTGGAATAGTTTGACATCATGGAATCATATAGAGCTAGCAATGAAACTGATACATAGTACAAACATTAGAATGTTGTAGACTATGATATCCAGCATCGCACGTGATGATGACACCCATAACAAAGGGAATAAATCATGAATCAGGCAGTTCTACAGCATCGCACGTGATGATGACACCCATAACAAAGGGAATAAATCATGAATCAGGCAGTTCTACAAATTATGTCAACAGACTTCAAATATTCTGCAGATGTGCAGTCTTACTTATGCTGCTTTAGTAGGTATGAAATTGTGTTGATGTTAATTGTGCAATTTTTGTAGGCATCAGATTGACCATTGTCAAAAGAAGACTCAAGTGGTCTAGAGGATTGACCTTGGCAACACAGAGCTGGAGAAAAAATTAGCTTATTAATTGTTGTTTTTTTAGCCATACAGATTGATGGGTGTTTGGGTATTAACAACAGCTGGTAAGTCACAGAATTGGCTTTCGGACATTTTTTTTAAAAAATGTATCTCATTGTGTGATATATTACAAAATTGAGATAATTAGATATTAGATATCGTGAAGTGTGTTTGGATTACCCCATATGTAATTCATCCCTCTAAAACAGCAGTATGCTGCCTGCCGAGGGTGCCACTCATAACACGTAACTCCATAGTTTCAAGTCATAATCCGCAGGTATCTCCAAAATATATCCACTTTATAAACAGAACATCATAATAAGGATGTCACAAAATTTCCACTTTATAAACAGAATATCATGGGAAGGATGTCACAAAAATATCCACTTTATAAACAGAATATCATGGGAAGGATGTCACAAAAATATCCACTTTATAAACAGAATATCATGGGAAGGATGTCACAAAAATTTCCACTTTATAAACAGAATATCATGGGAAGGATGTCACAAAAAAGGTTGTAGGAGCGTCAGTATAACATCACCAAAACAAATGTAAAAGGTTGCAAAGAAAGCCATACATGATGAAACTATCCCAATAGAAATTAAATGGCAAATCATAAATTAAATCTTCATACCAACATTGTGTTAGTTATGTCAGACATGGACATTAACTAAAGAACATGAGAGAAATCTTACTTTATGTGAAATGAGGTGTCTAAGAAAAGCAGCAACAGAACAAGAAGAGATAATTTGAGGATTGAAAAAAATTACAAGAACTGTTTGAACAATGTCTGTTGCCAAATATATTGAAAAACAGAGATTGAAATCATTCGGCCACTTGATGAGAATGAATCCTTATTAGCCAGCAGCAAGAGCATACAACATGAAAATAGAAACAGCAAGAGGCTGAGGAAAACCAAAAAGAAGGTGGATTGAAGGAATTACCAACATTCTTAGACATCACTGCATATCAAGCGACCAAACATGCCATAGCCCGAAAACCAGTCATCATTCAACCCTGTGATGTCTTAACAGCAAAAGCAGAGGAAAGAGAATAGATAGATATAACATACATATTGTATCTATCATGCCTGGTAATCGCTTGTGGACTAATTTATCAAACTACCCAGGCTATGCTCATGTAGCTTGATAGACATAACTTTTCTGAGAATTATATCATTTTTCAATTTCTGGCTCACATGACCTGTTGGAATAAACAACTGACAGGTGCTTGCTACAACAACCAATATGATCATCAAACACTCATACCAACAAGCAAAAGAGTTTTCTATGATCAACTTACTTTTTCTGCTCTCTTTCACCGTCTATATTTATAGGTTGCAACACTTTATCAATTTCTCTCTGTGCTTTCTGGTATGCAATTTCCAGTTTATCCATTGCCATAGAGGGAGATGAATGTTGATTCTCTTTCATCTTTTTTGCTCTGACTCTCTGTTTATTTCTCATTCTCTCCATCTCAGCATTCTCTAGCAGGTCATTCTCTTCCTGATTTAAAAATTTGCATAAAACAAACAATTGTTAAAATTGTAATGTAACAGAAGCCATTATGATAAAATATAAAATGTAAGGGCTAAGCAGATATTAGTACAATATGACCTGTATTTGTGTTTCATAGATTATAGTAAAGCATTTGACAAGGTGAAGCATTTAGAAATGATAAGATTGTTAGAAAAACTCAATGTGGATGGGAAAGATCTAAAGATAATAAGAAGTATATATTGGAAACAAACAGCTGCGATGAGTGTTGACAGTAATGTAGGAGAATTGCAAAAGATAGAAAATGATATCAGACAAGGATGTGTAATGTCGCCAGATCTTTTCTCCCTGTATACAGAGGATATTATTCGAAACATAGAAAGCATGCCAAGAATAGCAGTTGGAGGTTACAATCTGAATAATCTAAGATACACTGGCGATATAGTTCTGATTGGAGGAAGTGAACATAAACTCCAAGTTCTGTTAGACATGGTAGTACAAGAAAGTGAAAACAAAGGTCTCAGTCTAAACATGAAAAAAACCCAGAATTAATGGTTGTTTCAAAGAAATACACACCGCCAAGATACAGTATTACTGGGTAATATAAATGATGCATAATTAAATCAAGTGTATAAAGTCAAGTATCTTGGCACCATTTTAAAATAAAGTCAAGTATCTTGGCACCATTTTAAGATCAGATGGCTGGTGCTCTGAGATAAAGAGAAGGATAGCATAAGCCAAATCAGCATTTCAAATAATAAGCAACTTTCTGTGAAATAGAATAATATCAATGCATACATGAGTTCGAGTGCTAGAATGTTATATTGAGCCAATCCTTCTTTATAGATGTGAAGCATGGACAGTAAAAAAAAGTGCCCAGGATAACCTGGAGGCAGCTGAGATGTAGATTTTGAGAAGACTGATAAAAACTCCATGGATAACCAAGAAAACTAATGTAGCAGTCATCAGAGATGCTGTAGTAAAAGGAGAAAATTATAGTGAAAATTACAAGCACACAGCCAAGATTGTTACGGCATGTGATGAGAAAAGTAAAACTTGAACATTTAGTAACCACTGGAAAGATCAAGGGGAGAAGAAACAGAGGAAGACAAAGAGAGAAATTTCTGGATGGGTTGTCACTGTGGCATAAAAAGAAGTCACCAACTGAAGTTATTAACAAAACAAAAGACAGAGCGTTGTGAAGAAAGACATTGCCTATGCCACTCAGCATGGCACTTGATTGATGTATAACATAATATAATATTAGTGTTATTGAACCAGAGATTACATCCAAGCTGTAAACCATGATATAAAATATTCCATTCTCTGGACCACATATCTGATATAACCAAACAGAACTAATTGGAGAAGGGGGTGGCAATTTGAGTGGTTCCTATTTCAGAATAGTGTTTAAACAAAAATGTTACAGAAGCATGCCTCAACAATTTGTTACAACTAAATTCAGACTACATCTCACCCGTGTGTTGATGGGCCCGAGAGGGGAGCAAAGAATAGCAACACAGTTTACCATGCATGTCGTAAGAGGCAATTAAAGAGAATATAGGATGGAGTTGGCTGTCCTATCCCATATAGGGTTAGTGACCCAAAGCCATGCTGGTCGAATGTGTTAGGCCAAAAGGCGCAGATATCGCAGAAATGCTGTAAACCATGATACAATGAAATACTTTCTCCAGACTGCATTCTGCTAATCTGCAGGAGTTTGAGAACGAACACAGAAGAAGAAGAAGACTACATTCTGCTCATCTGCAGGAATTGGAAAATGAATGCATAAGAAGTAGAAGAAAGGGCTCGCCTTGTGCCAAAAATATGTAGATCACACAAAAATATGTAGATCACACAAAAATATGTAGATCACACAAAAATATGTAGATCACACAAAAATATGTAGATCACACAAAAATATGTAGATCACACAAAAATATGTAGATCACACAAAAATATGTAGATCACACAAAAATATGTAGATCACACAAAAATATGTAGATCACACAAAAATATGTAGATCACACAAAAATATGTAGATCACACAAAAATATGTAGATCACACAAAAATATGTAGATCACACAAAAATATGTAGATCACACAAAAATATGTAGATCACACAAAAATATGTAGATCACACAAAAATATGTAGATCACACAAAAATATGTAGATCACACAAAAATATGTAGATCACACAAAAATATGTAGATCACACAAAAATATGTAGATCACACAAAAATATGTAGATCACACAAAAATATGTAGATCACACAAAAATATGTAGATCACACAAAAATATGTAGATCACACAAAAATATGTAGATCACACAAAAATATGTAGATCACACAAAAATATGTAGATCACACAAAAATATGTAGATCACACTAAAAAAGAATGCAGATCACATTAATAAAAATGTACTGAAAAGTCTTCATGAGTTCCTGCTGGATGCTGACACAGAGATTTACGAGACATCAAGGCTGAGATTTATGAGACATCAAGGCTGAGATTTACGAGACATCAAGGCTGAGATTCTGAGAATTTGATATTAATCATGGAACTAGTACAACTGAATGTCCACAGGGTAGAATGAGGAACGTATTCAACCAGTGAGCCGCTGGAACAATTAGCATGCATATCTTTTAACATTTACTGAGGGAGACTGAGCACCTTTGGGTCTGACCGGAGTACAATGATGTCGGTTTATAACAACTCATAACTACAATAGCACAGAAATACAAAGGAAAGAGAGAAAGTGAGAGAGAAAAAGCAACAGTCACAACTAAATAAGCAAAAAAACATCAAAGCATTGATTACCTCTACTGTAGGCTGTGTGTCTGTTACATCAAATCCATTACTGTGAGTCATTGGGTCATCTGTGTTTAGACTTGCTATTTGGTTCTTATAAACCAACTGAATATCTAAATACAAGTGAACACAAATTAAAAGCATAAAAATGGATCTATCTCTCTATTATCTGTTCTATACTTTAGCTGTCAGGTATAGCAAAATGGAATGTTGATCGGTTTGTGGTCTATGTCACGTTTGGTCACTTGATAGGCCTATCCTGTAACATTGTGACATCTCAGAATGTTGGAAACTCTTTCAATCCATGGTCTTATTGGTCTTTCTCTGCTTCTTGGCACAGTGGAATCCCATTATAACAACATAATCCAAACTGACAAAATATACATGTAATAACATAAATTTGCTATAGGCCCCTATAGGCCTACAGTACAAATAATATAGAATAAATAAACTAGGGATTTCAAAAAGTGTTGTTATATAGGGAAATTTGTTGTAACATAATGCGCTATAGGGGGATTTCACTGTATGTCCATTCTCATATTGTATAATTTTGCTTCTGGCCAAAATGGGTTCATCCTCTTTAACCCTCTCTTACACCATTTAAAGTTTTACATGATAAAATATGTTTAGGGCCTACTAAACATTTCAGGTATAGGAGGTTCAGGTGTGGGTATATGATAAAATATTATGTTTACTAAACATTTCATGAGTAGGAGCCTACTAGGTTCAGGTGTTGGTGTGACACAAAATTTAGGAAATGTTGTAGGCTCTATATATGTTTCTCTGACTAGGGTATTAATATCCAGAAGAAGTTTATTTGACCACAAACTGAATGCATAAGTATGTCTAAACTAAACGTGTGTCACTAATGAATATTTAATTTTAGGAAACTAACTGAAGTGAAACTAAATTTTTTAAATATAGACCCACCTTGTAAAAGTGGACATTTTATTTTTAGTAATTTAAATGTGGTAATGATGCCTCATCTTGCAATAAAAGATAAAAGGGTAGGCCCCATGGCAGCAACCAGCCGTCGGGGATGAAGTCAATTCTTCATGTACTAAGATGCAGCAACTATTAGGTGGGGTAGCTAGTTCCCTTCCTTGCTGTCTTTACCTCCTCTAACTATTGTACAATATGCCTACTTTTATTGTAGTAATAATGCCTCAACATAGACAATATAGGAGTAAAACAAGTAACAGAGTTCAAATATCTTGGTAGTATTTTAACAGAAAATGGAAGCCTCGATAGAGAAATAGAGATGAGATGTCAAAATGCAAATGCAGTAACATACCAACTGTCACCATTACTTCTTCATCCCAAGATCGATATTCAAGTTAAAAGACAAATGATCTACAGTATATTCCTACCAACACTGTGTTACCAGTGCCAAACCTGGTCTCTCATTTTCACATTATAGAAAGATAGTGACATGTGAGATGAAATGATTGAGGAAATCCCCAGTGGTCGCCAGGCTCGATAGATTACAAAATGAAGATATCAGAAAATGAATAGGTATAATACCTTGTGCAGAATACATAGAAAGGCAGCAGATCAAGTGGTTTAGCCACATTATGAGAATGCATCACGACAAGTTGCCTGTTCAGGCATATAACCAAATGAGATCAAAGTACGAAGTCATAGGAAGGCCACGGAAAAGATGGACAGAAAACGTCAGGGACATCCTGAACAGACACTGTCATAGCACAGTCGAGGCCACACATCTGGTTTTAGAACGTAAGCTTGAGCTTCAATCACCACTACGCTTAACGGCAAGAGTGGATCACAAACCACCTGGTGAAAGACAATAAACAATAATGCCTCATCGTACAATTATTTTCAATGTGGTAAAGACAATTGACTAATAATATATTTACTCAAGTTTCTTTAGTTATTAGTTTACCTTGCTTTGTATTTAATCGTTTTTTCTTGTTTTTCTTCTGACCTGATGTGTTCTTTCCTGTGTTTACTGATTCTGTCTTCGTATTTCTTTCAACCTTATTGTCGTTCAGTTTGGTCTCTTCAAATCTATTTCTGGTCAGAAAAACAACAACATAATATGACAACAGTGATAATAGACCATACTTAAATAATTTTATAATTTTACACAGCATAGCCCCTAACACAAGCACAATTTACTGGGTCTATATTGCGTTATCCGACATATGTTTATTGACAAGTAACAATTTTATATTGTTACTTGCCACTTTATAGTGGCAAGTAACAATTACCATCTTTTATTAGGCCATATATCTTTATCGACCCCCCCCCCCCAATCTTATGAGAGACATTGGGCCTAATGAATGTCTTCAAATCCTGAAGGTCTCTAGTGTCTAACTCCTCTCGTCTACTGAGCTGCAAAATCCACATTTTGGAGACCCGATATGTCAAAAGCCGTTTAAATCTACATTATGAACCTAATTTACTAAGTGATAAATGTTCCAGTGTCGGGTAACTACCCTAAACAGGAAATATGTGGCTGGGGTAACACATGGCTAATGTCAAAATGAACAAAAATAGGTATAAGGGTTTTCCAATATGAGCCATAAAATAACATAGCAACTAGACATAGTAACGGGCGACGTTTCGACTAAAAAGCCTTTATCAGGGCAAACAAAAGACAACAGTACAACGAATGCTACATGGAGACAAACATGGTTATGATAGGGATGAAAGAAAAGGAGAGACAGTAAATAGATAGCGGAGGAAGCAAAGATGGAGCAGGGAAGAAGAGGGTATGGAGAGAAGATAGTGGAAGTGAGGAGGGGTAAGTGCACAGAAGAAGGTGAGAAGTGAACATAGATAAGATGCGATAGAAAGTAAAATAAGATCAATAAATATGAATTAAAATACTTACCTCAAAAGTCGCAACAAGCAATGAGTGTTAGCATACAATCGTACTGTAAGGGAAGAGCAAAAGATGTTACGAGGGATCAGATAAGACAAAGAGAGAGAGAGGGAAAGAAAGAGGCCAATTCGGCAAGAACAGACAAGATAGAAGAAGAAACCTCAGAGCCCATATGACCACAGAGCAGAAGGGAAATGTAGAGAAGGGAAGAGAGAAGAGCAGACAATAGAAAGAAAATACAACGATGATATATGCAGGTAAGATAGTTAATATAAGTGATGATAAGTAAGTAAATACGGGTAACTTCAGATACGTCTTGTTAAACTGGGATGCTTGAAACGAATGGGCCAAACATGTAGGACTACAGTCGACAGTAGACAATAGTGGTGGGTGAATAGACCAGGCCCATGTGACCGACTCTTCAGGTAAGAAAAAACGCAGATATATTGCAGTTTCCCACAATTAAAAAGACGCAGGAGGAAAGAGAAACACCTCCAGGCAAGCAGAAGAAATGAAAACAAGACAAAAGAGGGAAGATAAGAGAATTCGTGGCGAGTCAGAACCTAAGCGTAAGGCAGGGATGTAGAAAGATGTTAAGAAAGATATGTGTCAAGCTACTGAACAACTTGGTTGTCCAAACAGTTACATGAATATACTGTCCTTGTCATGCAGTGCCATCAGAGACAGTGAAAGAGTAGGCACATTGGCAAGCAACGCTGTGGTTGATGGCACTTTTGAAATAAGATAGGGCCAACATAAAAAGGGCAATCATTGATTTACTACAGATTGAAGAAGACGATGCTGGAGGTGACCATGTGAACATACCAAGAATGACATAAATGGGGATGACCACTGCTGAGTAAAGAAAGTATGTCCACTTTGTAAGGATCTGAAGATTAGATAATGAACATCTTACTTGGACCTCAAGTCTGCATACTCTTTGATAACTGCTGAAGAAGAGAGTGGGCAATTATGAAAATGCCCTAATGATGCTGGTTTCTAATCAACAAACAACTTACTTGCTGCCTACTCTTATATATACTTACTGCCTACTCTTATATCTAATTGCTGCCTACTCTTATATCTACTTACTGCCTACTCTTATATCTACTTACTGCCTACTCTTATATCTACTTGCTGCCTACTCTTATATCTACTTACTGCCTACTCTTATATCTAATTGCTGCCTACTCTTATATCTACTTGCTGCCTACTCTTATATCTACTTACTGCCTACTCTTATATCTACTTACTGCCTACTCTTATATCTACTTGCTGCCTACTCTTATATCTACTTGCTGCCTACTCTTACAGTTACTTATTCTCTACTCTTATATCTACTTGCTGCCTACTCTTACAGTTACTTATTCTCTACTCTTATATCTACTTGCTGCCTACTCTTACAGTTACTTATTCTCTACTCTTATATCTTCTTAATGTCTACTCTTATATCTACTTACTGCCTACTCCTATATCTACTTACTGCCTACTCTTATATCTACTTACTGTCTACTCTTATATCTACTTACTGCCTACTCTTATATCTACTTACTGCCTACTCTTATATCTACTTACTGCCTACTCTTATATCTACTTACTGCCTACTCTTATATCTACTTACTGCCTACTCTTATATATACTTACTGCCTACTCTTATATCTACTTACTGCCTACTCTTATATCTACTTACTGCCTACTCTTATATATACTTACTGCCTACTCTTATATCTACTTACTGCCTACTCTTATATATACTTACTGCCTACTCTTATATCTACTTACTGCCTACTCTTATATCTACTTACTGCCTACTCTTATATCTACTTACTGCCTACTCTTATATCTACTTACTGCCTACTCTTGGGAACATTCATTGTTTTGTTTTCATGCATTTCAATCAGAGTAGGGTTGTGTTGCTCACTTCTCGTGGCATGTAACGATGAGTTGATTGTAGAAGGCAACGCTTCTTCTGCTATTTCCTTCTTTGGCTGGTTATTAAAAACACATAAAAGAGAAACATTGTTACATGCATAAAGAATTATCACCTGCTTGCTTCTAAAATTTTAATCTAATACAAATATTTATGTACACAAACTGAAAGTAGTGTGGCAGACATGGTTTTATGTACACAAACTGAAGTCGCGTGACAGACATGGTGTTATGTACACAAACTTAGGTAGTGTGACAGACATGGTTTTATGTACGCAAACAGCAAGTAGTGTGACACACAAGGTTTTATGTACACAAACTGACAGTAGTGTGACACACAAGGTTTTATGTACACAAACTGACAGTAGTGTGACACACAAGGTTTTATGTACACAAACTGACAGTAGTGTGTCAGGCATGGTTTTATGTACATATCCGTGTTTTAAAATATGGCTGTAACTTGTACCAAGTCTTTTAGAGTCATTTTTTTCCAGACTATAGGAACATTGTTAACCTCTCATTTTCAAGATATTTCTATGTTTTCAAAAATCTTTCTTCACTTCCCTTTCTATATATATATATGAGTGTGTATGTGTTACTGGACATATGGGTGCTGAGGGATGTGAAAGAGCAGACAGACTTGTCAGGTTGCCCAGAGTGATTAGTGACAGTTCAATGGACGGTGTTGATATTTCGAAAGCCATAATGGGATTGGACCAGTTGGAAGATATAGGCCATAATGTATACTTCTATCTATAGCTAGAACGTAGGACCTGGAAGAGAAGCGGGGTGTTACAAAAAACGAGCGGAAAATAGGAGTCAACTGACGAGTTATCAACCAACGCAGAACCAAAACAATTACCAAATAATGAAGGACACACTACATATGAGATCTGAACACATATGGGCTTGTCTAGAGTTCCATGATGATGATCTGACTAGCTGAACTTTTGTGGCAGTGGAAGGGACTGTAGGTGTGTCATCACTGCAGATGAACAGAATAATTCTGACAGAACAATGATGAATAGATGTATCTACACTCCTGAAAGGATGTGATGATCCTGCTACACTGATATGCTTCCCTTCGGGGACTAACAATGCACCCATTACTCATTAAATTCCCCCCAAATTACCAGGCTTTTAATTCCATTATATTTTTGACAAATTGTGGTGCAACCTCGGTTACTCAACTCAGGAGAACCTGTATTTATTTGTTCGAAAGGCTTTGTGCTGCCAAGACTCACCGCTAAAAGTGATTACTTCATCATTATCATGTGCCAAGAGATACCTGCTAAAACTTCATCAATATCATCATCTAGAGAAAAGCGATGAACTCTCTATTCTCAGTGACATCTGTGCTACAAAATATCATAAAACGCATTTAACCCATCGACTTAAGGAGTGGGGCAGAACTACCCTCGACCTGAGTTGGCAAGGCATTGAACTGTCGACCTTCCCTACAGAGTGCGGTAGAACTACAAGACATATATCCCCCCTATCATCCATTATTTGTGTGATATGATATACAAGACATATGCATTTATTTTGGCTGTGGTGATTTTCTGGGCAATATAAATACGTTCAATAGTTTGCTTTCTGAAAGTCCGGATGCACAATTGCCTTGGCAGGATTCGAACCCGGTACCTTAATCGTCACAAACGCGCACTGTACCACAACGCCACAGAGCTGGGCATAATTCATAAAAGCCAGATATATTCCATCATAAACCTAGATACAATAAATGATGATATTTGTAGCAATATAAACATCTACGGCAGATACAAACAGTGCCATGCTACCAATTAACGCACTTGGGAAATCATGCTTGAGAACAATGACATAAGATATAGGCTACAGCAGTTCTGAACCTGTATTCCGAAGAACTCTACATTACAACATCCGCCAAGGACCACTGACACATTATACTGTTCTCAAAAAGAAGCGCAACCGTATTTCAAACGTCTACCAAAATTTTATTTTACGGAATTAATGTTTCAACCCTGGCACGAAGAAACTTTCAGACTTTAACTAAATCAAACCCGTCTCCAGTCATTCCCAATGGTCCATTGACGATGCTGGTTCGCCCACTGCAGTCGGTTTGGACGATGCCGGCCTGTAAGAACAGGACCTCTGTAGGACCTTCTAACCCAAAGACCTGCGTCGTGCAGCCGGTTCATAACCGTTTGATCTTAAATTCGACGAGCAGCTGGCATTGACTGGACTGCGGGGGACGCAGATGCAAATGGATTCCTGAGGTGACGTGGCCGTATGAAGGGTTCTCGCCAGGAGGTGTGACTCTTGGTCTTCCGCTGCGCGGCCGTCCTGTCACAGAGCCAGTTGAAAAGGTGACTAACGGTGCTTCTAATCACATTAAATTGCCTGGCCACTACACTTTGTGATTGTCCAGTCTGTAAGCGTCCAATGATGATGTATCGTTGTTTTGTAGTGAGATAAGCCATATTTGCGCATTAAATTTTCAACTGAATTTATTCGAGAACCATCAATATTTTATAGACATTCAATGATATGGACATAAAGTTATGTGTTCAGTAAGTTTCACGGGACTCTCATGAACCTGCCACGAATTATTGCCAAAAATAAAAAATGTTGTTTTGACCTTGACTTCGTTCATGACCTCATGAATCATAAGGTGAGTACAATTCATGTAACCACGAGAAGTTAATGACCAGGTGGACATAATCGATCGGTTGAATAATATTCATTCCGCGAATTGTCTTTCCCCGTGTGGTTTTTATTCACTCTTGCCGTTAAGCTTAGGGGGTGATTGCAGCTCGAACTTGTGCTCCAAGGCCAGATGTGTTGACTGTGCTATGACCGTGTTTGTTCAAGATGTCCCTGACGTTTTCTATCCATCCTTTTCGTGGTCTTCCTCCGGCTTTGTACCCTGATCTCATTTGGTTATGCATATGCCTTCACGGGTAACCTGTCGTGATGTATTCTCATAATGTGATCAAACCACTTGATCTGCTGCTTTTCTATGTATTCTGTGCAAGGTGTTATACTTATTCTTTCATTTTATAGATTCTATATAAACCAGCGAACATCTTTTATAAAAGCAGCTGCAAAAAAAGTTGCGTTTATGTTTTTGAACAGTATATAAACACAATTAAGAGGTTAGCAACAACGGTATGGCAGGAAGTAGGAAAGAACACATAAAGAAGTAAGTATTGAGAGAATGAATACAATGATGACATGTAGGCTACATATCTAGCTAGTTCAATCAGAATTGAGCCTATGACTACACGCAATATAATGACATAATAGATAAAGTATCAAACTATTACCGTGTTGTCACTGACTTCCCTGTCACTGCTAACTGTGTTCATGTGTTCAACTTCCACGCTCTTGCTAGTTGAACATATTGTGAAGAGATTGAATCCTTTCTGTACTTTATTTTTGTTGCTAGAAGCTAATTTGTCTTTATTAGATAACACAACAATGTCTTTCTTGGGCACTTTTTCCAGTATCAATGAATCACTGCCGTGTTTATTGTCAGTATTAGAATTCAGTTGATTTGAATAAGATTCCTTGGTTTCTACACGTCTCTTCTCTTTGCTTGTCATTTTATATAATCTAGCAGTGTTCAATGGCGGTGTCACATGATTGACTGAATAAGTTACTGGTCCTTGTCAAACAGGCTTCACATGGAAACGAACAAAATCGATATTCTACGCACACGTCAATTCTCTGCGGTTCTATAAAAAACATTGACGTGACACACGTCACCAACACACTGTCAATATTTATCTAGAAGTAGCACAGGTGACCTATATATTACTAACATATAACAGGCTTCTGTGAGTTTTTTAAAAACAGTTTACACATATCCTGTAGTGTTAACAGCATGCGAAACTAGGAAATGTGGTTGATGAAGTTTTGCTAGTCACTAATAATAATACACGAAAATTGACGTTTCGACTAAGAGGCCTTTATCAAGTACACATTCACAAAATAATACGGCGAGTAAGAACGACACTGTCCTTGTTCACACTGCATAGCAGACAACACTTAGTGTTAACAGCACACAATAAAAAAATGTTTCAAACTGGACAGTTAAGTGATATAACATTTAAAATGATCAAGTAATATTTGCTTGTATGTTTTAAGCAATGCATAAGGAATAATTTATAAAAATCAATTTTCAACAAAATTACATGACCTGCTTAAACTGACTTTCTAGCCCTGTGGAATTATATGACCTACGAAAGTGTCACTGGTGCATTGTAACAGCTGTTTGAGTCTGATCAATAACTATGAGGCGTCAGGCATCTACTTGTGGCTAATGGGCTAAACCTTGACTAAGACCTGTGGGCTAAATTAGAAATCCTCTAAAGTAACGAATTTGACTTTTGCCGTGAATTACCTTCGCTGTTGATAAAAAGAATAGACATAAGCACCAATAAAAATCACAGGAAAAATCAAATGCCTCACGTTAGAACAGTGTTTCCCAACTTGGGGCCCACTCCCAACAGAGGGGCAATTTGATTGTTATGGGGGTGGTGTGAATTCGAACGAGTTGTAATTAGGCTTCATTTAAAGAATAATTAAATTTTGAATGTAAAAAAATATGCAGGCCCTATAAGTTTCATAGGGAAAGGGGGGCGGGCATCATAATTTTAGAAAGACTTAGGTGGGGCATGGTTAAAAAATAAGGTTGGGAAACACTGCTTTAGAATGCTGATTCCTAATGTGCCAGCAGGACTGTATAATGACGAATGACACGGCCTAACTGGCAGCGACCTCTAAGTGTTAATTTTGTAAAAGTAAGGTTTCTTTAAACGTCAAGGGCATGCTGCCTCTATCACACAGCACCGCAATCCCCCCTGCGACATCCTAACGGGAAACATGTAGTATTTGACCTTTTTTTTCCCTTCCTTTTATTAACGGCTCCCTGTGTTGGTGAGGTACATAGCGCGTCTGTGACGGCCAGGGTACCGGGTTCGTATCCTACCGTAGGTAATACTGCATCAGGACCGTTCAGGAAGAAATGGCAATCCGCTAAACATATTTATATTATCTATTGTCTTTCTCCAGGTGGTTTGTGATCCACTCTTGCCGTTAAGCGTAGGGGTGATTGGAGCTGGAGCTTGCGTTCTAGAGCCAGATGTGTGGCCTCGGCTGTGCTATGGCCGTCTTTGTTCAGGATGTCCCTGACGTTTTCAATTAATCTTTTTCGTGATCTTCCTCTAGATTTGTACCCTTATCTTATTTGGTTATATGCCTGTACGGGCACCTTGTTGTGATGCATTCTCATAATGTAGCCAAACCACTTGATCTGCTGCCCTTCTATGTATTCTGTGCATGGTGTTATATCTATTCTTTCCCTGATATCCTCATTTCGTAATCTATCGAGTCTGGATACCCCGACGGCTTTCCTCAAGCATTTCATCTCACATGTCACTATCTTTATGTAATGTGAAGATGAGAGAGACCAGGTTTGGCACTGGTAACACAGTGTTGGTAGGAATATACTGTAGATCATTTGTCGTTTAACTTCCATCTCGATCTTGGGATGAAGAAGTAGTGGTGACAGTTTGTATGTTACTGAATTTGCCTTTTGACACCTTGTCTCTATTTCTCTATCGAGGCTTCCATTTTCTGTAAAAAATACTACCGAGATATTTGAACTCCGTTACTTGGTTTACATATTTATACTACCTAGAAAATGAATACATCCGCAATGTACTTGGCTGATGGCTACATCGTGAATATGATATGCTACAATTCTTGTAAAAGGACTATCAATACGATTAGACTTTTCCAGATCTATCTTCCTTTTGTATTTCTTCTTCAACTTTCATTCTCAAACTCCCAATGGATCTCTCTTGTGGCAGGACAATGTTCTCAAACTCCCAATGGATCTCTCTTGTGGCAGGACAATGTTCTCAAACTCCCAATGGATCTCTCTTGTGGCAGGACAATGTTCTCAAACTCCCAATGGATTTCTCTTGTGGCAGGACAATGTTCTCAAACTCCCAATGGATCTCTCTTGTGGCAGGACAATGTTCCCAAACTCCCAATGGATCTCTCTTGTGGCAGGACAATGTTCTCAAACTCCCAATGGATCTTTCTTGTGGCAGGACAATGTTTTCAAACTCCCACTGGATCTCTCTTGTGGCAGGATAATGTTCTCAAACTCCCACTGGATCTCTTTTGTGGCAGGACAATGGTCCTACTAGATTCCCAGCAATATGTAGTCCAGAGAACGGAAATGCGATGTGTTGCCGTTTCATTTGCCTCAATAGCCCGACATAGCCGTATTCAGCGATATCGTTTGAATTTAACTAAGCGCAACGATATTTATGTTCTCTTAGAAACTCAATCTTCGCTTTTGTTTTGCATTTATTATGAACCAAAAACAATATATAAAATTCATATGTCTACATCCCTCTAAAGAGGGAGCCCACTGACATTTGATGTGAAGTTTAGATATTGCCCTATGTTTTGTGAGGGCCAGTTAGACAGCTACATAGCGTATCGGGAAGGCAATTATCATCGAGTACTATATTTTTATTTTAGCACAACTCTCTTCAAGACATTTTTTGATCGTATTTGCAGCAATGCAGAATTTGCTACGATCTACAGAATGTTCTGAAAGACTTTAACTTTGTCTCTCATGAGTCATTGTAGCCAATGCCGAATTGTGATTGATTATTGTGCCTTAGTCAACCAGAGAACAATTTCAAGTATAAACTCACAAATTGTATTGTAACAACAGCATAGGCCCCTAGCAACACACCATGCTTTTGACCAGACTACCGCAGATTGCAAACATGATTGTCTTCCCCCCCCCCCCGAAAAAAACACACAAAAAACAACTTCCAACAGATTTAATTAGGGCCTCATTCGCTATTTGGGTTTTCGGTTGATCACAGTTTACATACTTGGAATTGCATGCCAAAAATAGCCAAGACAACTCCACGTATATAAATAGTATCCGACCGAAAGTCTAACAATAATAAAAAACGCAAAAACAAGAGGTCCACATTGATTAAGTTGGAAGGTCTTCTATACGACCCAGAGTCTCGTTACAACCCTTCACTAACTGTGAGATAAAAGTTTCAGTGTCCGTTAACAACCCGAAACTGGAAATGGTTGGGGTCAACAAATATAGATAATAGTATACAAGAAACTAATAAAACCCGAAGATTGTGGTAACTGGATTACCAGAACCACTATTTTTCTAATTTTTACAAAGCTCTGAGGTAACCAAATTGGACTAACCTCCGGGTTGAAAGAAGCCTACTTTACCATTAGAGATAGTCCTACATTTTACTTAACCAAATAAAACAATTTCAACCATTAGGTCTTTATTAAGAAAAATACAAGCCAAACAGGGAACGAACAGTAAAAATATAGGCACTATCATAAATGCATTAGACGGCAGACATTTAACAGTAGAGACATGCAATGTAGCAAAGACGTAAGTACACACACGTATAAAGACGCGCATTAACAAAATGCGAGGAATGACAACGAAATAAAACGAAGTCCGGCAATGTTGTCAGTGTACCAGACTTGAGATCTTGCCACGTAAGGTACTAACTGGGTGGTTAAAACATGAAAGAATGCGTCAATTGCAGCTTTACAACTGCAAGAAATTGTGTGAATCTGCATCTTTGATAATGCTGATGTAGGCCCCTACATATTAATGAGACTTCTGATAGACTGGTTCCAGGAACAATCTGTGGTTGGTCCGCTGGTTGTGGATAAGAGGATTGTACCCTCTATGAGCATCATTTAGACAATGTTAGAAGTAATGACCCTTTAAAAAATTTTTTTTTATTAAAGATTATGTGAATTGGGAATTGTGTGTGGATTGAGCAGGAGTGGAAGGGCGAGAGAGAAATTGAAAAGGGGAGGATAATTAGAAAAGAAAACGTAAGACTGTTAAATCAACACATTACAGAAAATATTGTAAATATACTTGTCCTTAAAAAGGACAGGGCACGTTTGGGTGCGCACAGAATATCATATCAGTTCAGTTACTAGTAAATGTTTATAAATCTCTATTTTTATCTACAAACCGTGACTCGTCAGGGTTGTAGGGGTAACCACATTTGATGTTTCAACATACATAGTCCACCAACGAATTTTATCTTAAAGAACGCGGAAAAATCTTGTCTTGTCCAGTTCGCCATGTCGTCTGTCCATGCTTTTATTTGTCCTCCTCTGCTTCTTCAACTTTCGACGGTTCCCTGTAGTAATTCCAGTCTACAAATATAAAATATGTCTAACTTCCGTTCTTTATGTGTGCTGACCTGTGTACTGACATTCATTTAATTTATTATCCCCTCATCACAGTGTGTATGCTTAGAAATGAGTTTATCACGTTAATTCTGAACAACCCAGCTTCGGTTATTCACTCTATTACATGGCTATACTGCTCTGATTATGTAGGGAAAGAGTAGACATGTTGGCGAGCACTGATGTGGTTAATAGCTGAGAAGAGAAAGGGTCTAACTAATAAGGGAAGTCATTGATTTGCTACAGAGTGAAGATGACGATGCTAGAGATAATCATGTACACATACAACGAATGATATAAATGGGGTTGACCAGGGGTGAGGAGAGAACGTGTGTCCTCTCTGGAAAGATCCAACGATCACACAATAACATCTGAATTGAGTCTGCATAATCATGGATGGCTTTTGGAACGGAGAGCGGAACGCTTAAAAGATTGCCTTATGTGCTATGATGCAGCTTTCTAATCAATAATTCTTAACCAGACACAACGCATTTCCATTCCCTGGACTACATCCTGCTGGAAATCTAATAAGACCACTGTCTTGCTACAAGAGAGATCCAGCGGGAGTTTGAGAATGAACGCTGAAGAAGAATTGACATAGGCATAAATGTCATTTCTGTGATATATTTCTATCTGTATCTCTCCAATGTTTGATTAATTTTGTGTTATTTCCCTTCGATGAATGATTTGCGCTAAAGATGTGGATGTACATTAACCTAGAATATCGGTAAAGTATGTATAGGCCTACATATAGGAATTATATTCTTTCTGTTTTTGTGATGAACTTCTCAATATAGTTGACTTCAGTTTTACAAGGATTTAACAAAAATGAGTCTGACCGCCGCCGTCATCGCTTCTTAATTAATATTAGGTCAGTAGACGAACCAGGTTAAACTGTCTGCATTTATTTTAATCTCGGGAGATGTATGTTTATTTGTGGAGCGTTAAAACTAACTCGTCGTCGGTATAGAAGATCTAAATGCAGAAAGTAAACAAGCCTTCATTCGTGAGTTTTTTTTTTATTATTGTCTTGAAATTTGTTGGTCACTGTTTATTTACTTGGAGTAGCCCGCCAAAAATAGCATAGGCCGACCAATTAAACGCACAAAAATTATCAAAATACCGGAAAAACAGCATTCTAGATAATCTTTTAACAGGTGTTTACTGTAGCTCAATCACGGTAAAAACAGCATATTCGCTAGAGACTCTCATTTCAGTTGTAGACAGGTCTACTTTGGTTATATTAGTGCCCGTTAATGTTGTTAATTAATGTTGAACTTAGTCGTTAGCTTGATTGATTGCGCAGTTACTTTTGTCAATACAAGACCTACAAATAGCGGCCCAAATTCAATCAAGCCTTTTGGGTCACGTTTTCTTCGATTATTCCCGTGCTTGTCGGTGGTCGGCGTTGGCAGGTGACACACAGAATATAAATAGTGACCAATGAAAACCATAGAAATAATCAGAAACATCACGTAAGAAAGCTGATTCTGCAGTGTTTTTAATTCTGATTTTAGGTCTTATTTGGCGATTGGTTACGATTACACAGAGGGCGCCCCCAAAGGCGCCACTATATCTCTCTGAGCATATACGCAATTATAAGACGGCTGACGGTTCAAGTTCTCTATTGTGTGACACTCTTATAGGCTCATGGTTAGTTTGTTTCTTCTAGACCACAGATGGCTATTATAGCAGTAGTTATTCACTTCCATGTTGGGCATCTCGTATATTGCTGAAGTTCTTGTGTTTTGCTTATGCCCAATATTGAAATTTCTCTGTCCATTGTTCTGCTTAGAATTGTGTTTGGGCGACATACTTTTAGTCTCCACAACTTTTTTTTCTAAACTCTAAGCAAAAAAACATTTCTAGAGAAGCCACATTTCAAGTCCAATTCTTTATTCTATGCATTTTTGGGATTCTACTTAAAGGAGAATGTGTTCCGTTGTCCAATCTATCTATGTGTCTGTCTTTCTATCTATCTATCTATCTATCTATCTATCTATCTATCTATCTATCTATCTATCTATCTATCTATCTATCTATCTATCTATCTATCTATCTATCTATCTATCTATCTATCTATCTATCTATCTATCTATCTATCTATCTATCTATCTATCTATCTATCTATCTATCTATCTATCTATCTATCCATCCATCCATCCATCCATCCATCCATCCATCCATCCATCCATCCATCCATCCATCCATCCATCCATCCATCCATCCATCCATCCATCCATCCATCCATCCATCCATCCATCCATCCATCCATCCATCCATCCATCTATCTATTAGAAACCAAAACTCTCCAGTTCGAGAGATGTGATGCTGTCTTGCTATCTATCTGTCTGTCTATGTGTTCGTCTGTCCTGTCCTGTCCTGTCTATCTGTCGGTCTGTCTATCTGAACGATGTGGCCGTGTTTGCCTTGCGGCGTCAGTGGTAGAAGAGTTCTCCGGAGATGTCCTTCTTGTGTGCTGTTTGTAAGCTTGTTCCTATGACTTCTTTGATTTCTGTGGTCCATCTTTTTACATGGTCTGCATCTGGCATCACAAACTGGACAACACTGAGCAGATATAAGTCCCCGGAGTGTATTGAGAACCGCTATAGTAACCATGACAAAAAAGGCAGTTTAGAAATATTTATTAGACATTATTTTGTGTACTTTACGGGGCATATCCACTTTTTGCGAAACAAATACGTACATTATTTAACGAAACAAAATATCGATAAAGACGCATTTCATAGTAATTAATACTACTGGCGAATCAACCCTTGGATGACTCTGGGGACTGGGGGGGGGGGGAGAGGGAACTCTCACTGCATAGCTGGCAGATGGATGCAGACCTATCATTATTTTAATCTGAGTTGAGGGAGGTCACGAAACCTAAATGAAACTACGCATAATATTAAAAAAAGTTTGACATCCGGTCACTTCCCCCGTAATGAACCTTATTTTGAAACTATAATAGCGTGAGGAACCAAAAACAAAAATCTTCGTCAAAAGTAATCAATGACAGAAACTTGTTGGCTCTACCTTGACAAATTCAGAGAAAGAAAAGGACACGAAAACTCTCACCTTCAGCGAGTATACCGCTCTTGTCTTTGATCGACGATGCAAACATACACAGACACACAAGATTGTAGCGAGGATGACAACGCCGGCCACACCACCAAGAATACATCCAATAATAATCCATTTAGATACGTTGTTGGATGGGCTGGATAATGTTGTATACGCTGAAAGTATTCAATAATAAATATCATAATTACGTGTGTCAGGTGTTATATTTATTGAATTGACCGCCGTCAACAACCTCGCAACTCATAGATGATATGCCCACGCTGTGAAGGGGTAATTAGGTATTAGGCGCTACCTGGTGGACGAGTCAGCTTAAGACTGCGCTTCTGGATGAGAAGTATTTTTATCCAGTGAGCTCCAGAACTACCAGCACCCACACTGCTCACCATCTACTGTGGAAGACTGAGCCACTATGATTTAGACCTGCGTGTACTGACAAATGTTCATAATCAATATCCAAGCACAGTACCAATTCGTCATAATAATGGTAGACGTTACATAAACAATATTAATGAAGATATATGTATCTCTGCCTTCCTCTTTGTTTATCTTACAGTATATATTACTTCATCGTGAAATACGGTGAATAGGGCAAAAACCAGTGCTCTCCGTTTTGAGCGATGTAATGCCGATGTAATTAACAAAGTTGGCTTAAATTATAACAACCAATTTTGAAACAAATCTATCCTGATGGAAGCTAAACGACAAATGATAAATTCAATCGTCATATAACATTGTGTTATCAATGTCAGACATGGACACTAACTAAAGGGCAAGAGAGAAAGTTTACTACTTGTGAAATGAGATGTCTAAGAAAATCAGCAAACAGAACAAGAAGAGATTATGTGAGGAATGAAGAGATAACAAGAAGAGATCATGTGAGGAATGAAGAGATTACAAGAAGAGATCATGTGAGGAATGACGAGATTACAAGAACTATAGGAACAGCGTCTGTTGTCAAATATATTGAAAAACAGAGACTGAAAGAGACTGAAATTCGGTCATTTAATGAGAATAACCCGCCTTATTGGTCACCTGCAAGAGCATACAACAGGAAACACCAAGATACAGGGAAAATGGAAACAGCAAGATACAGAGGAAGACTAAGAGGAAGGTGGATTGAAGGAGTTACCAGCATTCTGAGACGTTACAATATTACTGCATACCAAGCGACCAAACGTGACATCATTATCATCAGGTGCCATGCGGCTGGTGTAGACGGTCATGGCTCTCCACAGATCTCTGTCCACAGTATTATGTATCAAGGTCATTGTTGTTTCCTTGCCTTGCCAGGCTGTCAAACTGTCTAATATTTTCTCACGTTGCCACCCTCTGTCTCTGTTGCCTTCAATTTTGCCTGTTGTGACTATGTTCTCTAAACCTGCCTGTCTCAAGAAGTGGCCAAAAAAAGATTGCCTTTTTCTAATATTGTTGATTAAGGTCAAACGTGACATAACCCTATCGTTATTTAAGATAAACAAAAATAAGTAGATGTGTTACCGGAATAAGACATAAAACATCGGTGAGATCCTGCGTCGCCTTAGAGTAAAAGCAGAGAAAAGACTAATAGTCAGATATAGTCTGATGTGTATAGTGCTTGCATGCTGTTGAGACACACAGTCATACCTTCTTTGATTTGAAAAATTTTCTTTGGTCAATCTTGCGGATTTTACATGTCCGCTTACCCGCATCATAAAGAGACGGTCCACATTTTTTTGGGACACATCACGAGAAGAGGCAAGATGGAACACATTGTAACAACAGGCAAGTTGAAGGGCAAAATGGGTAGGAGCAGGTCAAGAGAGAAGATTCTTGACAACTTTAAATGGGAGAACATCGGTAAAGGAAATGATTGACAGCACACAAAATAGAAGGTTGAGAACATGATAATGAACGCCACACGGCATGGACCATAAGAAGAAGTATTATCTTATCATTAGAGGTGTTTTTCGTCCGTCGTAATCGACGATGACCATTAAGCTAGATTTTCTTCTTCTTTCGTTCACTTGAAACATGTCTATTTCTGTAATTCTGTCTCATTAATAAAACTCACTGTCTTTTGTAGCTCATACAGTGTCCCATAGAGCTTTGATTCCAGTGTTGTTTCCTCTGGCCAATATGTTCTATTCCCTTGCCTCCTGGCTCCTCGGGGCAATTGAGAAGGACTTCCAGTAACTGAGGTTGGGCCCTTTCGAGGTATAGGGCCCGTCACCGTCCCTGCCTGAACGTCCGCCACAGGGCAGGTACCATAACTATTTATGGATGTAGACATGTTTCCATTGTGTTTTGTGCGTGGCATCCTGATTATCTGTGCGACTTTTGGCTGGATGCCTCCGTCTTCAGCACTCTGCTTACTTGGGCAGAACTATGGTCCTGCTCGAGTGGGACTGCCCGACCAGTCTTAGTTTCAAGCCCCTGATGGCTGAACTAAGCCCCATCACCTCTGCACGGTGCTGGTCTCGATGGGGTATTTAAGCTAGATGATAATATAGACTACGATGTTTGCCGTGTGCAAATGAATATGGTTATGAGTCCTATGTGTGCCTGGAATTGTCTGCCGCATTCTGAGCATGTATGGAAGGGGTCTCTGAGACATTGAACAGCTCTTGCCTTTCTTGTAGCGTGTTTTTGCTGCGCAGCATAATGTCTGAGGATCTCTGCAGCTGCTGCAGCACTTTTGATATACGACACCAGTCGAATGCAGTAGTATTTTCTTGTAATACATAATATACACATTGATATTCTATCTCGATTATGTGGACACCTTAGCTTGAACGCCTAGTTCAGGATATAAATAATATAACCAATGTTTTCTTTCAATGCATGTCACAGGAGACGATTAAGGAAAGTTGGGGTTGACAACCTCATACCTGTGAAGAACATCCACATTGTCACATCTTGTCTCAGTTGCTGACATTTATTCTTTCAAATAATCTCCATCGATGATCAAGAGATGCAAGCCAGCGGAGATTGCACATCAGGTCTTTTGTGGCAAACTCCTAGGTGGTGGAGAATGTGCCATCACTGGGGATTGGTCAACAAATCTGACAGAAGAATGATGAGTTATTTAGCCCAGAAGTGTGTGAACCTGGTAATCCTGGGATACTGGCGTATTGGAATGCCTCAATTCAGGGACTAAACATACATCATGAGTACACAGTTTTAATGTCTTGACAAATCGCATTTCTTTTTTTTTTTTCCTTTTTTGATAGATGCGGTTAGTCAAGTGCTGGAAAGCGCGTTTACAAATAATACTTTTTAACAACCCCCAATTATTTTATTATTATTTATTATATATAAATGTATATACCAAACATTGGTTATTGCAGTCATATTTTGTCAGTCGAATCAATTCATTATATAGAGGTTCCACTGCGTTACATTGAAAGGTATTTCATAAAGACATTATTTCATGAGTTAAATGTATGAAATACCTACGTCTTGCTAAAACACTAACAATAAGTCCGGTCTGTATTGCAACTTCCTGATCAGATAAGAGATTCATTTGTTCAACTGCTACAGCAGCTGGCAAAACTTGACCATCTTCTTCCACTATATAAATAACATCGACAGACGTAGTGGTTTCATATCTCTGAGAACGGACAACCTGATGGACAAGAGAAAATTGAAATAATATGTATATAAAAATATTAAGTATAATTGTCTATTGTCTATCCCCAGGTGGATGATGGTCAGAATATCAACACTTGCCGTTAAGCATAGTGGTGGTGACTGGGATATTTAGTTGTCTACCCAGGCCAGATGTGGCGCCTTGGCTGCAGTGAATCCGTATTTGTTCAGTGTTGTCTTGATGTTATCTATATCTTGTTCTATGCCTTTCTTTAGCCTTGTATCAGGATCTTTGCTTGTTATATGTTCTTGTCGGTAGTTGGTTATGGTTCATTCTCATAAGGTGTCAAAACCATTTTATTTTTTATTTCTCGATGTATTCCGTGCATGATCTTATACGCATTATTCTCCTGGTTCAATCATTTCTCATTTTGTCTAGTTTGGTCAATCTTGTGGCTTTTCTCAAGCATATAATCTCAGATGTTGTAAGTTTTCTCTACTGGACTGCTGTCAGTGCCCATGTCTTACATTTCATCTCAAATACAATAATAATTATAATAAAGACATAACACGTCAGAGCTGTAGGAGTGTCACATTAAGATATTTGGTGCAGACAGATCTCCACCCAACTATGCTACACCATCTTGATGATTTTGGAAGGTTCACAACCTGATCAGCCTTTAATGTCAGCAAGACATCTCTCTTCTCGCCACTTAGTTTTCTTCCATCCTCTACGGCACTCTAAAGAACATCTTTAATTATTTTAAAATTGAAAAAGGGTAACAAAATTTGCTAATCACCGGAAACACACGCAAGGCTATATCGGCAAGATTATTTCAGCAAGATTATACCAGCAAGATTATACCAGCAAGATTATACCAGCAAGATTATACCAGCAAGATTATACCAGCAAGATTATATAAGAATTGTATAATTAAAATTAACGACTATTCATTATCTTATTTCAAATATTTTTGAAATAATAAATTTCTGACAAACATAACAGAGATTAGTATCCATTTAACAAATCAATCAATCAATCAATTAATCAATCATGATTGATTTAATAAATGTTCAGACATTTAACAATTGACACTTACATCTACTTGTGTTCTGTTATCACCATCGGCATTTGAAAACCTTTTCCTTCTGTCTAGAAGAGAAATATAGGTCCCATTTTTAATTTGCTGACTTCGTATCTTCGCCAGATGGTAACAGTTTGCAAGCCCTTTCTCTACTTGTAAATGAAAATGGCCCGACAGAATGTCCACAATTGTTGGGATTCTGAAACCTGTTTGACAAATATTCAAGTATGAATATATATAACCAAGATGTGATTCAGCTAATTTATACATGCATTTAAGGAGAATTTATACATGCAATTCATGAGAATTTATACATGCACTAAAGAAGAATCTATACATGCAATTAAGAAGAATTTATACATGCACTAAAGAAGAATCTATACATGCAATTAAGGAGAATCTATACATGCACATAAGGAGAATGTATACATGCAATTAAGGAGAATTTATACATGCAATTAAGGAGAGTAATAAAGATTCTGTTGACGATATATTAGAAGACATGACACCTTGTTGAAGACATGACACCTTGGTGAAGACATGACACCTTCTTGAAGACATGACACCTTGTTGAAGACAGTACATGAAGGTAGAGTTGAGGCCAGACGAGAAAGAGGTGGACAAAGATACAAGTGGGGGAGGGGAATCATCACGAGATGGACAGTTTACAGTCTAGCACAATGCACCCCCAAACCAACAAAGAGAGGATGTTGGAGGTTCGCTGCAGCGAACGTCGTTGCGCAGACGGCAATTGATCATGATGATGATGATGGCGACAGCGAAAATGAAGATAAATTGCCATGAATTAGTAAATGATTACAATAGTAACATCAGAATTCAGTTAATTCTCCTATTTCCTTGAACAGCGGTACTGTTCTCAGCATCACTCATGCCGCATTCACTTTGCAAGATTAATTCTGGTACCATTTTCCTAAAATTGTCTGCTCAGGAACCGTTTGTAGAATAAAATACTTTCCATAACAACTAGTGATTGAACCGTGATCACTTGGTAAGGAAGCCATGTAAATAACAACGACACTTCTGCGGAGTTCATGATTCAAAGCTAAAAACTCAGACGCCTGTGAATTTGTGGGGGATCGAATGGGGAGCAAAGAACAGAAATACTTAGACATGTAATGATTGTCGCTAGAAGCAACTAAGAAAATTTGGGGGTGAAGTTGACTTTTCCAAACCACAGATCAATGAGACCTAATTGCTCTGATGTAGTCGGGTGTGTCACAGAAAAGCGCATTATTGTAACCAAATTGTAGGCTATGACACAGCGTATCTCGCTTTCCGGAATACATCCGGCTAGCCAGAGGAAGTGTGAGAATATACGCAGATATAAGAGCAAGAGAATCATGTTGTTTTGCTGTTCACAGAACGACAATCTGGCCCACAGAACAAGAATCTGGCTCACAGAACGACAATCTGGCTCATAGAACGATAATCTGGCTCATAGAACGACAATCTGGCTCACAGAACGACAATCTGGCTCATAGAACGACAATCTGGCTCACAGAACGACAATCTGGCCCATAGAACGACAATCTGGCTCACATGAGCTCTACAAAATAAATTATTGATGAACCCAAGATGACCTAAAACAAACCATTCGATACATGACCAATATTGATTTTTCGTTTTGAGCCGATACCATTCGATACATGACCAATATTGATTTTTCGTTTTGAGCCGATACCATTTGTTACATGACCAATATTGATTTTTCGTTTTGAGCCGATACCATTCGATACATGACCAATATTGATTTTTCGTTTTGAGCCGATACCATTCGACACATGACCAATATTGATTTTTCGTTTTGAGCCGATACCATTCGCTACATGACCAATATTGATTATTCGTTATGAGCCGATACCATTCGCTACATGACCAATATTGATTTTTCGTTATGAGCCGATACCATTCGATATATGACCAATATTTATCTTTCGTTATGAGCCGATGCCATTGCAGTACATGCAGACACGTAGTTTCTCCCGTAGATATAGGAATCTATGCATACTGATCGTTGGAATTGCTGTGTCTTACTGATTACACATTCCTCATTACACATCAACATTGCACAGGGTTAATGGTTGTCCAAATCTGTCAGTGAGAATATTCTTCGTTAAGGTAAAGTTGAACGGGAACGGGTACAATTGTTACAAAAATGTGTAAATAAAACATACTATATTGTAGCAATGAGGTACAGCGACAGACTACGTTTCGACTAAAAAGCCGTTATGAGGACGAAAAACAAACAAAGCAAGAAATATGATAAACATAAGAAAGCACACATGGTGTGACGATGGTAGGAGGAAGAGGTTAAAGTGTGGTATGAAACACGTCATGGGAAAAGGAAATATTAAAGCTGGAGATGTCTAGCAAGGTAAGAGAAAACATATATAGCAGGAGAAGGGGATATGGTGGACAAGTGGGTGATGATGAGATTTGTGTGAGACAATAAAATAGAATGACATTTTAAAATAATTAAACATGTTCTCATGTTTGTTGCCTTTCGTCCTGATGAAAGCTTTCAGTCGAAACATCATTCGTTGCTACGCTTCGTTGCTAGTATGTTTTATTCACAAATATTGTTAACACTTATAACTTTTTCCGTCTATTTTTACAATTGCGTAGTGCTCCGTTCACATATTCGGCATGTCCTTCAGCATTGTGTAACTGATTTTTCCCGTTCTGTATTGGTTGATAACTCTTACTTTTATTTCTATATACCACTTGCTTCTTGCAACACCAGACTTTGCTCCTAGATCCTGCACTCTAGCTATAGACGTGGAAGAAAAAATACACCATATATCATCCAACTGGTCCAACTCTATGATTGCATGCAAAGTATGAGCACGGTCCATTGAACTGTCACTAGCCACTGTGGTCACACTGACAAGTCTGTCTGCTCTTGTCAATAACAAAAACAATTACGAGCATTAATATTTCATAAGTTAACTACAGTTTCTAATATCTGAGATATTCTCATTTAGTGAATATGACAAATTTGAGTTCTATACAATTGTTAACTGTCATATTTCTGACCACATTTTATGTACATGACAACTTACTTGTAACGACCCATGTGTCAGTGTTGTTGCTATCTTCAATACCTGGAGTTGTGACAGGATAAGTTGTACTTGGGGATGCTGTTGTTGTCATAGTGAGGCTCTCTGTTGTTAGTGTGGTAATAATATTTACTTCAGATGTAGAGGTAACAACAGGCAGCCCCACGGTAGTGGAAGTGGTTATATGTATTGTCTCTGATATGGTACTGGTTGCATGTGAAACTGTTAAAGCGCTGGTTGGTAGTGAATCTGATGGTGCGCTGGCTACAAGGGAATTTGATGGTGGGATGTTTACAAGTAGTGAATCTGATGGAGCGCTAGTTACAATTGAATCCGATGGAGCGCTGTTTACATGTGAATCCGATGGAGCGCTGTTTACATGTGAATCTGATGGAGCGCTGTTTATATGTGAATCTGATGGAGCGCTGATTACGAGTTGCGAATCTGATGAAGTGCTGGTTATAAGATATGAATCGGAGGGAGAGCTGCTTATAATTTGTGAATCAAGTAGAACGCTGGTTACAAACTGTGAATCTAGTAGAGTGTTGATTGCAAAGTTTGAATATGGTGATGATATTGTAATATGTTGTACCTCCGATGGTGAGATGGTGATTAGCTGTAGGCCTACCTCTGATGGTGATATGTTAATAGGTTGTATCTCTGATGGTGATAAAGTTATAAACAACCCCTGCGATGCTGCTATACTGAAAGTATATCCATCAGTTGTTGGTGGCTGTGTTTTAGTCATTGCCTGTGGTACATTATTCTCCGACATTAAATTTAAATTTTGAAGTGCCAGTAATGACATCTCATATGACATAGCGGGCAGGTATGTCATAACTGGTGTGCTCTGTATGTCATCTGCCTACAGAACAGACATATATATACACGTCTACATACACATTCTGAAACGTAGATAACATCTATATAGAAGTTGTAACAATAGATTACATCTATAGAGAAGTTGTAACAATAGATTACATCTGTATATGGGCCTTTACTGTCAGATCACAAGGAGAAACAATACACGAAGCCATAGGTGTTTTTAACGCAACAACAAGTAATCTAAAAATGGAAGTATTTGCCGTAACACAGGCACTTAACTGGCTGGAATCGCAAGCTTATTTCCATGCGTGCATACGAAGCGAATCAATGAATACGTTTCAGAAAGTCAAAACATGTGATGCACATATGGGATGAGTTTTTAGAGGGAGTTAAATTGCGGGCCGCGCTTTGAAAACTCACACTTATCTCTATCCCTGGACACGCGGGTGAGGAGAGAAATAAGCGAGCCGACCAATTAGCTAGCCTCGTCACTACAATAGAAGGTCAACCTATATACCGAGCAGACATACTCATTGCTCTAAGTGAGTCCGCACGATCAGGGGATTTTGAGATGAACGAGCATGAGTCAATATCGAGAATGCACGAATTGAGAGTGAGGATGGGCGTGGCTCGTAGAGATCACATAATAGAGATTTCAAGAAAAGCAGTGAATCAACATAGAACCGGAACAATCAGCCATGCCCTGAGAGATTTACTGAAGCGGGGATCTGAACACCATGTCTGGTGTGCGAAGAGCATAATCACATATCATCATCATCAGGTGCCATGCCGGCTGGCGTAGGCGATCATGGCTATCCACAGCTTTCTGTCTCCTATATTATGTATCAAGCTCGTTGTTTCCCTGCCGTGGCAGGTTGTCAAACTTTCTAATATTTTCTCACGCTTTCGTCCTCTGTCTCTGTTGCCTTCAATCTTGCCTGTTGTTAATATGTTCTCTAAACCTCCTTGTCCCATGAAGTGGCAAAAAAATGAAGATTGCTTTTTTCTTATATTGTTGATTAAGGTCCGTTTCGCATTTGACTCTTTCACAACCTCCACATTAGTTTTTCTGGCAGTCCATGGTATCCTCATCATTCTTCTGTAGAACCACATCTCTGTTGCCTCTAATTTATCACGCTCCAGTTTGTTTATTGTCCAAGACTCGCACCCATATGTTAGTATAGGAGCTATATAGCACTGCAGAACTCTCTTTCTCACCTCTAATGACAAGGTTATATTGCACAATATATTTTTCATTTTTCTGAATGCTGTTTTTGTTGTCCTATTCTGCTTCTTATTTCTGTTGAACTTCTCCCATCTGCTGTAATCATTGTGCCTAAATATTTGAATCACATGTATAATATAATATCCAATACCTAATACATATATATATAATTTGCAAACGATAGATTACATCTATATAGAAGTTGTCACAGTAGATTACTTCAATGTGGAAGTTGTAACGAAAGGTTACATTTGCACACAATTTATGTATGGGCAGATGAAGTACCTTTAGCCATTCTTATGTTTACAAATCCATTATTATAAAATTAATGTATATTGCTGCAATACATTTGTCTCTGTGTGGTAATTGTGACAAATGTATGTCTGTGGTAATTGTGAAAAATGTATGTCTGTGGTAATTGTGACAAATTGGTATCTGTGGTGATTGTGAAAAATTTGTCTCAATGGTAATTGTGACTAATGTGTAACTATGGTAATTGTGACAAATTGATCTCTGTGGTAATTGTGACATATTGGTCTCTGTGGTAATTGTGACACATTGGTATCTGTGGTAATTGTGACAAATTTGTCTTTATGGTAATTGTGACTAATGTGTAACTATGGTACATGTGACAAATGTGTATCTGTGATAATTGTGACAAATTGGTCTCTGTAGTAATTGTGACAAATGTGTATCAGTGGTAGTTGTGACAAATTTGTCTCTGTGGTAATTGTAACAAATTTATCTCTTTTGGTAATTTAGATCATTTTTATCTCTGTATACTAAATGCGATAAATTGGTCTATGTTTTGTATGTGCGATAAATTACGTCTCTGTGTGGTATGCGCCATAAATTGGTCTCTGTGTGTGCGATAAATTGGTCTCTTGTGTATGTGCGATAAATTGGTCTCTGTGACAAATGTTTTCTCAAATTTGTAATGAATGGCAAAATTTAGTATGGATATAAAACATAATGATTTATCGTGTACAACTTGATATCATTTGCGCTTCGGTCGGATATATCCGACATCAGCATGACCTTTGGGAATATTTACCCCTCATATGGTAGACAGCTAATTTCAAGCCAGACCTTCGTACTTATATTGCTGTTCTTTGCTCCAATGGAGAAACAATGGGAATGTCACTAATTTCAGGTTGTCTTCTTCGTCAGCGTTCATCCTCAAACTCCCATCGGATCTCTTATAGCAAGACAATGGTCCTACTAGATTTCCAGCAGGATGTAGTCCAGAAAATTGAAATACGTTGTGTCGCTGTTGTAATTGCGTCAATGGCCCGACACATCCGTCTTCGTCGGTCAGGTATCCCAGAAGTGTATATTGTTAAAAATTCCTGAAAACATTGCAAATATACTGACTATTAATAATGTTGCTGACTTAACTAAGAAACAGTACCCTTAAGCTAGGGTTACCATACGTCCGGGTTTCCCCGGACACGTCCTCTTTTTATGCCCCTGTCCGGGCGGCTTTCCAGAAAATGACGTTTGTCCGGGTTTTTCTCCGTCTCCGACCGTCCGTCCGTCCCCGATCGATCGATACTTTCTAACTTTTCTGTGCTATATACTTTAATCTATTATGCATAAACGCGCGCGCCAGCTATATTTCGCATAGCAGACGGTAACGAAAGTTCGTTAGTGATAATTATTAATTAATACATTTTTGAATTGAAGATTGAACTTAAATTAAAAAAATAAGATTTTAAAAATGCCGAAACTCAGTTAACACTCAGTTAAAACAAGTTTATAATTAATCAAGAACAATATTTTATGTAGTTTAACTTTAATTTTATTTGTGCAACACTTAATATTGGCCATATTTGATGAAAACTTTGCGTATCCTCTTTTTCCATCTGACAATTATGGTAGCCCTACAATAAGGGTGCACTGGATTTAAAGGCCCACGTCGAAACGTCCTCTTTTTCCATCTGACAATTATGGTAGCCCTACCTTAAGCTATCAACACGCCTACCTGGACATTAACAATTAGAAGACAAAATTGATAATTTGAGATGTGGGTATATAGAAGAATAGGGAGAACATCATGGAAAGAGAAGAAAACAAATAAAGAGGTGCTAAAGACACTTAATATGAAGAAAGAACTACTAAGAGAAATAAAGATCAGGCAAATAAAATACTTTGGACACATTAAAAGACATGACACCCTATTGAAGACCTCACTTGAGGGTAAAATCAAAGGGAAGCGAGCAAGAGGTAGGCAGAGATACAAGTGGGAGAGTAACATTACACGATGGACTGGTTACAGTCTAGCAGAGTGCACCACCAAGACAAGAGACAGGAGATGTTGGAGATACGTTGCAGCCAACCTTCGTTGCGGAGACGGCACTTGATGATGATGATGACCTGGACATTGCTTTACATAAAAGAAATGAATTCAGACTGAATGAGCATCAGAACATCAAAAAAGAAATAATTTTTAAACAAGATATGATTTACTGTATTCTTAACTAATATAGAAATACAAATAAGTATGCAGGTACACATGGATAAGAACACATGTATATGTTACTACACATAGCTGAGAAATCATGCATATTTTGGTACTTACGTATGAGAACTCGTCTCTTGTAGCTCTTTCAAATAGTGCGAGATATGAATGTTTGCCAGAATCTACATATGAACTGTTGTCTGTTGTCGATAATCTAAAACTTGAATTCGAATATATCTTGATGTTTTCTTCATACAAAACTGAATGTGTATTTATGTTTGATGAGTCTGTAAAATGGTGTAGAATATTTGTTATATTATAAACTTTGTTATTAATTATGTTAGAGAAATATGCGATGTTACAGAGACACGAGGTGTTACAGAAATACGAGATGTTACACAAATACATGATGTTACAGAAATACGAGATGTTATACAAATACATGATGTTACAGAAATACGAGATATTAAAAAATAAAAGAAGTTACAGAAATAAGCGATGTTGTAGAAATACGAGATGTTATACAAATACGCGATGTTGTAGAAATACGAGATGTTATACAAATACGCGATGTTGTAGAAATACGAGATATTAAAAAATAAAAGAAGTTACAGAAGTACGAGATGTTACATACATATAAAATGTTACAGAAATACTAGATGTTGCAGAAATAAGAGATGCTAAAAATAAGAGATCTTATAGAATTACGAGATTTTATTTTAAAAAATACGAGATTTTACAGAAATACGAGATGTTACAGAAAGATTATGAAAATATCGTGAACGGGGAGAAAATCAAATCAGGAAGTGAGGAAAATGGTATATATCGAAGAGGATTGGCTTCTTAATACCATTATAATAAGAAAGATAACATCTTTGGATATATCAAAAGACATCTATGTTCCTTCAACATCGAATACGGTGCATGTGACAACGAATACGGTGCATATGACGGCGAATACGGTGCATGTGACAACGAATACGGTGCATGTGACAACGAATACGGTGCATATGACGGCGAATACGGTGCATGTGACAACGAATACGGTGCATGTGATAACGAATACGGTGCATATGACGGCGAATACCGTGCATGTGACAGAAATCAGAGCTTTACAGTTCGAGCGATTTGACGTTACTGCGCGTAATTATTGCATGTTGTTGCGACATATAGTCATACCATCTTTAATGGTTGCTCTGCAAAAAGTCTTTCTTGAGCAGTAACAGAGAAAGGGATCGATCAAGTAGAAGATGGACAATAGACATATAATTATGTTTTCATATAATTACATATAATCATCTTTAGAAAGAGTCAGGTCAACTGACCCCGGTTCCTAAAGAATTCAGAACACCCATAAGCAAGACTATATTCTGGAAATAATGTCACAAGATATATACGAACAATGTAGAGAATGTGCGATATATTCGTAATAACCAATACAATATCTTTAGCAGTATTCTATCTATGCAATATTTATGACAACAGTATGTCTTTGTCTTATGAATTCTACGACTGTCCTACTGCCTGCAGGTGAAATCAAACTAGGTTCTCTTGCCTATCTGCGTATCTTGATAAAGGCCTTTTGGTCGAAACGTTGAAAATGTTTTGTGTATTGTAATTTGTATGTTTTCTTGTTTGTACATCATAACCCCCCCCCCGTCCCAGATTTAGTCCATCGTGTCCATGTGTAACGTTCTAAAAACCTGTGTTTTACGTAAGTACAATTGTTCTCTAGCTGTCAGAGACACGAGCACTACACCTGAACCATACACCTGAACCATACACCTGAACCATACACCTGAACCATACAACTGAACCATACACCTGAACCATACACCTGAACCATACACATGAACCATACACCTGAACCATACATCTAAACCATTCAACTTGACTATTTACAATTGTAGAAATATTATGCAGTTCTGAGAGACAACAAATAATTTTCGAAGGTAATAGTAGCTATCATCTTGTAGTTTATGAAAGAAGTACAGTAATTAAATATCTCATTAATTGCCTTTTAAATGTTAGCAATAGCTTGCCCATTCATTAAGGAACCAGTACAGTAATTAAGTAACTCATTAATTAACTTTTAAATGTTAACAAAGGAGTGTCCATTCATTAAAACACACGTTCCATTTTTTGTATACATATGCATACGGATATGGAAACTCCCTATAAGGATTTGACCTAATTAGTCACACTTCCGTATTGTTTTCTTCATAAAACATCCCCTTCTGTGCCAATATTGATACTTCGATTCAGTTTGATCATCTAGGCATGTCGCCATGTTTGTTTTCCTGATACATGTTCCAGATGTCTCGTTTATTTTCGTATGTTTCTGTCAAGAGTAATTGCTCTGAGTAATTGAAACTTGGAAAATGCTATAAGAATCAATAAATGACATGGACATTGAACCTATATACTTTTAGATGGCTGACGAAGTGGCACGCAAAGCATTTATGGAAATGCTCCTTATACAGTGAAGCTTGTTTCTGATCAAGAATCCGGATCAAGAATCTCAGATCAAGCAAAAATTAATTAAGTCTTTTAATAAACAAATCCCCCTTCCCATCAACCCATAATCCGCTTACTAGTCCTTCTTTGAATAATGTATTCATAACTTGCTGGTCCGTCTTTGAATAATGTATTCATAACTTGCTGGTCCGTCTTTGAATAATGTATTCATAACTTACTGGTCCGTCTTTGAACAATGTATTCATAACGTGATGTAAGTTCACATTGAAGAACCTTTGATATTTCACCCGGAAAATTGCAACATTTTTTTCTCAGAATTCTTGCCAGGTTCAATCCTGACATCATATACGTGGAACATTTTCATGTGCTTGTGGGTTCAATTTCAAGAGCAAGGATGAACAAACACGGCCCGTTTGGCGTGCTATGCTCACGAGAAATAAAACGCACTGGCTCCTAAGCTAAATAAAAAATATCGCAAGTCGAAATAAGCTGTAAACTGTGAGGCTAAACGATGCCAATGAGAATATTTATTTCATCAAAAGTTGGATGTTACTGACTGAGCTTGGCTAAATATGATCAGAATTAATGCGAGATATATACGAGATGTTTTGTCGCAGCCGACGTTTCTGCTTATGTCCTTTTAGAACATCCTCAGATTGGTCTCGTCTGCATTAGAAATCCGAATATGCTAATTAATTGGGGATTTGGCCGATTCGGATAATCGGATTTCTACTGTACATGCGGCGAACATATAAAAGATGTCTAAAACGAGACAGACTTAGAAGCGAAATTTGATTCATAAATGTCATTCTCAAATTGGAATATGTCGAGCCAAATGTTAAAATAATTGGAACCCCCCCCCCTTCCCCTCCTCACCCCCCCCCCCCCCAACACATTCTCAGAACTATATCCTGCTCACCTGCAGGAATGTGAGAACAAAAGCAAATATAGTTTTATGTTTTTTAATAAACAAATCCCCCTTCCCATCAACCCATAACCCGTGAGTGTCGTCGGGGCACCACAGTGGATATAACGTATCCACAGTGGATATAATGTATCCACACATATCAACACACTGAGTTATCCAGCGATTTCTATCTTCAGCGATGCGGATCAGTGTGGAAACATCCCAACCAGTTCAGTCCTTGTAATGTCTTTCATGATTTTCTTTGACTCCTCTGCGTCTTTCTCCCTCAAATGTTTCCTGTAGTATCGTTTTTAAGAAGAAATCATCTCGTCACACATGTCCAAACTATGCAAGTATTCATAGTAAACAAATAAACAGAGAAAAAATGATTGACACATGAGCAGGCCTCTATTGATTACATAAACAGCAGATTACCGATAGTGATCGAAATCTTCAATCTCGTGAAGCTGTAACAGACGGTCCATTTTATTGTGAACTCAATCCAGCCTCAAGTACTAGTATAAAGCCGTCAATAACACAAGCCATGTCTGCGCTTTCAACTGTACTTCATTGCACGAGCGATATTTTGGGTATGCGCGTACATCATCTCCGACATCGGAGAAAACACCGACTTGAACTCACCCCTTTTTGCCGGTAAGCCACTAAAACATCTATTTAATAGTTGCTTCAAATATTTGCCGGCAACCCTGCCATAAAGTGTTTAGAAATAACTATCAAATCACTTCCATGGTATACGGAAAACTCGGACAGAGATAAATAGTTAAAATTCATCTGAGATAAATAGTTAAAATTCATCTGAGATAAATAGTTAAAAGTCATCTGAGATAAATAGTCATCTGAGATAAATAGTTAAAAGACATCTGAGATAAATAGTTAAAAGTCATCTGAGATAAATAGTCATCTGAGATAAATAGTTAAAAGACATCTGAGATAAATAGTCATCTGAGATAAATAGTTAAAAGTCATCAGAGATAAATAGCTAAAAGTCATCTGAAATAAATAGTTAAAAGTCATCTGAGATAAATAGTTAAAAGTCATCTGAGATAAATAGCTAAAAGTCATCTGAAATAAATAGTTAAAAGTCATCAGAGATAAATAGCTAAAAGTCATCTGAAATAAATAGTTAAAAGTCATCTGAGATAAATAGTTAAAATTCATCTGAGATAAATAGCTAAAAGTCATCTGAAATAAATAGTTAAAAGTCATCTGAGATAAATAGTTAAAAGTCATCTGAGATAAACTTTAATGTGTGCGGGGAGATATTGAATGAGTGAAGTCGGTTGAGTAACCAATCACAGACAGTACATGCAAGTATCTGCTTACTGAGATCTGACAAATGCTGACTGGATTCAATGTTATCCACGCTCTGTTGAGAATCCACACTTCTATACAGAGCTATGATCAGAGACACTTGTGATATGTACAGACTTATAAATGACATCATATGTGGCATGTTTGCTCGGTTGAACAGCTTGTCAGTGTGTCCATTGTGTTTCTGAAAAATACAATACACTTGTATATTTGTTACAATCTTATTGTTATGTGTAGTATTGTGTATGAAATTTGATACTTCATTGGTATAGTTCTTGTAATGTTTGCAGTTGTTTGTGTTATTGTCAACAACTGTCATGTTAACCTTATCAACAACTGCCATGTTAAACTTATCAACAACTGTCATGTTAAACTTATCAACAACTGTCATGTTAAACTTATCAACAACTGTCATGTTAACCTTATCAACAACTGTCATGTTAAACTTATCAACAAATGTCATGTTAAACTTATCAACAACTGTCATGTTAACCTTATCAACAACTGTCATGTTAAACTTATCAACAAATGTCATGCTAAACTTATCAACAACTGTCATGTTAAACTTATCAACAACTGTCATGTTAAACTTATCAACAACTGTCATGTTAAACTTATCAACAACTGTCATGTTAAACTTATCAACAACTGTCATGTTAAACTTATCATCAACCGTCATGTTAACCTTAACACAATTGTAATGAACACCACTATCTGTTTATTTATGTTAAACAAAATCACCCCCCCCCCAATACAGGTTTTTTAGTAACACAGTAGGGATTTTTACATTTTCTAAAAGAAAATAGCTCTACTTGAAATAATTTTAGTGGCATATAAAAATCACTGTTATTGTTTACTTTTGTCAAGCCACACCCTCTCGCTTGTCGACAACTCAATCTTTAACACACCTCCCCACCCGCAATTTTGGACATAATTTATGGAAATTAATTTATTAGAATCTGTGACATCACTTTGCGTTTTTTTTTTAAAATAGAGAATGTAACAGTGGTAAATGAAGACTCAAAAAATATACCTATAAGTTTACATAACTTTACTCCACAGTCATTCAATATAAACATGACGGACATCCGACGATATACACACACAGATTTATTGAAGCTGAGATCTGAACACATTAAGGACGTGTCCAGTGGGTAAACATAATCGTCATTCATAAACCTATTCACCGTTTTTGAGGTCCCACGTGGAACTTAAGCCAGTACAAATTAACCGCCAACAATAGTAATAATAATAATAATAATAATAATAATAATAATATGGCTGCAGCTATATTATATGGAGTATAAGCAATACATACCAACTATATTTATATGTATCAATCATGTACCACGTATCACAATGTCTGAAATGGCAGTTATATTGTATACGAAATAATATTCCATATTGTTTACGAGATCATATTCTGTGTAAAACTCCCAGTCTGATAGTGATAAATATCCGCTGGCGACATATAGAATATCGATGAAACAACGCATTGATTTTTTGTTTACTTAAAACGATGTGTTGTGCCCTGATGACTGAATTAAACTTGCACAATTTTTCATACAGTATCATTGCAGGTCAATATAGGACATTTTAACTAGATTTTTAACTAGATGGTTGGTGAAAATGCAGTATAGGTCTCCGTTGTGCTATAAATAACGCACTGTTTACATCAACGTCATGGATTTCCCTTGAAAAACCAATAGATGCCGTGACGTCACATCTCACGCCGTAGACAACATTCTTAGAAAATTAATTATCAATTATAAATACTAATTCTAGTTCCCCTTCCCCCCCCCCCAATTTTTTTTTTATTAAACTAATTCTAATCCTTCTATACCGCCCCCCCCCCCCAAAACTATAACTTCACATAACTTATCTAACACTGCAGAGGTTAGGTAATACCTCGAAAGTAGAACAAAGGTCACAACGGAGACCTATACTGCATTTTGGCCAGACGGTTAAACACCAGATAGTCAACTTATAGGTTTGTTAATAAACTAACATTGTTAATAAACTAAAAATGTTAATATTTAACAAACAATATTAAATTACATTTCCATTCTTCATTTTCAGAATGGTAGGCCTATAAGTAAATCTCATTAACTTGTTCCATGTCCGCCGAAGACAGATGTGTCGGGCAATTTGGCGCAAATGAAACGGCGACACAACGCATTTCCATCTCTGGACTACATCCTGCTGGAAATATAGTAGGACCATTGTCCTGTTGCAAGAGATATCCAGCGGGAGTTTGAGAATGAACGCTGAAGAAGAAGAAGAAGAAGATGTTCCATGTGATTGTTGTTTATTTTTGTTTCCCCAGGTGAATAACGGTTAGTCTTATCAACACTTGGGAGGGGTGGGGGAGGCATTCAGCTTTCATTCGAAGGTCAGATGTGTCGCCTTGGTTGCTATGAATACATGTTTGTTCAAGGTTATCTTGCTGTTTTCTTTCCACCGAGGAATATGGTAGTGCCCATAACATTTATTAGGAAAAAAATTCAAGCAATTTAACTGGATAGTCATAATAGATTTGTAACATAAATAAAGATGTTTATATAAGAAAACAGAAAGACGTTTACATGAGAAAACATGTGACCTATAAGCACTTAGAAGCAAGCCTGTTTTGTCAAGGAATATATTATACATCAGAAGTACGGTAGCTTGTTTTGTCAAGGTATATATTATACATCAGAAGTACGGTAACCTGTTTTGTCAAGGTATATATTATACATCAGAAGTACGGTAACCTGTTTTGTCAAGGTATATATTATACATCAGAAGTACGGTAGCCTGTTTTGTCAAGGTATATATTATGCATCAGACGTAGCTTGTTTTGTCAAGGTATATATTATACATCAGAAGTACAGTAGCTTGTTTTGTCAAGGTATATATTATACACGAGAAGTACGGTATCATATTTGATAGTGCAGCTTGATTACTATCACCAGGTTAGAGCGAAATTGTCGGCGATATAGAAGACCTTCCAACACAATTAATTAGGACCCTATTCGCTACGATTTTGATTATTGTTTGGTGTAGGTTGGTCACTATTTATATGCTTGGATCGCCTTAGCTATTTTTTAGCATGCGGACATGCGATTCCAAGTATGTAAATAATAACTAACCGAAATCTAAACAATAATTTAATAACCTTATAAATGGGGTCCTAATTAATTTTGTTGGAATGTCTTTATAGGAGAGGGTCATAGTTACAGTGTGACAGGTTCGAAACTACTCCCGGACACACACACAAATATGGGTCGTGACTTCTGACCGGACACGCTCGCTCTTCAAGTTGATCCAACTATGAATGGATACCTGAAGGTAACCACAGAAAAGTAGGGAACTGGCCACCCCACCTAATAGTAGCTGCGGCTTATTACATTCTCGACGGCAGGCTGCTTCCATGGTACCTACCTTTTACATTACACGTAGTTACTGACATGTTTACTGACAGAACTTACGGTTTAGTGATTTTAAAAAACGAGAGCGATGTCACGTGATTAAATATTGTGATCCATGTCACGTGATTAAATACATTGAAGGGTGTCACATGATTAATTACCTGAAATGGTGTCAAATTATTAAATATATTGAAGAGTATCACATGATTAAATACATTGAACAATGTCACATGATTAAATACATTGAACAATGTCACATGATTAAATACATTGAACAATGTCACATGATTAAATACATTGAACAATGTCACATGATTAAATACCTGAAATGATGTGAAATTATTAAATATCTTGAACGATGTCACATGATTAAATATTTTGATCGATGTCACATTATTGATTACCTTGCATAAGTAAAGTAACCTATATCATTTATTAATGCCGTAGGGGTGTGAGTTCTTAGCGATCTCACATTTCAGTGGCTCTGAAAATGAGGGCGGTAGCCATCTCCTCTCCATCGCAGTCTTTACTTCCCGAATTAATCCAGTACTCATTTTAAGGCAGGCGTTGCGATCTGAAAAACATTTCCGCCTCAACTGGGGAATGAACTCAGGACCACTCATATACATAATGTCACATATCTTGCACTATGGAATGTAATGTCACTGATTCAAATGTCAAAACAGAGCTTACTACTTCTAAAAGTGCATCTTGCTGATTCAACTTGTTTTTGTTTCCAGAAGAATATATTTGTTTTCTGCTCTAATAACTTATTGTAAGTTCAATCTGCTGCGTCTGATTTCTCTTAAATTATCGAAGTTTTCTTCTTTTCTATCTCCAAGATTTGCGAACAAACTAGCTATTACTTCCTATGTGCAGTAGGGCGGTTTTCCGAGCTTTCTTTCATACACAGGAGACTTCAGTTTTCGGCTTAGTGCAATATTTATTGAAGGAGCCTTCTACTCAGAGGGGGTATATTATCGAATCTAGTAGTGTCATTGTGAACGACATTCATCACTCCGTTGTGTTTTCCAAGCTTGAACTCTGGTGGTACAATTCGTTTTTAGGAAAAACAAAGGAACCAGAGAAGCTACACTGAGTATCCGACTAGGGATAAATAAATATATAGAAGTCCAAAAATATATATATTTGTTTCATAGATTACAGCAAGGCCTTTGACAGAGTCCAATATGAAAAATTAATCAAATGTCTTCAAGAAATAAGCATAGATGGAAAGGACATTAGACTAATTAGAAATATATACTGGGAACAAACTGCATCAATAAGATGTGAAAACAGCTACTCACCATTCATAGAAATAAAGAAGGGTAAGACAAGGATGTATTTTATCACCAAGCCTATTTAATATCTACACAGAGAATATCTTTAAAAATATAGAAGAAATGCCAGGACTCAAGATCAATGGGAAAATAATAAACAACCTTAGATATGCAGATGACACTGTTCTTTTAGCAGAAAGTGAACATGAACTACAAAGACTAATAGACCAAGTCAATAAATCAGGTAATGAATATGGGCTGGATATAAATATCAAAAACGATGATAATCAGCAAAGACAAAGAAGAACAAGAGCTAAACATAAACATATATGGAGAGAAACTACAACAAGTAAAACATTAACAATATCTTGGACACATAGTCACAAATGACAGCAGATGTGAAACAGAAGTTAAAAGGAGAATAGGAATGGCTAAAAGTACCTTCAATGGCATGAGGAAAATATAAACATCTAAACAAATTACAAACAAGTTAAAAATGAGAATTATAAAATGCTATATCTATTCTATATTAATGTATGACTCAGAAACATGGACACTAAATAAACAATTAGAAAATAGAATTGATGACTTTGCGATATGAGTATATAGAAGAATAGGGAGAACATCATGGAAAGATAAGAAAACAAATAAAGAGGTGTTAAAAACACTTAATATGAAGAAAGAATTACTAAGAGAAATAAGATCAGGCAAATAAAATACTTTGAACACATTAAAAGACATGACACCTTATTGAAGACCTTACTTGAGGGTAAAGTCAAAGGGAAGCGAGAAAGAGGTAGGCAGAGATACACGTGGGAGAGTAACATTACACGATTGACAGGTTACAGTCTAGCAGAGTGCACCACCAAGACAAGAGACAGGCGATGTTGGAGATCCGTTGCAGCCAACCTTCGTTGCGGAGACGGCACTTGATGATGATGATGATGATTATGATTACTCTGGTGGTGCACGACTAGTGGTCGCTGACATGATGTCATAATATGTTCCACTAGTTAGCATGTGCCAATGATATGAAAACCACTGCTAGATATATGATACTGTCAGTATCCCTAGATATGCTTGCTACTCTAGTCACTGTACCGTCATTAAGGCATACAGAATTGACAGTTACCAACATTTCCTCGAGATCTTCAAGTTATTTGTAGGTAATGATGTACCAATATGAATGTTCTCACAAGCGAAAAATACCATCACATCCCACTACCACTAATCAAATTTTGTGTTCGCGAAATATTTTCTCGATAATGTCTGAAGAGGGGGTGGGGGAGGGAAGGCATATGTGGCTATGTCGATAGCAATATCTATAAAGATGCAAAAGTCAAGCATACTTGACTGCTTACCCAGCGAAAATCGGATGCTTCTGGTCATTTGTACAAATAGAACGACACACAACGCATTTCCATTCTCTGTACTACATCTTGCTAGAAATCTGGTAAAACAAAGTTACTGCTACATGAGATATCAAAGTTGGTACAACAAAGTTACTGCTACATGAGATATCAAAGTTGGTACGACAAAGTTACTGCTACATGAGATATCAAAGTTGGTACGACAAAGTTACTGCTACATGAGATATCAAAGTTGGTACGACAAAGTTACTGCTACATGAGATATCAAAGTTGGTACAACAAAGTTACTGCTACATGAGATATCAAAGTTGGTACGACAAAGTTACTGCTACATGAGATATCAAAGTTGGTACAACAAAGTTACTGCTACATGAGATATCAAAGTTGGTACGACAAAGTTACTGCTACATGAGATATCAAAGTTGGTACAACAAAGTTACTGCTACATGAGATATCAAAGTTGGTACAACAAAGTTACTGCTACATGAGATAACAAAGTTGGTACAACAACGTTACTGCTACATGAGATATCAAAGTTGGTACGACAAAGTTACTGCTACATGAGATATCAAAGTTGGTACAACAAAGTTACTGCTACATGAGATATCAAAGTTGGTACGACAAAGTTACTGCTACATGAGATATCAAAGTTGGTACAACAAAGTTACTGCTACATGAGATATCAAAGTTGGTACGACAAAGTTACTGCTACATGAGATATCAAAGTTGGTACAACAAAGTTACTGCTACATGAGATATCAAAGTTGGTACGACAAAGTTACTGCTACATGAGATATCAAAGTTGGTACAACAAAGTTACTGCTACATGAGATATCAAAGTTGGTACGACAAAGTTACTGCTACATGAGATATCAAAGTTGGTACAACAAAGTTACTGCTACATGAGATATCAAAGTTGGTACGACAAAGTTACTGCTACATGAGATATCAAAGTTGGTACGACAAAGTTACTGCTACATGAGATATCAAAGTTGGTACAACAAAGTTACTGCTACATGAGATAACAAAGTTGGTACAACAACGTTACTGCTACATGAGATAACAAAGTTGGTACAACAAAGTTACTGCTACATGAGATAACAAAGTTGGTACAACAACGTTACTGCTACATGAGATATCAAAGTTGGTACAACAAAGTTACTGCTACATGAGATATCAAAGTTGGTACGACAAAGTTACTGCTACATGAGATATCAAAGTTGGTACGACAAAGTTACTGCTACATGAGATATCAAAGTTGGTACAACAAAGTTACTGCTACATGAGATAACAAAGTTGGTACAACAACGTTACTGCTACATGAGATATCAAAGTTGGTACAACAAAGTTACTGCTACATGAGATAACAAAGTTGGTACAACAAAGTTACTGCTACATGAGATATCAAAGTTGGTACAGCAAAGTTACTGCTACATGAGAGATCAAAGTGGGAGTAAATGAACAATAAATTTAAAAAGGCACCTATGGTTTATTATTATAGAAAAAAAACACAAGCTGCAAAAAGAGTATGAACAAGATCCGTTTAGGTGGCAACTACTAAGTATGTTAATAAGCGCTATCTGAATTGACCTGGTTCAAACCGTTTGCTGCCTTACATTTTCTAAGACGATCAAGGATGTTGAATGTGTTCTGTCTCTTGTTTTGATAAGGTGTGTATGTTTTTGCTTAGATTCGTGCAGGCATAAGAAAACAAATTATCTTTGTCCAATTTGTGTTGTCAATTTCTCTGTGATTCCGTATATATTTTTCTTTTATAACGCTATTTTTCAGTTCCTCTTTTCCATCCTGTTTTTTTTTTTACGTGTTTTGTGAGCGTTCTTTCGTATTGTTCCGTAATAATATTTCTAATTTTTCGTGATTTTGCGCGCTTTTGTGTAGTAATTGTGTTCATTTCATGTGTACATTTTTGTTGCAATTAACAGTTTGATTCTCTTTTTATATCGTACATTGTTTTTTTATGAAGCTTCCATAGTTTCTTCATGTGTGTTCTGGGGGAATTTTGAAATTGTTGCAAGTGTTTGAGATTTTTGAATTTCAATGCAGTTTTACAAGTTTGATGTATTTCTTTTTATTATGTGAGTAATTGCAAATAACTGTGTGCTATAGTTTATATTTGACAGTTTCTATACAATTGATAGTTTTATGCATGTAGTTTTGAGAATTTTCTGAGTTTTGTGAAATTATGTTTTCTGTAGTTTTTGTGGTACAAATTTGGCTCGTTATTTATTTGGTTTGATTTGTTTATATTTAGTTTTCCATGCTTAGTTGAGTTCGTTTATGTTTTTTTTTTTTTGGGGGGGGGAGTGGGGATATCTTTCTCACATGTGTCAACAATGATTTATTTGTGTTTTAAACAGTCTTCCATAGACTTTGCTATTGTGTTTACTTGTGGATTATCATCATCATGTGCCGTCTATCATCGAAGGTTGGCTGCAACGGACCTCCCACATTTAGCTTCTGTATCTTGCTTTGGTGGTGCAATCGGATATATTTTCTTTTCTTTCCATATCATAATTTAGACTCATACTTGTATCTCTATCTACCTATTGCTCTCTGCATACCTCTTGCTCTCTGCCTACCTCTTGCTCTCTGCCTACCTCTTGCTCTCTGCCTACCTCTTGCTCTCTGCCTACCTCTTGCTCTTATGGTTTTATTGATGATTACTTCATCATCATCATCCATAAATATAAAATGCCCGCCCCTTAACTAACACAGCTCTTACATAATGTATTATTTACAGGGTGTCTACCACGTCACCGTGCACTCATTTACAACGTCATATGAACTACGAGCATTTACTGTAGATCTGTGTAACGTCAGTCCACATCGACTTATAGACATCCTATATTACATTATTTCGGAAATCTATTCGCTAAACCCTTTGTTGCCTTTCAGTGTCAGGGGTAGAAAAGTTTTCTGGAGATGACCGCTGTGTGTGATGAATATATTGTGGAATTTGTCGCCTCTTTTATTTCGGTGGTCCATCGTTTTCGTGGTCGACCTCAGGTCTGCCTTCACTGTATCTGTGTAGCATTACTTGCTTTGGTATGCTGTTTGGTGGTGTATGCAAACCATTTGATCTGTTGTCTCTTGATGTATTCTAAGATTGGGGTCGTGCCTGTTTTTTGTCGAGTGTTCTCAATCCTCACCCTGTCTCTTAGCGATATTCCTAGAATTCTGCGTAAGCATGCCATTTCAGCTGTCACAAGTAAATGTCCTTATTTTCTCCCATCCCCTCTCTCACTCCCACGTTTTCCTCTCTCCTTCTCTCTCTTCCTCTCTCTCCCTTTCCCCACTCTTTCTTTGTTCTTTTCTCCTCTCTCCCTCTCTCTACTTATCTCATTTCCTCTCTATCTTCCTCACCCTTTCTCTTCCTCTCATCCTCTCTTCTTCACTCTCTCTACTCTCACACAAGGACGCGCACGTGCGTATTCTAAGAATAATACATTTATCCAAAAAATAATCACAATCAGAAAAAAAAATGCATTAGCGAATTGTTGTAAAGGAGATATTTAATCTATAGATTGAAGATATGAGATTCCTTTCAGGGCTAACTCAAACGGAGAGACATCTGACGGATCAGAACAAGAAACTTGATGTTGATTGAGGATTAGCATCAATCGTTTAAAAGTGCTTCCTCAAGAACGCCAAAGGCAAAAGCACTCTTATTAATTGCCTCATCCGGCAACAAAAACAGAGTCACTCGAGTAGGATATCTTGGCAACCAGGGTATCAGAAACATACATTCAAAGAAGTTATTGATTCACATTGTTAAGTTGTGAATTCAGTTGTTTCAAATGAAGATTATGTTTAACATTCTTGGATTTCAGTTATAAAGATATTTCTAGCTCAATAATCTCGAATCTTAAATACTGATTACCATCGAAGACGGATGTGTAGGGCCATTGGCGCAAATAAAACGGCGAAACAGCGTATTTCAATTATCTCAATTACATCCTGAAGGAAATCTTGTAGGACCATTGTCCTGTTACAAGAGAGATCCAGTGGGAATTTGAGAATGAACGCAGAAGAGGAAGAACAATATACTGATTAAATGAAGGATTATCTGCAGACACTATTGGAACTGTTCAATTGCAGGGTCGAATATACATCTTCAATAGGGGAAAGGTCGTAGACACTTCTTCAGTAGGGGAAGGGGTTTTTAACTGGTCATGCGTTCATCTGCCTGTGACATTGCTCTTATTTGTGAGAGATTTTACGACCTTGCGAAAAATCATTACGCTCGAGAGAGATAGTGGGGGGGGGGGGGGGTTATTCACCGAGATTGTTGGTAGAAAATACATCTATACAGAAAGTGAGCAAGACTTCTTTCGTGACGTTTTTGATTATTGTCGTGGTATTCGTTGGTCACTATTTATATACTTGGAGTCGCATGCCCAGAAGTTCCAAAGCTGACCAACGAAATTAACGGAGATAATTAAAAATCAGTCTTCTACGTCATGTTCACTTTCTGTACACAGGTCTTTACTGTCACATTTGGCTAAATTCCTGGTACTAAACGTCATGCTCTAATTTCCTAAAGGTGAGGCGGGGGGTGGTTGAATATTCCAACTCCACCCCCCCCCCTCCAGCCACCAAATCTAAGGCCTTGATCTTTGCATTATACTTCGTAATGATGCTTTGTAGCCTTGTTTTTGTAACCATGTATTTGTACCCTTGTTTTGGTAATCAACTTTTTGTGACCATGTTCCTGTAACCTTGTTTTTGTAACTTTGTTTTTGTAACCATGTTTTTGTAACTTTGTTTTTGTAACCATGTTTTTGTAACTTTGTTTTTGTAACCATGTTTTTGTAGCTTTGTTTTTGTATCCTGTTCTGAGACGCCTAATGAGAACTTGGTCTGATCTGTTCATAATCTGGTAGTCATCTTGTGTTGGAGTTGGCTTTCTAATTGCATTGATCATCTGTTTCTATTGATGGTACGTTATTGTTGCTCTGATCGTCTGTTTCTGTTGATGGTACGTTATTGGTGCTCTGATCGTCTGTTTCTGTTGATGGTACGTTATTGGTGCTCTGATCGTCTGTTTCTGTTGATGGCACGTTATTGATGCTCTGATCGTCTGTTTCTGTTGATGGTACGTTATTGATGCTCTGATCGTCTGTTTCTGTTGATGGTACGTTATGGTGCTCTGATCGTCTGTTTCTTTTGATGGTACGTTATTGATGCTCTGATCGTCTGTTTCTGTTGATGGTACGTTATTGGAACATCTGGTTGATCATCATCAACTTACTCTTGATCCAAACGGTCTGATTTCTCGTTTTCAGATATTCCACAGTGCGATGATATCGACTGCATAGCTACTTTACGTTGATTGCATGTTCGTTCAGTAGTATGTGCAGGTCTGGCAGTTTTCTGGATTGGCGCGCTTTAAGTACTGATCTTGCATCTATCAGCAATACTACATACTGTTAACCAAGATTGGTACTCTGCAGTTTTCCATTTGCCAACTTGTTTGCCTTGATTTCTGCCTCATAATTATGAAGCAATTTCCTCGTTGTTACTTTAATTGTACCCATAACATCGTTTGGGTACTCTATGTATATATACCTAATCATCCATTTTTCACTGGGTTTTCTGCTGATCCATCTTTATATACTCTGATCCATACATCTTGTGGATATTCATCGTGGGAATATTTGTAGTAATCATTGATAAAAGGTAACAGGCAAGGGGTGTTTGAAATGGGGACCACTAGAGAAAAATATTTAGAACCACTGATGTTGCTGATTCCTGCTTTATTTTTATGACATGCTTTCCTGTTAGAAGACTAGCACAGCGGAATACAATTATACAATACTGCTTTTCCAGTTAAGAAAAGAAAATTAATCTTATAGAATCAATGGCCAAGTATCGATCTCAGGGAGAGCTGATGGCTAAGATATGTAAACCATGACCTAAAGACAAATGACATTCAACGTTTGTCTTTCTCCACTGCCAATCAATTTCCATAAATAAATAAAATATCGTCCTAATCATTTTGAGGGATTATATGTTATGATCATACTTTGTTTATGGTTCTAATCGAAGCATGGTACAAGAATTATAACAATGTCCTTTATAAAGACATAAAGTGTGTGTGCGTGTTTACTTGAGATTGTTTTACGTAATGACGTTGCTATAAGAGAAGTCATTACGATGTGATTTTGCTATAATAAAACAAGTACATTGTTGCTATAAGAGAAACCATAATGACATGATGTTGTCATAATTAAACAAGTAAATTAGTGTTATAAGAGATGCCAGAATGATGTTATGCTGTTAAAATGAAACAAGTGTGCTGGATATAGCAACTTTTATGTAAACATTATTCTGGTGCCCCCATGTTTGTGGCGTTGTTCAATTTCTGTACACTTGTTGTCGATATAGTGTTTCTTGTCCTGTCTATTTTTTCTCCTGATTTCTTTAGTTTGTTTCTTGTATTCCTCGCTTTGTTTGTCATCATTTAGTGATTTCGTTTTTTCCCTTGTTGATTAGTTGCAATGTTTCGACTGTGATGTAATCTCTTCTTTTAGTCACTCTTCGGAGTATTTGAGCCTGTGCAGATGATAGTATTGAGTCTCTGATGTGGTTTGCCAGTTCATCCAGTGTCATCTCCTCTTGAACGGCCATCAATGTACTTAATTTATTCTGCACCTCCAAGCTGTATTCTGTTGGTACAGCTCTAGTGTTGTATCTAATGTGTCTGCCGATTTTCGCTAACCTCTTCAGACTGATGGATGTGAAAAAATTCAATAGTGTGCAATAAAGGAAAGAGAGGGCTCTCGTCTACGCAGTGTAGTGACAGTGAAAGAGAAGGCTCTCGTCTACGCAGTGTAGTGACAGTGAAAGAGGGGGTTCTCGTCTACGCAGTGTAGTGACAGAGATAGATGGGGTTCTCGCCTACACATTGTAGTGACAGAGAAAGAGGGGGTTCTCGCCTACACATTGTAGTGACAGAGAAAGAGGGGGTTCTCGCCTACACATTGTAGTGACAGAGAAAGAGGGGGTTCTCGCCTACACATAGTAGTGACAGAGAAAGAGGGGGTTCTCGCCTACACATTGTAGTGACAGAGAAAGAGGGGGTTCTCGCCTACATATTGTAGTGACAGAGAAAGAGGGGGTTCTCGCCTACACATTGTAGTGACAGGAAGAGAGAGATAATTCTCGCTTATTTCTCTCCACACATCATCAGTCCTTCCACACATCACCGGTCCTTCCACACATCACCGGTCCTTCCACACATCACCGTTCTGTCCACACATCACCTGTCCTTTCACACATTCTTCGTCCTCCCACACATCACAAACCCTTCCACACACACACACACAGTCCTTCCACACAACGCTGGTTCCCTTATTCTACTCCATGTGTAATATATAACAAATCTTGCTGCTGCACAAAAATTATTCCAGACAACACAAATCAGTTGTAGAGCTGGTCTATGTAGCATTGCAGTGTTTTCTTTTTGCAATATGCTGCAACTATTAGTTGTTTTTTTTTTTACGAAAGCACAAATAATTTTAGTGGAACAAATTTGAAAAAATATGGTTTTTAATTGCAATGTTACTAATTAATGCAAATACAAACTTCAACTATTTGACCATAAAAGTTGTATCGCAATTAAGATAAACGTACATTGAACAACCTTTAAAAAAAGGTGGAAAAGGGGGGATGTTAATTGTTTCATTCTATAAGGTGTGCTACTAGGATCCTAGATTACAGAGAATCAGGATACAGTCGAGTCAGACTTTGGTTCAGTTTACATGCTCGAAATTCCTTCATTGAGACTGCCATGCTTCAAATACAACTAAAATAACATTAGATGTATGTTACATTGCACTTTCAGACAAAATCAAAAATTCGAAACTAAATGTTCATACTTTGTTAATATCTCTTTTATTTTACTTTGCTAACGTTTCTGTTTCTGGCCTTTAAATTACATTGTTAACTGTCCATGTTAGACACCCATAATGCATAACTGGAACAACGATACATTGACACACAAAAAGTGTCATTTTAAAGTATACATTAAGCAGCTATTCAGACAAAATGTGTTAATATAACACTTTAACGCATTCATTCGCGACAAAATTTATCAATAAAATCATTCACACTAAAAGTATAAAAGTATACTATTCCCGATTATACCAAGCTTCAATATAGACTTGATTCTAACAAGTTGAATATTTGACTCACACTCACACTAAAAGTGTTAAAACTTTGCTCACAGCCACACACCAAAGTGTCAATATTATACACACAACACGCTGAAAGTGTTAATAATAAATTCACAATTACACTAGTTTTCAATATAGAATTGACACTAGAAGTGTCGATATTTTACTAACACACGCGCTAAAAGTGTCATTACAGAATTCATAGTAAAAGTATCAAATGACATGCAACGCCAAAGATGGATGTGTTTGGCAATTGGAGCAAATAAAACGGCGACACGATGCATTTCCATTCTCTGGACTGTATTTGCTGAAAATCTTGTAGGACCATTGTCTTGCTATAGCAGAGATCGGGTTAGAGTTTAGAAATAGCGCAAAAAAGTCATACACAGTAGATCGACCAATATAATTCACTACAAAGTGTCAAAATAAACATTCGCTATAAAATTGTCAAGGTAATACCACATTAAAAGTGTCAAAATTTGCGCACTTGAATGTCTAAACAGCATTTAAATAAAAATATCAAAAAGACACACAAGCGTGTCAATAAATTATACCAAGCGTCAAAATAACTCACACGAGATTCAATATAGCAATGTCACTAAATGTATCTAGATAACGTTCACACTAAAAAAATATAAATAATATTAACATTAAAAATTGTCAAGATAACATTTACACTAAAATTGTCAAGATAACCATTCACAATAAATATACTCAAAATAATATTCACAATAAACTTGCCAAGATAACATTCACACTAATGTTGTCAAGATAACATTCACACTAATATTGTCAAGATAACATTCACACTAAAAATTGTCAAGATAACATTCACACTAATATTGTCAAGATAACATTCACACTAAAAATTGTCATGATAACATTCACAATAAACTTGTCAAGATAACATTCACACTAAAAATTGTTTAGATAACATTCACAATACACTTGTCAAGATAATAGTCACTAAACATTTTCACCAAAACTTTCATAAAAAAAAAAAAGATTCGAGATAACATTCACACTGAAACTTGTCAAGATGACATCAATAAAGTAACCAGAATGACGACAATGCAGGTCAGTGAAATAGAAGGCACAAGGGAAATTCCACCATTGTCAAGTTTACCTGAAACAGAAATAAAATCAATTGAGCGTTATATTGCAATAATTTTGAGATTGTCATATTTTCCTAAACAGAAAAAAAAAATATAGCATTCTATTGCAGTGATTTTGAGATTGTCAAGTTTCACATGAAACAGAAAGGAAATTGAACGTTCTATTGCAGATATTTTGAGATTGTCGAATTTTATATTGCAGTAATTTTTAGATTGCCATGTTTATTTGAAACAGAAAGAAAATTAATTGAACTTTCTATTGCAGTAATTTCGAGACTGACAAGTTTTATATTACAGTAATTTTGAGATTGTCATGTTTACCTACCTGAAACATTTAAGACAATCAATTGAGCGCTCGTAAGTACATGTGATAATTGTGACGGTAGTCAAGTTTATCAGAAACAGAAAACAAAATTCGTTTGAGCCTTATAGTGCAGTAATGTTTAAATTAGTTATTGTAATTTTGAGATCAGTGATTTGTAATTTTGAGTTAGTGATTGTAATTTTGAGATTAGTGATTGTAATTTTGATAATAGTGATTGTAATTTTGAGATTAGTGATTGTAATTTTGAGATTAGTGATTGTAAGTTTTAGATTTAGTGATTGTAATTTTTAGATTAGTGATTGTAATTTTTAGATTATTTATTGTAATTTTGGGATTATTGATTGTAATTTGGAGATTATTGATTATAATTTTGAGATTAGTGATTGTAATTTTGAGATTGGTGATTGTAAGTTTGCGAACCGACGACCTACGTGTGTTCCTTCTTTTTTTTAAACACATTGCGAGGTTTATTCATGCTGACAGATCCCGTGGCCCTTTGTATACTTTCCTCACACTTCTCTCCACGACCAATTTCAAATGTAATCTATTCGCAGCTATCTCGTTTATCAGGGTGTATATTGTCAAGACTCATTCATAATGAATTTATAGAGAAAGAGAGAGCTCATACATAGGACATTCATACATAGGACATTCATACATAGGACATTCATACATAGGACATTCATACATAGGACATTCATACATAGGACATTCATACATAGGACATTCATACATAGGACATTCATACATAGGACATTCATACATAGGACATTCATACATAGGACATTCATACATAGGACATTCATACATAGGACATTCATACATAGGACATTCATACATAGGACATTCATACATAGGACATTCATACATAGGAAATTTATACATAGGGAATTCTTACATTGAGAATTCATTCATAGGGAATTCATATATAGAGAATTCTTCTTCTTCTTCTTCACTGTTCATTTTCAAACTCCTGCTGCATATCTCTTGAAGCAGGATCAAAGTCACATTAGATTTCAGGCAGGGTGTATTCTAAAGAGTGAAATGTGTTATATCGCCGTTTTATTTGTGCTAATGACTCGACAAATCCGTCGTCGGCAGAGAATTCACTTTATAGAATTCACAGATTTGGAATTCATACAGAAGGAATTCATGTATAACTTTAAGCGCACAAAAATGTCCACTGCATATACATGACGTCGCCATAGGGTTCGAACATAAGACGTCTTGAGCAGAAAGCGAATGACTTAACCACTACGCCAGAGAAATCTAACTCTCAGTAATAAGCAAATGTTTTGAGAAAAAGCAGCCTACTCAGAGAAGGTATGTATGTGTATGTAAAATCTATGTTACACTTTTTGTATGCATACGTACAATCACATGTAAGTATACGTGCAATCACATGTAAGTATACGTGCAATCACATAAAACCCTGCAGCCAGTTTCTAGTTTATATTTAAGTGTGGGTATATTCATTATCAAGGCTAACGGTGATTTGAAAAAGCAACATCAGTGTTGGAGTGAAAATCAAACTGTACAAGTCGCTGGTGCTTTCTTTGGTGATGTATTGCTCTGAGAGTTCGACACTTACTGCAGACATGGAGAGAAGATTACAGGCATTCGATGACAAATGCTACAGACAAACTCTACGAATTTATTATAGACATTTGTATCACATAAGAGAAATGTGTACGCAAGAAATAAAGTATAGGTGTATGCATGTGTACAAGAACCATTGCTTTCAATAATAAAACCACGAAACCATGGTTTGGACATGTATGCAGACATGATTCCTTGTCAAAAACAATACTGCCGGGAACCGTCGAAGGGGCGAGAAGCAGAGGAGGGCAAATAAAGACATGGACATACAATATCAAGGAATGGACAGAGAATATTTTCCTCACTCATCCGCATCGTTGAAGATATAAATCGCTGGAGGACTCGGTGTGCTAAAGCATTCAGTGTGGTACCCTTACGACAGTAAAGAAATGAATAAAATATATCGTTTTTTGTGTGCACACTCTAGCCAATTAGGCGCTACTTCAGGAGATATGTAGATGCCACTTCAGAACCGAATAGATGCTGCTCCAGGCCCAAATAGATGTCGCTACAGAAACAAAAAGATGTCGCTACAGAAACAAATAGATGTCGCTACAGAAACAAATAGATGTCGCTACAGAAACAAATAGATGTCGCTACAGAAACAAATAGATGCCGCTACAGAAACAAATAAATGCCGCTACAGAACGAAACAGATAGCGCTTCAGGTGAAAATAGATCTCATTTCAGAAACAGATAGATGTCATTACATAGACAAATAGATATCGCTACATAGATAAATAGATATCGCTACATAGACAAATATATATCACTACATAGACAAATAGATGTCGCTACTTAGACAAATAGATGTCGTTACATAGACAAATATATATCGCTACATAGACAAATAGATGTCGCTACATAGACAAATAGATGTCGCTACATAGACAAATAGATGTCTCTACATAGACAAATAGATGTCGCTACATAGACAAATAGATGTCGCTACATAGACAAATAGATGTCGTTACATAGACAAATAGATGTCGCTACATAGACAAATATATATCGCTACATAGACAAATAGATGTCGCTACATAGACAAATAGATGTCTCTACATAGACAAATAGATGTCTCTACATAGACAAATAGATGTCGCTACATAGACAAATAGATATCGCTACATAGACAAATAGATGTCGCTACATAGACAAATAGATGTCATTACATAGATAAATAGATATCGCTAATGAGACAAATATATATCGCTACATAGACAAATAGATGTCGCTACATAGACAAATAGATGTCGTTACATAGACAAATAGATGTCTCTACATAGACATACATATGTCGCTACACGGCCAAATGGATCCCGCAACAAAACAAAATAAATGTTCATTTTTCTGATGTTATTTGGCTATAAACATTATTTGCGTCTTCCAAAACGATAAATAAGAAAGACATATTCATGTTAATACAGCACATATACGTCTACCCAAAATAAAACGTAACATGAGCTACGGAGTTACACTTTGTAGTTACGGATAATCCGTGGTACACACTGGGAAAGAGTGACCTGTGTAATTGTTGTTGTTGGAGAGTTTTGAATAATTAAAAAATAATAATCCCTGATTAATATCTGAAATGTTGATGGTTATTTATAAACTAAAAAACAATATTAAGATTAGCTACTATGATCGTAGCCCAACCCACATTTTCGCTCTTGTTTTCCATTAGTGCCTACATACGTATTTTGGGGTTAATTGATCTAAATATCATATCAATAAATAATCAATTTATAATTAATTGAACCATTCATTTTTTGGGTTAGGGTTAAGTGTTAGGATTAGTTATGTTGCACATAACTAAAGCTAATCCTAACATCCTAAATATAATTATATTTAAATTAATAAATGATAACATCAACTGATAAACATAGGCAAGGGAAATAATCACACATGTAGGAACTAACTGGTGCAACGGGGGTTGCACGGAGACCATAGTACCCCGGATTAGTGGACACAAAGTCTAAGTAAATAAGAGAAGCCATTTTCAGAGAGAAAATAGAAAATAATAACAATAAATTAGGAGAGGCAGTAACAACATAAAATCAAGTATTCACAATAAATCAACAAAGTCAAATCTAATATTTTCAATATAATTCAAATAGCAGACGTACTTTACGTTGTATATTTGGTGTCAAGTATAAAAGCGACAAATTTATGTCTATGCCGCGAATTCAAATTGCTTAAATATAGATTGTTGCAGTTTCCAGAACTGGATTAAATATAGCATTAACTTCACAGCATCGGATTAAGATCTTACATTAGCTGTAGAAAAGGATTAACGTCATAATTTAAGCTAAAGCTCTTACATTTCGAAGATGAATACTTCGTCTCCATCCTGTCTAATTCATCGTAAAGCAGACGAACATGTTGGTGTTGCCGTGACTTTTGACAGTATTTGGATAAGGCTTGCTCCATACAACTAATCACACTTGGAAATAATCTGAAAGACATATTTTTGAAAAAATTCAGACATTCCACAACTCTAATCATTGTGTTTTTTATTTCTAGAACCGTTAAGTCTGAATTTTCCGGTGCCCATACACACCCTAAACCTAAATTTGATGTTCTCTCAGTCATTGTTTTTCAAATATTTTTTTTCATTGCCATCAATTTATCTTTGCTTGACTTTTTGTAATTTAATTAAATGTTTTCAGATTCGAATATATATAGAGAGAAGACTGCCAGATTACCGTGGATTGCCAGAAAAACTAATGTGGACGTTTTGAAAGAGTCAAATGCGAGACAGAGCTTAATCAATAATATAAGAAATAGACAATCTTCATTTTTTGGCCACATTATAAGACAAGGGGGTTAACATAGTCACAACAGGAAAGATTGAGGACAACAGAGATAGAGGGCGACAACGTGAGATAATATTAGACAGTTTAACAACCTAGCACGGCAAGGAAACAACAACGATTCTGATACATAATACTGGAGACAGAGAGCTGTGAAGAGCCATGCTCGCCTACGCCAGTCGGCATGGCTCCTGGTGAAGATGATGTCTCCAGATATTTTTCCCCGGCAATTATTGTTCAATGTCGATTATAATCCGAAGTTTCTTTCACCAGCGATGATTGTGTAATAGTGAATATTACCGAATTCTATCTACCCAGCGATGATTGTGTAATAGTGAATATTACCGAATTCTATCTACCCAGCGATGATTGTGTAATAGTGAATATTACCGAATTCTATATACCCAGCGATGATTGTGTAATAGTGAATATTACCGAATTCTATATACCCAGCGATGATTATGTAGGACCTAATAATGAAAGTTTGGTTTCAAGTTATTGTTACAGATTTCCGTCATAACTGCTAAAAAGACAGAGTGATCCATAAAGCAGGAGAGTTGGTGTACTGACACACTCGTATCCCAGCTTAGAGTTGGTGTACTGACACACTCGTATCCCAGCTTAGAGTTGGTGTACTGACACACTCGTATCCCAGTTTAGAGTTGGTGTACTGACACACTCGTATCCCAGTTTAGAGTTGGTGTACTGACACACTCGTATCCCAGCTTAGAGTTGGTGTACTGACACACTCGTATCCCAGCTTAGAGTTGGTGTACTGACACACTCGTATCCCAGTTTAGAGTTGGTGTACTGACACACTCGTATCCCAGCTTAGAGTTGGTGTACTGACACACTCGTATCCCAGCTTAGAGTTGGTGTACTGACACACTCGTATCCCAGCTTAGAGTTGGTGTACTGACACACTCGTATCCCAGCTTAGAGTTTGGTGTACAGACTCACTCGTATCCCAGCTTAGAGTTGAGTGCAACAGAAACAAGAAAACATGTCATTATAAAAGTCAATCACGACTCGTGTATATAACAGTGTTTTCCTAGTTACCCCGTTGTTTTGCTTGGGGTGTCACAATGAAAAAAACTCTGACAATTTGTTGGGAGCACGGACCCGTCTGATGTGGGGGGAGGGAAGAATAACAGAACGCTAACTATTTTGAGAATGTGTAACCAGGTATATAACAGTACAGCTTATAGAATTTGGACTAAGTACAAAAAGATGAGGGCTGTTGGTCTAGAAAATAGAATTCCATCAGCTGATTATAATTGTAATGCGTACCTAGACCTCACTGCACTGCCATAATAGCGCCAAACAGTACACTGCCATAATAGCGCCAAACAGTACTAGGTTTTGAATACATCTTGTCAGAATATTGTAATCTTCTTTCTAGATACGGGCCATGGTTCAGACTTTCAGCATTTTGTCCCGTAGTCCCGGCTATTGCTTTCTGGGACGCCAATCATTCCAGTTTATGGGACGCCAAATATTCCAGTTTCTGGGACTCCAAACATTCCAGATGTAATCTTCAATTCAGTCAAACAACATTAAAACATCTCGGTCCGAATCTAAGAAATATATATGTAAAAACAAAAATTCGCTGTAAGCGGTACAAATACTCGTAATAACGGAATAAGTATAAATGAGAATTTTGAAAAGTGTTGTTAAATAGGGCGATTTGTTATAGAAAGAGTCCACTATTCGTCATCATCATCAGGTATCATGCCGGCTGGCGTAGGCGGTCATGAATCTTCACACTCTATCTTTAGTATTTTGTATTTGGATCGTTGTTGACTCTTTGCCATGCTAGGTTATTAAAATTGTCTAATATTTTTCACGTTGTCGCCCTCTGTCTCTCTTGTCTTCAATCTCGCCTGGAGTAATTATATTCTCCATACCTCCTTTCCCATAAATTGCAAAAGAATTATGCAAAACTTTAATATTGTTAATAGCAGCAGAGATAAAAAATGGAATTTTAAAATGAAAATGGTAAACATTCTCAAGAATACGTCACCCACTGAAACAATATTCTATTTATACTAGCCTTACCTGGTAATCAGATTATTTTATACTAGTCTTGCCTGGTAATCTGTTTTATACATGCATATCGCATTGTCGTATATCCAACAAAAATCAGGTCATTGCATTTGTTGTTGTGACATGAAGGGAAGACATTGCATTTGTTGTTGTGACATGAAGGGAAGACATTGCATTTGTTGTTGTGACATGAAGGGAAGACATTGCATTTGTTGTTGTGACATGAAGGGAAGACATTGCATTTGTTGTTGTGACATGGAGGGAAGACATTGCATTTGTTGTTGTGACATGGAGGGAAGACATTGCATTTGTTGTTGTGACATGAAGGGAAGACATTGCATTTGTTGTTGTGACATTAAGGGAAGCCATTGCATTTGTTGTTGTGACATGAAGGGAAGACATTCTTACTTTGTATTTTTAAATTAGATTAATTGACACATTGTAGAAACTATATCACTTGGCACGATGTAAACCACTTGAAACAAAGTAAAACACTTGACACACAGTAAAACGCTTGACACAAAGTAACACGCTGGACACAATGTAAAACACTTGACACAAAGTAAAACTCTTGACACAAAGTAAAACACTTGACACAATGTAAAACACTTGACACAAAGTAAAACTCTTGACACAAAGTAAAATACTTGACACAAAGTAAAACGCTTTACACAAAGTAAAATACTTGACACAAAGTAAAACGCTTTACACAAAGTAAAACGCTTTACACAAAGTAAAATACTTGACACAAAGTAAAACGCTTTACACAAAGTAAAATACTTGACACAAAGTAAAATACTTGACACAAAGTAAAACGCTTTACACACAGTAAAACAGTTGACACAAAGTAAAACACTTGACACACAGTAAAATACTTGACACAAAGTAAAACACTTGATACAAAGTAAAACACTTGACACAAAGTAATATATTTGGCACAAATTAATATACTTGGCACAAAGTAAAACACTTGACACAAAGTAATATACTTGACACAAAGTAAAACACTTGACACAAAGTAAAACACTTGACACAAAATAATACACTTGACACAAAGTAATATACTTGGCACAAAGTAAAACACTTGGCTAAAAGTAAAACACTTGACACAAAGTAAAACACTTGACACAAAGTAAAACACTTGACACGAAAGAAAACACTTGACATGATGTAAAACACTTGACACATTTGATAAAGTAGAATACTTGACACTCAATAAACAAATATAAACAATTTATAAATAGATTATGTTGTATTTATATACAGTTTTCATAAACCAACCTGCACAGCGCGTCGACATTCTTGTGTTCTGACGCGTGCAACAGTTCTGCTGACGAACATGCAATAAATTTGTGGACACAAACCGTCATAGAGTCTTTTCCGTTATAAAAGACTGCTTCTCTCTTGATTTCATTGTCGTCATCACCTATGCCGAAGACAGACAACATGCAATCGTTTAGCAAAATTTGGGAAGAGAGAAGTCTATATGATGGTCGGGAAATATATTAACCAAGACTGTGTTTCACTATTTGTCCTTATTCAGAATTCCAGTGATAGGCTTATTTGTCTAAATACAATAATCCCATGATTCGTTAGATTGTCTAAATCAATTGTCTTTTTCTGTCGGAGGGTAAATTTAAAAACTCACCCTGTACATGGCGTGGCGACAGCAAGAGCATGCGGCCTTTATCACACAGCTATTCAATCCCCTCCCTGCAACACCTGAACTGGTAGAATGCAGTATTGAACGTTGTTTTTTTTTTAAAGTCTAAATTAAAGAACTCCAGTGATGTATTCTTTCCAGAACGTTGTCTTCCCAATGAATTCTCTGAACCCTTCTCTGTCTTGGGCGATGCGGCTTGCATTTTTGCATTTGCGGCTTGCAAATACGGCTGCATTTTTGCATGTATTCATGTTTTCTTTGATGTCGTCAGTCCATCGTCTTCTTGGTCTGCCTTTTCTCCTTCTCCCAGGTACTCTTCCCTCCATTATTTGTCTTTCTAAACAGTTGTGTCTCTTTATATGACCATACAGATATAGTTTTCTTTTTTCTATTGTGTTTAGTAACCAACACTCTGGAATCTTCAATGTGTTTATAATATCAGAGTTTCTCTTTTTCTCCTTGCATGATATTCTCCAGTGATAGTATAGTCAAAATCCAATAATTCTAGTGATATGATAGTCTGTCTAAATCCAATAATATATTTCTTCCAGGTGTCATATTTGTTATTCTCATAGAAGCAAATATAAGCATAGAAATATAAACCTCCAAATATAAACCTCCAAATATAAGCATACAAATATAAACTTCCAAATATAAGCATACAAATAGAAACCTACAAATATAAACCTATAAATATAAACCTACAAATATAAACCTCCAAATATAAACCTACACATATAAACCTAGAAATATAAACCTACAAATAAATCATGGTTCTTTCCAGAAACTTATCATATTTTGACCATATTAAACGCCATGATATCATAGAGAAGACCATAATGAAGGGGATGATGTCAGGAAGACGAACAAAAGGCAGACCAAGAATAAGATGGACGCAAGATATCAAACACCATCTGAATATGATAGTAACAGAGGCAGGAAGACTGACTCAAGATAGACAGAAGTTTGGAGGGACTGGGATGACTGCTACATCCTGTTCAGGATAAGCTACCTGATGGTGACACTCAACTACAGACCACAACACAGCTAACCAGGAAAATACCACACAATATCACGAGTAATTTTGACTTTTCCGTGATTCTCGTTGGCTAGCGGCACAAAGTATAATCATAGTGGTCAATAAAAATCACGGGAACAGTCAAATGAGTCATTTTTCACGGCTGTTTTCCCCATTAGATAATAGGTATTATACTGCCAATATTGTCTATAGGGCAATTATTGAAATATGGTGTTGAAAGTATCGCTATTGCTGACACATCTAGGCTGAGATTTATAGGATTCAGTATTAGTTGTGCTGGATGTCTGCTGGACGTGAGTCAACAGAATAACCAACCAGTTTTATAATCTACATGTTCTCTACCGTTTTCTAGTTGTTCCATTAATTAGGCTAGTATAGATAAGGGAGTTGAGAGTTCAAACCCCTTTCCACTAGGGGAACATCATGACTGTTAGTACTAAGAGCTTGGCCCAAAAAAATAATTTACAATTTTTCACCAAAATGTTTCTCAGAAATGTTTCAAAACAAAGAATTGACAAACAAAAACTCACAAGTTTACTTTTTGTTAGGAAACCTTCCTGAAAGCGAAGCATGGACAGTAAACAAGAGTGCCCATAATAAGCTGGAGGTTTGATTGATTGAACTCCCACCATCGCTAAAGGGAAACGTATCTACCCCCTGCCCTTAATAATGGAAGAAACGTCACCCCAACCCCTCCCCCACCTGTTACATTTTTAAAATGCCGTTCTATTTATCTATATGCTGTGGTCCGTGTTTGCCTTGCGGCGTCAGGAGTGGAAGAGTTCTCTGGAGATGGTTTTCTTGCGTACTGTTTGTAAGCTTGTTCATGTGGCTTCTTTGATTTCTGTTATCTATCTTTTACATGGTCTGCCTCTGGCTTTATAGCCGTTATGTCTAACAGATCCTGACCGTTTGATATGGTAAAATAAAACACAACGAAAATATATTTTCTACATACTATAATTCAGTATGTGAAGGTACGACATATTTAATGTGAATATTTAAATTGCAACTTCTGCACACAAGCTTCAAAATTTGCGGTTGAGATTTCGTTAGTGTCAACTTCATGTCATTCTCAACATTCAGAATGTTTATTGTTTACATTTTCAAATGAATACACGCTGAAAATTCGACCTCACATAGATATTTAGCAGAGAAAAGAGTAAACATCGAATCGAAAATTATTTTATATTAATAATATGTTTAGTTTACTTGTTAGCTCCAGATCAGATAGAAAGCCATTTACGACCACAAATGTGGTAGCCCTAAATTGGTTCAGAACTCTTGTTTGAATCCAATTTAACTGACCCCAATGGATAAATGTTCCAGTGTAGGGTAACAATCATAAACAGGAAGTGAATGTCAATTTAACTGACCCCAATGGATAAATGTTCCAGTGTAGGGTAACAATCATAAACAGGAAGTGAATGTCTGGATTAACACAGGGAAAATATCAAGATAAACATAAACAAAAATAGGTAGAAGTGTTGCCAAAATAAGAAATAAAACTACCTGTAACAAAGTGTTACCAAAATAAGACATAAAACAACCTGTAACAAAGTGTTACCTTTTGGTAACACTTTTACTTATTTTTGTTTATCTTGATGTTAACTGGCCACAGAAACTTGCTGTAATATACTGACGCTGCCTATATAGACGTCTACGGTCATCCCTCGGTACAGTCATGTCTCCAACCCTAAATTGTGTTTTCCTTTCAATTTATTTTCCGCTGATGAATATCGTCTTCAGACTGTCCTCCCATTAATTCTTCACAAATTGTATCTGCATTTCAATTAACTTGCATTCGATGAAGGTGTAGGATGTCATTAAATCGTGCGTTGATCGATGTTGACAAAAGCTGCAATGATTGATGTCAAAAGCTGCAATGATTGATGTCAAAGGTTGCAAAGCTCGTTATCGTTCGTCTCTTCCTGTGACGCTAAGATCAAACAATTTACTAGCACATCAAAGATTTCACGCGCAATTATACCGACAATCGATGAATTTCTATTTTGCGAAATGTCAAGCTTTCTTTCTTGATTCTTGATTAGAAACTATATTCACGGCACGTGGGGCATTCCCATTAGTGCACCGCCCTCCGTTACAGCAGCCGTCCCAGTATATGTAGTCTCAGAGTCCCGGTCTGGTATTCATTGAGTGATCTTCGGGGCCTTTCAAAAAGATTGTTTTTCCTTCTCTCCCTTCTAGATACTGTATCTCCCCTCTAGATATTATCTCCCCTCTAGATACTGTATCTCCCCTCTAGATACTGTATCTCCCCTATTGATACTGTACCTCGCCTCTAGATATTGTAACTCCCTTCTAGATACTGTAACACCCCTCTAGATACTGTACCTCCCCTTTAGATACTGTATCTCCCCTAGGTGGATATCTGACCGTGACCGATCGCCAGTAGCATTGTCAGTAGCCACGCTCTGACTTTGTTGGGAGTTACTGTCTTATGCTTGTCAAGTATTTAGATGTTTTTGTGGGTAGATCTCTGACTGTGATGTAGGAAAAAGTTTGTAGGATAATGGCATTTCACACATTATTTGTGTAAAGTTTGCAGGATAATGGCATTTCACACATTATTTGTGTAAAGTTTGTAGGATAATGGCATTTCACACATTATTTGTGTAAAGTTTGTAGGATAATGGCATTTCACACATTATTTGTATAAAGTTTGTAGGATAATGGCATTTCACACATTATTTGTGTAAAGTTTGTAGGATAATGGCATTTCACACATTATTTGTGTAAAGTTTGTAGGATAGTGGCATTTCACAAATTATTTGTGTAAATTTTGTAGGATAATGGCATTTCACACATTATTTGTGTAAAGTTTGTAGGATAATGGCATTTCACAAATTATTTGAGTAAAGTTTGTAGGATAGTGGCATTTCACACATTATTTGTGTAAAGTTTGTAGGATAATGGCATTTCACACATTATTTGTGTAAAGTTTGTAGGATAATGGCATTTCACAAATTATTTGAGTAAAGTTTGTAGGATAGTGGCATTTCACACATTATTTGTGTAAAGTTTGTAGGATAATGGCACTTCACACATTATTTGTGTAAAGTTTGTAGGATAATGGCCTTTCACACATTATTTGTGTAAAATAGTCTGAAAGTGCTTACTTTGGAGAACTTGATATACACTTTATCATGAACGGTGGCTTTTTAGGAATAGTGAACCCATACTAACAAGGAGCGTTTAACTCAGTTCTGCTATATATATGTTGTACATTGCTAGTTCGTTCCCAATCAGGGTCGTTCAATAATATAGGAATATAAGGGTCGTATAACAAAAAGTTATATTTGTGTTAGAGTCATTGTCAATGACTTTAAGTGGATATTTTGATTTGAGTGAGGAAGTGGTGTGCAAATTGTTGACCTTATTCTCTTGTCAAAGCTCACATGAAACCAGAGAGAAGAAGAATTGATACGACTGGAAATGAAATTCGATACCTTTGTCTCATTATGCTCTTAGAGAATCGAGACGAAATGAAATTAAATCCCATACCCTCCTACTTGTCTCATTATAATCTTGGCAGTGTACAGAGCATCCTTGCTGGAAATCGCCGTCGATACTTGTTGAGCTGATAAACTATCGTTTCTCATTCTAAACATATTAATAATATTAACCCTATATTATATGGTTTTTTTAATAATAAGCCACTTCGACTCACATATCTTAGTCATTTTTGTTCACAATTTTTATGGTTATTTCCCTTTAAAGCCAGATGTTTTTCTAATGGATCCTTGAAATTTTCATGACGATACATGATTTGTGTATGTTATTCTGCATGTATTTACATTTGTAGAATCAAATTTGGTCACCCCACAATGTGCGAATAATAATTGTGTGTACATTTTTACAATGTATATTGTTCTTATTTAGTTTCACTTAAGTTGATTTTCTCACATGAAATATTCAGTATTTGATATGACTTTAGTTAGTTTTCTCACATGAAATATTCAGTATTTGATATGACTTTAGTTAGTTTTCTCACATGAAATATTCAGTATTTGATATCACTTTAGTTTAGTTTTCTCACATGAAATATTCAGTATTTTTTACCACGTCAGTTTATGCATTCAGTATTTGTTTTATAAAATGAACTCATTTCCCTCCAGAATTAGCATTATTTGATTTTAAGAGAATTTGTTTAGTATTAAACAATTACATCCTGAGAGGCTGAAACAGCTAATCACAACAACAAAGAAATACAGCGAGATTCAAAATATTTATCTAAACGCGCAAAAAAACAAAAATTATGACAACAGACACAACAAAGATCAAACCAATAATCAACATAAACAATATAGAACTAGAATGTGTACACAAATTCGAATAAATTGGGAGCAAATATAAACAGTTCTGGAGATTATTCAATCGAGATTAAAAGAACTCACAATTGTAACACTCAAATTAACACAAATGAGAAAGCTATGATAAAGTAGTAATAACGACACTAAAGTAACCCTTTTAAGATCATGTGACTTCCCAGTGGCAACATATGGATGTTTGCCAACATACGTCATTCCACCGATTAGATACTTCACTCCACCGATTAGATACTTCACTCCACCGATTAGATACTTCTCTCCACCGATTAGATACTTCTCTCCACCGATTAGATACTTCTCTCCATCGATTAGATACTTGATTGATTTCGTGGTTGAGTAACTCAACACGAGCTTCTCTAGTAGCAAGGCGATGCATCCACTGGATTGACAAGTCCTCTGTTCATTCTTCTGATCCCAGGGCGATAAATACATATCAGTTAAGAAAAGGATCGGGGTTGTAAGGTTCGCTATCTAATATAGGAATTCACTCACTTTCGAATATAATCATTCACTAAGTTTCTAATATAGTCATTCACTCATTTTCTAATATAGTCATTTGCTAATTTTCTAATATAGTCATTCACCCATTTTCCAAAATAGTCATTCACTCATTTTTTAATATTCATTCATTCATTTTCATTTTGCGCTGAAGTTAGCGCATAGGACAGAGGTCAGATCTCTCCAATTCTGTCTGTTCAAAGCTATTCTGTGCAGTTCTTGAATAGTATGAATATTGGTTGTTTTACTTTCTTTAAGTATTGTTCTTCTGTTTCTTTTGGTCTACCGCTTGCTCTTTTGCCTGTAGGTAATCCATTCAAGAGATTGGTGATATATTCTGTTGGTGTCTGCGCGTAGGACATGCCCGATGTAGGACCAACGGCGTTTTCTGATAACATCTGTGATGAAATTTTGATGTGTCTCTTCTCTGATTTTATCATTCGATATGAATTCACTCCAATGGGTGTTAGTTATCCTACGAAGACATTTGTTCTCGTAACTCAGTAATTTCTTTTCTGAAGATAAAGAGCTTTTCCAGCTCTCACATCCATATGATAGCACCGGAATAACGCAGGAATTAAATAAGCACATTTTCGTGCGTGTGCTGATTGACTTTGACTTCCAGATATTAGACAGTCTGTTAAATGTACTTGATGCTAGGGCAATGCGAGTTGTAATTTATTTTCTAATATAGTCATTCATTCATTTTCTAATATAGTCATTCATCCATTTTCTAATATAGACATTCACTCATTTTCTAATATAGTCATTCACTCATTTTCTAATATAGTCATTCACTCATTTTCTAATATAGTCATTCATCCATTTTCTAATATAGTCATTCACTCATTTTCTAATATAGTCATTCACTCATTTTCTAATATAGACATTCACTCATTTTCTAATATAGTCATTAACTCATTTTCTAATATAGTCATTCACTCATTTTCTAATATAGACATTCACTCATTTTCTAATATAGTCATTCACTCATTTTCTAATATAGACATTCATCCATTTTCTAATATAGTCATTCATCCATTTTCTAATATAGTCATTCACTCATTTTCTAATATAGTCATTCACTCATTTTCTAATATAGACATTCACTCATTTTCTAATATAGTCATTCACTCATTTTCTAATATAGACATTCACTCATTTTCTAATATAGTCATTAACTCATTTTCTAATATAGTCATTCACTCATTTTCTAATATAGACATTCACTCATTTTCTAATATAGTCATTCACTCATTTTCTAATATAGACATTCACTCATTTTCTAATATAGTCATTCACTCATTTTCTAATATAGACATTCATTCATTTTCTAATATAGTCATTCATCCATTTTCTAATATAGTCATTCACTCATTTTCTAATATAGACATTCACTCATTTTCTAATATAGTCATTAACTCATTTTCTAATATAGTCATTCACTCATTTTCTAATATAGTTAATAACTCATTTTCTAATATAGACATTCATTCATTTTCGTGCGTAATTCTGGAATTTTCATGAGATTATTAATGATCTCTTTTGGAAAATATCATTTGGCGGGTGGGGAATGAAGCGATTAACCAGCCTTTTGATTGAATATGTACATTTTGTGTACCACAGACTATAAGTCGTGTTCTGATTTCCGAAGATGGAAGAGAGTTTAAACACCTAAACCCTCCCCCACCCCCCTCCTCTCACCAAACGAACTTCTCTCTGACATGCCTTCTATTAGAACTCAGCCAGTATCTGTTAGTTTGTACCTTTCGTGCCACAAGCAGCACAAGCGGAAAAGTGGCACATAGGACATATGTTTTGTTTCACCATGCGGTTTTGTCCGCTGCCAGCAGTTTTAATTTTTGTATTGGCTTGCAGCCCATTGTTTCCTCTGTCTATGCGTACGGTGTTTTTTAGAGTAGTTTTTAGTCTTTCTCATTTTCTGTTCACGTTCGGTGTCTAAATGAGTGCTTGTTGGTTCAATCTATGCTCATCTAGACTTAAGTATATGTAGTTACTCGCATTTCCCGTTGAAGTGATTTGTTAATGAGAACTTAACAACGTAACAACTTAAAGTTGCAAACCACTAAAGTTGCGTACCACTAAAGTTTCGTACCACTAAAGTTGCGTACCACTAAAGTTGCGTACCACTAAAGTTGCGTACCACTAAAGCTGCGTACCACTAATGTTGCGTACCACTAAAGTTGCGTACCACTAAAGTTGCGTACCACTAAAGTTGCGTACCACTAAAGTTGCGTACCACTAAAGCTGCGTACCACTAAAGTACGGAGATGAGAAGTCTTCTCATTTGAAAAAAAAAGATCTCAACGAAATGTCCCGGTACAGTTCTCCACCTACACTAATCTCTCAACGAAATGTCACGGTACAGTTCTCCACCTATACTAATCTCTCAACAAAATGTCCCGGTACAGTTCTCCGCCTACACTAATCTCTCAACAAAATGCCCCGGTACAGTTCTCCGCCTACACTAATCTCTCAACGAAATGCCCCGGTACTGTTCTCCGCCTACACTAATCTCTCAACGAAATGTCCCGGCACTGTTCTCCACCTACACTGATTTTGTCTGCTGTCCCTTTTAAGAACATGTACGCACTTAAAAATTAAATTTCTGCCAATTCAGCGGTTGCTATGTTGTGTTTGTCCTTAATTACTAATGATTGAAACAATCTCGTTTGGCGTTTCATTTTTTTGATTATTGACAATTGCTATTAGTTGTTCTAATGATGTCGTTAAGGTTCTGTGTTGACCTCGTGATGACCGTACAAATTTGCATTCTGTCAAGTGCTCTTCTCTGCAGAGAGGACCATAGAAACGTTTTCAGCACATGCGGGAAGGGGGGGGCCATTACCTTGAAAAAAAATAATATCGTCAGCATATTTTTATTGCAATTCACTTTTTCACTAGGTTTCCTTTTTGTAGAAATTCGTTAAAATGTGTGTGTTGGGAGGAGGAAGGGGATGGCGGGGGGTGGGTTTACAAAACTTTTGGCTAGGTTACTAGTACCAAATGTCATGTTCTGATTCTCTAAAGGGGGGGGGGGGTGGGTGGTTGAACCCACAACCTTTATACTACGGGCTTGCCTACTGGTGTGACGAAATCTAGATTTGAGTCAGTCAGTCAGTCAGCGATTAACGTTTTTGTAACTTTGCGTTCATAGACATTAAATATTGTTTATTGTTGGTATTGTAACTGAGTATTTGCACAAAACTTTTCATTTCGCCCTGGTAATGTGATCTTCCCACTTCAGAACTCAGAATGATGTTGATAATGTTAGAAATGATAATGGATTTGAGGATGAGTTAGATGCCAATGAGAGATGAAAGTACTGTAAGAAGTTCTAATATGAAAGTACCGTAAGTAGTCCTAATATAAAAATACCGCAAATAGTTATAATATTAAAGTACCGTAATTAGTCTTAATGTAAAAGTATCGTAAGTACTTCTAGTGTAAATATGTCCACGTGTACTTTGTGGTACCGTTAGAGATCTATATATCCAACAGTTGTAAAGAAATACACAAACTATTTCTTATAAAAACTTATAAAAAAAGAATTATGTATAGGGCAAGTGTAGACTTAACTCACAGACAGAATCGATACTGGCATTCATGAAGTAAACATTCGTCAACTCTTACCAATACATACGAGAGAATAATCGATCCAAGTATACTCGAGTTGCTTTTCTCAAACTAATTCCATGGCTCAAATTAAAGAAGGAATATGACAAGCTTAGCGTTGTGATGCGAGAGTATTACAATCGCTAACCATAAAAATACACGGGACATTATTGGGACATGTAGACCAGCATTTGAATCTTGTCACGTAATCACATCATATATGGTAGTAGATGTGAAATAGAAATGAAAAGGAGATGAAGAATTGCTAAAAAGTAATTTCAATGACATGAGGAAAATATTGACATCTAAATAAATCGGACACTAAAAACGAGAGTTATAAAATGCTACATCTGTTCTGCAGTAATGTATGGCTAAGATGTACGGATAATTAATAAACAGAACAATGACAGAGTTGAAGCCTTTGAGGTGTGAATATACCCTAAATAGAATAATAGGGAAATTTTGATGAAAAGAGAAGAAAACGATGAAAAGAGAAGAAAACGAACATAGAAGTTCTGACAACTCTACCTATGAAAACAAGAAATATGCAAGGAAATAAAAAAAATAAAAAAATTAAGTATTTGGGACATATTAAAAGACACTACGCCTTGTTGAAGGCCTCTATTTTAGAGTAAAGTTGATGGTAGTCAAGTAAGAGGTAGGCAGAGAAACAAGTGGGAGGTACGCATAACCAGATGGACAGTATACAGTCTAGAAGATTTATCTAACACAAGAGATAGAAGATATTGGAGGTCCAATACCGCCTTGGCTACCGCCAAAAGGATACGTCGTGTGACCAGTTCTTATGCAGACAACAGTTTGTATATCTATTTTAATGGTGAAATAAACAACTTAATGATATTTAAATATAATCTAATAACAAGGAAGGCACTTAAAATAAAACTGGCGAATCTTTGAGATAGAATCTAAGTTAATGTTCTGGCTACTAACAGAGAGTTTATGGCTACTAAAGAAAATATTATGGCTGCTAAAAGAAATATTATACTAATTATAGCTACTAACTGAAAGATTATGGCTACTAAAAGAAATATAGCCACTAACAGAAAGATTACGGCAACTGGAAGAAATATTATAGTTACTAACAGAAATATTCTGAATACTAACATAAATGTTCTGGCTACTAAACGAAAGATTCTCGTACTAACAGAAAGATTATGGCAGCTAGCGGAAATATTCTGGCTTCTAACATAAAGATTCTGTCTACTAACAGAAATATATAAGCTATTATTAGAAAGATTCCAACGCCCCATTATCATCAGAAAAATCGTCTGGGGATCCGTGTTCAGGTTAGAACTAATTTCACTTGGCATGTACCTACTCTCCTCGCGTATTTTGACATCAGCAAATATCTTGCCTAGACACTCTTACAAGTCTGTGTGTGTTGTATTTGTTACCTTGACAAGATTTCCAATTTCTTCTTTATCCATATAATATTTCAAACACTCAGATTAACTCTCTATATCCGAAACCTCTAAAACAGCCAGTTCAGCAGACCTGTTCTGCCGGTAAGCAGTTCAGACTAACTTCTATCACTATTGTTAATTTTGAATGCATTACGGCAGGAAATGGAAACTCTTATAAAGATTAAAAAGTTCAGGAGATAAGATGGAATAGGAATACTATCAGAAAATAAGTAGAAGAAATAGCTAGAACATCAATGACATGAACGCACAGGGATACATGATAAAACGGAAAGACCTAGAAACAAATGGAGAAGTGAAACCATGATTGACTTAACAAGGTGATTAGTGGGATCGTCCACCGTGTAGCATACCATCTTATGCATGTATGACTGCAAGCCCATAGATACAGACGGTGTGGGGGTAAACCTCTGCCCCTTAGAAAATCGAAACGATATTTAGTAATAAAAATCGTCGAAATCGGATGTGTCAGATCCTTAACACAAATAAAACTGCGACAAAACCCATTTCTATCCCTGGACTACATCCTGCTACAAGAGAGATCCAGCGGGAGTTTGAGAATGAAGACTGAAGTAGAAGTGCTAAAAACTAACTAAAAGGGGATTACTCCGCACACACCTTTCCCCTTTTTTTTAAAATTTAATGATGTTCCCAAAAAAGGTCTGCAAAAAAATCACGAAAACGTTAAAGTTTAATGGTTTTTTAAAAGTAAAAACGTTAAATAAGGCAGAAATACGAAATACATCTATGTATTGTCTATCTACCCACGTTCATATGTTTGTAATCACAAAAATAAGTGACAGCGTATCACAGTGTTTAGAGCACTGGCTTCCCATATGAATTGTCCTGGGTTCATTATCCAGTTGAGACGGAAATTTTTTGCAGATCGCAACGGCTCCCGGGAAGATCCAGTTTTAATTGGGTACCAGTTTAATCCGGGAAGTAAAGACTGCGAGGGAGAGGAGACCGCTACCGCCCTCTTATAGCAGAGCCACTGAAATGTGAGATCGCTAACATCTCACGTCTCTACGACATTAATAAATGCTACGAGTTAACTTTCCTTTTTTTTCATCTTAATCACAAATCTAGTCAACCTGATATATACTTATGTATTCACATAAATATGTATGTAACCATATATAAACACGAATATAAACTAGAAGTTTCAATACCGGACCATTTTATCAAAACCGCTGACATTTATATGGAAGCTTTACGGGTACTAGAAAACCGATATTTTTCTATATTTAGAGAAGCTTTCATTGAGATTCGAGATTAGAGGTGGCGATTTATCAATGAAATAAAAACATTCTGAAAAAAATCACTTTTTAATGTTTAATAAGCTATTCAACAATAAACACAAATGTCTAACTTAAGACTTTAATCAAACGAACACAAATATATTCCTAATTTTTTTAATTGAAATAGTTTTATTAATCAAATATTAAACGACTTTGTGTTTTTCTTAATCTTTGGTGAAATTTAAATTCCTCTTTGCTAATATTAGATCTGTTGTTTCTTGTATAAATTGGACAGTGTTTTCCATTTTTTATTTTATAACATAAAATTGAACATTCATAGGTGTATGAATACTGTATTGCATACACAATACTGTACTGTGTCCAGGGAAAGGGGCTGGTCATTTGGACAATAGTAATTTAGTACGTGAAAGTCTGTATTTTTGTCTTTAGCTGAAAACTTGGTATTCTGCACCTCCAATGTATAGTTCTATTTGATGTGCGCTGATATTGTTTTTGACTAGAGTTAGTATACCTCCTTTTCTTCTGTCTATTCGATCAGCTCTAAAGAACTGATAACCTGTAATTTAAAAGGATACTTCTTTGCTGAGGTGTGTCTCTTGTATGCAGAATATGTTGAACTGTTCCTTAAAATTCGAATTTCTTACTAAAGATATCTCTTGTTTGCTATTTACACCCTCAGCATTCCAGTGCATTATTGTGAGTGATGTCTCATTTATTGGTTATGGTTGATCAGTGATATTACTCTTGTGCCTCCTGGCTCCACAAGGCAATCGAAGAAGACCTCCAGTTGCACGTGGTGGGCCCTCTCGAGGTATAGGGCCCGGTGCTACTCCTGCCTCATGAGCCGTCACAGGGTAAGCAACACAATAGGACAATGCAGATATAGACATCCATGTACCACAATACATGACACTCTGGTTGTTGTAGTACGCCTTCTGACTAAATGTCGCTGACTTCAGCACATTTACTTGTTAGGCGACACTTGCCCGAATGTGGGAGGGCCCGGTCTGTCTTAGTTTCCAGCCTCAGCTGGTTGAATGTGGGAGGGTCCGGCCAGTCTTAGTTTCCAGCCTCAGCTGGCTGGACTAAAAGCCCCATCTCCTCGTCAAGAAGCTGGCCTTGAAGGGGTCAAATTTAAATAATGAGACCGTAATAATGACAACTTGTCTCATATTTGATCGCTAAATTTTGAACGCAAATGGTTACAAAAATAACCTGATGAGAACACCCGCTCAGACTGCACACTGATCGGATGAATAAACAAGATATCATACACACTTTCTAGATATTGTCCTCTAACCGCCATTTTCAAATAAAGCAACCTATATTTTTACGAATTTACCAAACTCAATGTCTCCATCAGTTTGTCTGGAAGCATTATCCTAACCCTAAGTTTCTTTTGTATTTCAGTTTCTAATTGTCTTTTAAGCGGCAGTGTGTCTTCAGGCTCGGCATGCTCAGATCCAAGATGTTCAATCTCATTGCCCAAAGATATTTTCAGCGAGGAATCCGTTGCTTGATCAAGATTTTGAAGGTCTACAATATATTTTTGCCTCTGGCCGCAATCTGGTCATAGAAATGCGCCCGACCGTGTGTTGCCGTGGCCCGAAAGGGGAGCAAAGAATAACAACACTGTTTACCTTCCGCGCATGTCGTAAAAGGCGACTAAGGAGGTTATGGGCTGGAGTTGGCTGTCCCATCCCATATAGGGTCACTGACCCAAAGCCATGCTGAAGTCGGATGTGTCAGGATGAAAGGCGCAGATATCACAGCAATGCTGTAAACCATGACACAACGCATTCCGTTCTCCGGACTACATCCTGCTAATCTGCAGGAGTTTGAGAACGAACGCAGAAGAAGAAGAAATGCGCCAAAGCACTCATTAGGCAAATCAAAGTACGTCATAGAGCTACGCAAGTAATTCAACGTTGAAGCTACCAACAGCCTGCTCTCTTTAATCTGGCGCATCAGAGAGCAACAAGTCTACGTGCAACTATTTCATGATGCACGGTATTTCATTTTTTTTAACATAAACATCAAAGCCACATCAGATGTAATTAAGTTGGCCGTTTATTTTGCAAAGTTCTGCTACCGTTGCTTTCATCATTTCAAATATTTTGCTAAGGCTAAATAGTCTTTCAAAGTCTTTGTGAGATATGTAAAGATCGATTTTTTCAATCAATAAGTTTTTTCTTAATAAGATCTTTTAGTTTTACTATCCTTGCTACCATGTCTGCTAAACTACTCCACATGTGCCACAATGTAATGCGTCTGCTAAACTATTCCACTTGTGCTATAATGTAATGCGTCTGCTAAACTACTCCACTTGTGCTACAATGGAATGTGTCTGCTAAACTATTCCACTTGTCTTACAATGTAATGTGTCTGCTAAACTACTCCACTTGTGCTACAATGTAATATCAAATTAAGGATGAGGGCATATTTCTTCTTTTACATATTTCTGAAGAATCCAATTTTTGGCAGGCGACTTTCTGAAATTGTTAAAAAAAATTCGCATTTTCCCGATGAAATCTTTGAAAATAAATTCACTATTTTGATTGATGTCAATTGTGGCATGAAAACCACAGTTGTCACTATTATCATCTCAATCTTTCTCGCTAGAATCGTTGTTTTCTTTAGTCTGATGTTGAAGTTGAGAAGTTTTTTGTGTTTTTTTTGTGTTTATTTTTATGGATGACATCTAAGATTGCCAGCTGTACAAAGGCTGATAGTAAATCACTGCTTCACCTCCTAATAGGATCATCACACTGGCACCTGCTCACTATGTTTTATTACCTTTTTTTTAAATAATGAATCAGAAGATGTAAGCAAATTGTAGCCGTATTGCTTTATGATTTGCCTTTGATCATTAGAAGTAATGAAAAAAACTGAATGGAAAACCATCTAAAGCTATCATATGAGAAACTGTTTCTGCTAAGCTTTTTGAACTTGAAAAATAATCTAATTTGTTCGTTTTAATTCTTTTGGAAACTATCATTGGAAACTACGAAAAGCGATCTATATTTTTGGAAAATATCATTGGAAACTACGAAAAGCGATCTATATTTTTGGAAACTATCATTGGAAACTACGAAAAGCGATCTATATTTTTGGAAACTATCATTGGAAACTACGAAAAGCGATCTATATTTTTGGAAAATATCATTGGAAACTACGAAAAGCGATCTATATTTTTGGAAAATATCATTGGAAACTACGAAAAGCGATCTATATTTTTGGAAAATATCATTGGAAACTACGAAAAGCGATCAATATTTTTGGAAAATATCCAAAATAATTCCGTTTAGAAATATCAACTTTGAACCTCCCAGTTTTCATAAATCCAGTTCCGGTATTTTAAAGCATCCGTTTTAGTCCGGTATCCACGTATTTCCACAGTCGGGATCCCGATTTGCGACCCCTAGTATAAACGTGTGTACCCTCGAAGTATCATCTTACAAGTCTATTAACTGACTTATGCATGGAATATGACCGGTATTGAGCTAGCGGCTTTCCAGCTTGGCTTATACAAAGACCAGCTTTGTTGTTCAAATATTTATATTTGATCTTAATTCTCGTCTGAAAGAAGTCGTAAACAGTATAATCTTACTTCCACTGTATCTTCCAGTTATTTATGTACTCATGTTATCCCGCGCTAAACATAGAATTGCAATTTGCACTTATCACAGATTTATATTACATTCACTGATACTGTTGTCAGTGATAGCGGGGGGGGGGGAGTCCATCACCAATTACGAAGTCCTGTGGGCTTTTGATCAATCTTCAAAAGCTATGCTATGTGACGTTTCTGATGATACTCATTACTTGTCAACACAACGTGGCCAATGAAAAACACGGAAAACATCTATAAGAGTAACTTTTAAAGGATGATTGTATGAGTCCATAGGACTTTATAATTGACGAGGGATTTGATAGGGTTTTCGGATTCATGACCCCTCTGCACTGATATTTTTACCAGTTCAGCAATCTCTTATTGTTAGAGTTCTAGTGCATGTTAATGTGCTTTATTAAAATTTTATGTTTCCTGACATTGTATCTCATTACTTTCTCTACCAGATGTAGGTTCTCTACCAGATGTAGGTTCTGTAGACTGTGGACAGATGTAGTTTCTCTACCAGATGTAGGTTTTGTAGACTGTGGAAAAATGTAGGTTCTCTACCAGATGTAGGTTCTGTGGACTGTGGACAAATGTAGGTTCTGTAGACTGTGGACAAATGTAGGTTCTCTACCAGATGTAGTTTCTCTACCAGATGTAGGTTTTGTAGACTGTGAACAAATGTAGGTTCTCTACCAGATGTAGTTTCTCTACCAGATGTAGGTTTTGTAGACTGTGAACAAATGTAGGTTCTCTACCAGATGTAGTTTCTCTACCAGATGTAGGTTTTGTAGACTGTGAACAAATGTAGGTTCTCTACCAGATGTAGGTTCTGTGGACTGTGGACAAATGTAGGTTATGTGGACTGTGGCCAAATGTAGGTTCTCTACCAGATGTAGGTTCTGTGGACTGTGGACAAATGTAGGTTCTGTAGCCTGTGGACAGATGTCGGTTCTCTACCAGATGTAGGTTCTGTGGACTGTGGACAGACGTAGGTTCTCTACCAGATGTAGTTTCTCTACCAGATGTAGGTTCTGTAGACTGTGGACAAATGTAGGTTCTCTACCAGATGTAGGTTCTGTAGACTGTGGACAAATGTCGGTTCTCTACCAGATGTAGATTCAATTTCCGTTAGTCTCAAGAATTGATCAAAATACTACATTACTGATCTTTCACAATCTATTGGTTATGGCTATATGTCTTTCACGTGTTGTTGCTCAAATAACTACATTACTGAACTTTGACAGGTTGTTATCAAAATACTACTTTACTGATCTTTCAGAGGTTGTCGGTCAAAATACTCCATTATTTATCTTTCACTGGTTTACTGAACTCGATTATCATACCCCTCATGCTACTTTCTGCAATATAAGAGCTGTTGAGATGTATGCTTGAGTTTAACTTAGGAATCAGTCACTATTGTTTAGATGTATGTTTACTTAAAGTGTCTCTAATGGCAATAACCTGCCGTCAGGGATGAAGATATTCTTCGTGTACTCCCTTCCTTGCTGTCTTTAACTTCTCTAACTTATGCACCAAAAACCTATTTAGAGTTGGATTGACTAGAAGGCGAGAAATCAAAATCCGGATTTGTGTGTATCTGGACGTGGTTTCGAACCTGACACGCTGTAACCTGGTGATAGTAAGCATGCTGACTATCCGCCAGGCCACAAAAGCTCTTTGCTTACAATTATGTAAATACATCAACACAATTTCAACAGAAATCCTACAGTGATAGCACTGTGTACTACATTTGTTAGATGTCTTTTGATGATTACATCCATTTTTATCTGAAAACGAGGACCCTCAGTATGCAGGGATGATACGACAACGTAACAAATATGGGATCATATGGTACCAACAGTGACAGCAAGAGAAGCCATAAGTATGTTTAACTCAGTGTAATTTGTGACAGCTAGAGAAGCCATAAGTATGTTTAACTCAGTGTAATTTGTGACAGCTAGAGAAGCCATAAGTATGTTTAACTCAGTTTAATTTGTGACAGCTAGAGAGGCCATAAGTATGTTAAGAAAGTCATATACCTATGCAACCCAAAATGGAGTCATATATTCTAAAAACTTGAAGCATACATATATGTTACATCGCCCTACCACGTTCCCAGTTGCTGATGTCAGTTACAAAATAAAAAAGACACTAATAAATCAATTCACGAGGGCATGGCCTTATCCTGCTCAGTCAAGCTTGTGAACAAATTCTGGTCTGATCATTTAAGACCATCGAGTGCACAACGAGGGCTTTTTTACGACATGTGTCATTAATAATTGACATATAAACGTTGTTAGCTGTAGAGAACTTGCATGGGCAGAGAAACGAGGGATGGTAATGATAATCAGTTGTCTGAATACATAAGTGGATAGAACTGTCTGGCTTTCGAAATTCTTACCGTTTTCAGTAATATATTATACCAATATGATGATAATAGTGGTTGTCGATGAGGGCAATAATATCGGCGATAATCATAATGCCGTTGTAGTAGTTATGCAACATATTCCTATAACGTGCTTCGCTGAACCATACAAAACGTCATTTCTAAACACACAAAAAGATGTGTTATTAAAATTAAATGTATGCTTTGTTTGTGGTCATTCCTTCTTTGCTGCAGCGGTTAATTTCTTCATTTTCTTCCCTAATGACATCACTAGTTTTGTGTGTTTAGTATCTTAATTTTCAATCGTGTCAAGAGACTTTTTAAAATGTCTATCTTACGAGAATTCTTATTTCTTCTATTGCTTGATCTCTTTTTTACTCCAGTATACTATTACTGGACCACTTTACATGTGTAGGGAACTGGTTCGACTGTCGATTATCCCTGGATCGGGAGATTGGCATTTAAGTTGACGGGGCATCTACAGCATTATGGACTGACAAAAGAGATCAGAAAAGGGTTAGAAGAGCCAGAAAGTTGACAGTAAAAACTAAACATCTGATTTGCCAGGATTATATCTACTTACTCCTCCTCTCCTGCCACCAGTGAGACATGAACCTCTCCTGCCACCAGTGTGACATGAGCCTCTCCTGCCACCAGTGAGACATGATCCTTTCCTGCCACCAGTGAGATATGAGCCTCTCCTGCCACTAGTGAGACATGAGCCTATCCTGCCACCAGTGAGACATGATCCTCTCCTGCCACCAGTGATACATGAGCCTATCCTGCCACCAGTGAGACATGATCCTTTCCTGCCACCAGTGAGACACGAGCAGCCCATACGCACCAGGACAGACGACTAGACAGCTTTCACATGCTGTGAGTACATAAAGCTCTTGGAGTTGGGTGGCGGGACTACCGCTGATCTGTTGAAGGAAGCGGGAAGCGGGCAGTGCCATGGTGTTTCTATGCTTAGTCTGCGCAGACTCTGATGTCTAGGACGCACTAGGAGGATTGAAGATGGCAGAATACTAAAGGATCTACTCTATGGGAGAATTGATGTCTGTCAATTGATCTCAATATCGACATGTACAAGTAAAGTAAAATAACCCATAGCGTTTATTAATGCCGTAGGGGTGTGAGATGTTAGCGATCTCACATTTCAGAGGCTCTGCAAATGAGGGCGGTAGCCACCTCCTCTTCCTCGCAGTTTTTAGTTCCCGGATTAATTCGGTACCCATTTAAGGCAGGGTCGAAAAACCGTTGCGATCTTAGAAACATTTCCGCCTCAGCTTGGGAATGAATCCAGGACCACTCAAATGCGAAGCCAGTGCGCTAACCACTGCGCTACGCGGTTCCTAATCGACATGTACTTTGGTACGAAAACGTATGCAAACGCGATATGTATGATTATATATAATCAGTGATACGGAATCGAATATATATGTATGATAATGTATTCCTTATGTATCTCTGATCGTGTCTCTGATCGTGTCTCTGATCGTATCTCTGATGGTATCTCTGATCGTATCTCTGATCGTGTCTCTGATGGTATCTCTGATGGTATCTCTGATGGTATCTCTGATGGTATCTCTGATGGTATCTCTGATCGTATCTCTGATGGTATCTCTGATCGTGTCTCTGATCGTATCTCTGATCGTATCTCTGATCGTGTCTCTGATCGTATCTCTAGGCCTGTGTGGATATTCTATATATACACCTGCACCTCCATTGCTCAAATATTCTGTGCTGACACATCTGTGTATACTCTGACCCATATATCTTGTGGATATTCCTCATCCAGGAAACTGAGGGTGACTGTCCTTCGCTGCACACTGTTCTGTTCGTACTCGCTTAGTATTCCTTTCACGTGCGTCTAAATGTATATTGGTATTCCATACCTATTACTTCAAAGGGTTTGTTCTGGTCCATACCTTAAGGTGCTGCCAACTTCAGGTAGGTATGTAAGTTGTCTACAGGGTCGTTTATCTTGATGGATAAAACTGATTCTTTTCAATCACCACATTCTAGATTTTTGCAATCTCCTACATTGGATGATTTGGTATACACTGAAACTTTTCTGCTTGTATTACTACTTTTGTGTCTCTGCGTTCGCCAAGTGTTAGTATTCTCTCCATTTTCAGCATCTCTGCTATGGGTGGTGATTTCATTGCTCCCAACATTATTCTAAGCGCAGGGTGTTGCACTTTATCTAGATCCTATAATGTGTTGTTTGATGCAGGACACCACGCAGCTCAACCATATTCCAAGTGTGGTCTTATGCCTTGCTGGTAAACTGTTGTATTATATAAGATTTAAGATGTGCATGATATTGTCTATGATGACAGAGGAATTAAATATTTAAAATTATAATAGAGTTAGACTAGTATTGAGTAGATTCATAATTTGTTTGAGTGGAGATACTTAGAAATATCTGCTAGAAAGATATGAGGACTGTATAAAACAGGTAAAATAGATGTTGTAAAACATCATTTTGACATCATCTAACATGCCGCTAAAATAGATGTTGTAAAACATCATTTTGACATCATCTAACATGCCGCTAAAATAGATGTAAAACATCAGTTTGACATCCTCTAGCATTCCGCTAAAATAGATGTAAAACATCAGTTTGACATCCTCTAGCATGCCGCTAAAATAGTCAATTAAGCAGACCCTTCTGCCGGTGAGCCCCCTAATAATTCCTTTTTTATAGTTACTTTTAAAAACATTGCCGCAAGTCATGAACAAATTTCCTAGATAAATAGTTCTATTAACCTACTGAATATATTGTCGATGGACGGGTTTAGGCATTTCCTCATTTATCTAACCGATTGATCAGTCTGAGATTTTTCCCAGATATGATTCTATCTGACCGCGTTTACTACTTGCCGGAACAGTTCAGTAATTGGAAACTGACAAGAATATTTTATTGATGTTCAGATATCGCTACATATGCCCTATTGTCTCAGTGATAACTCAAATCTGGCAGAAAATATTGCCCCTCCTCCAAATGTGCGTATATGTAATGTCAACAAACGAGTATACCTAATTTGTCTTCGTAAAATATTCTACATCCATTGGTGGTATAAAATACCAGGCAGTGAAGTACTGATGAAATATAAGTCTGTAAGCATACATACAATGCTGATGAAGGCGCAGACACGCTGGGGAGAACACATGGTCCGCATGAACGATTATCGGCTACCTAAAAAGTTGCTATTTAAAGATCTCTAGACTGGCTCCCGCAAGGTGGGATGACAAAAGAAGTGTTTTAATGACACTCTTAATTAAGACATCACTGAATCACTTAAAAATAAACACAAATTCATGGGAGAGCCTTGCACAAAACAGATCCAACTGACGCCGCAGAATCAAGAGTGATGCAACATGTGTAGAGAAGCTGTAACAACACGACGTAAGAATGTTACTGCACAATCTAACATTGTTACAGAACAATGTAAACTTATTATAACACAGTGTAAACGTGTTAGAACACAATGTAAGTTTGCTGCACCTCTTGTGCTGAGGTACTTTTCTTTCACCAGCGGTTAGGGTTAGGGTTAGGGTTAGGGTTAGGTATACATTTAAACGTGTTACAAAAATTGTGCATGTGTTTTTTTGTGTTTTCTTTTTTGGTCTCTAGGGCGACGATGTCTCTGATTTTTATTCGGTTAGCATCTACATTTCAGAGATGATTATAGCAATAGGAACATTTGAGAGATGATTATAGCAATAGGAACATTTGAGAGATGATTATATCACTAGGAACATTTGAGAGATGATTATATCACTAGGAACATTTGAGAGATGATTATAGCAATAGGAACTTTTGAGAGATGATTATAGCAATAGGAACATTTGAGAGATGATTATAGCAATAGGAACTTTTGAGAGATGATTATAGCAATAGGAACATTTGAGAGATGATTATAGCAATAGGAAGACAAATATTGCAAACATGAATGAATGTATTAATGTGTTATTTCCTATTAATAATCAAGCTATTCGTATGGCCGAGAGGTTAGAACGTTGGTCTCACGCAAGGCATGGAGAAACATAATTTCTGCCCTATATGCCGCCCTTCGCACAAAAGGAACAAACTAACTAATTCAGACTAACTACTTTAGAAGTGTAAGGGCATCATATGCGAACCCTTATTGTATACTGAAAAATATATTTTTAAATGTAGTATGTAAATTATCTATCTATGTGACTTGTACTCTCCAGAACGTTGTCATCACTGCCAATTTGTAAAGCTATCAGTTCTATGCAAGCTGTCCAGTCTTTTCCCATGTCATATTCAGATCTTCGATATCCTATGTCCATAATATTCTTGATCGGCCTCTTTTTCTCTTCCCTGGAACTTTTCCCTCCATGATTAATCTTTCTAAACAATTGTGTCTTTTTATTTGTTGTCTTTCCCTGTATGAATGATGGTTGATAGTATCCACACTTGCCGCTAAGTTATGGATGGTAGCGTCAGTTGCCGTTCCAAGGCTAGATGAGTCGTCTTGGTTGCATTGAGTCCATGTCCCTTCAATGCTATATTGATGTTTTCTACCCATCGTTTTCTTTGTCTTCCTTTTGGCTCTCTATCTGAATATCATTTTAATATATTCTCTTATCGGTATTTGGATTAGGTTCATTCTCATAAGTTGACCGAACAATTTTACTTGTTGTTTTTCTATATGTTCAATACATGATAATATACTTAATCTTTCCAGATTTCATCATTACTTAATTTATCTAGTTTGGTAACCATTGCAGGTTTTCTCAGAGATTTAATTTCCATGTAACGATGTTACTTACTGCGATACTGTTCAAAATCATGTTTGGCAGTGGTAGTAGAGTGTTGGTATGATATGTCACATTGGTAGTAGAGTTTTGGTATAATGTTTGACATTAGTAATTAGAGTGTAGGTATACAAATTATTAGAACATGCAAAAAAATATATGTATATTTGTATATAAACAACTTGTAACGTTACGGTTATAAAGTCAGGCTTGAAGTAATCCAACTTTGGTGTTACTTATAGTTTTAGGTTGTAGATTCTAGGTTCCAGATAACGTGTCCATGAGATTTATGTTCTAGATTCTAGGTTCTAGATAACGTGTCCATGAGATTTATGTTCTAGATTCTAGGTTCTAGATAACGTGTCAATGAGATTTATGTTCTAGATTTTAGGTTCGAGATAACGTGTCCATGAGATTTATGGTGTATAGTCTAGGTTATAGATTACGAGTGCATGAGATTTATGTTCTATGTTATAGATAACGAGTGCATGAGATTTATGTTCTAGGTTATAGATAACGTGCAAAATGAGATTTATTGTTGTTTTGTGTGTTGGGGAGTGGAGGGTGTGGGAAATCGTGTCATTAAATATTTGTTCTCATAAAAAGAAACATTTATTATTATTTTGCTCTCAAACTCCCAGTGGTCACCAGGGTGTAATCTGGGGAAAGAAATCAGTTATGTTTTATTTGTATTTTAGACGTAGTACATCCGATTTCTGCGTGCCCATTGGATCACTTTGGATATTGGACGGAGCAACCATGTCCTAATCCTCCTTAGTCGCTCCTTACAGCATGCATTGTTGGACACAGTGTTATTATTCATTGATTCTCTTCTGGTCCCCGGAAATACGAGGACATAAACTCTAATGGATTCATTTTTTAATTCAGAAATGGAGTTACAAAATAATTGAGTTTTATTTTGTTTGCAAAATAAAAACGGAGTTCTTGACGAGTTCATAATAGAAATATAATTTTTAAAGGAGATTTTATATTTAGAAAACATCTCAACAAATCATCTTTAATTGGATATTATTTATAGAACGCAGACTCTTGGTACAGAAAGCCTAATTGGATTTTCGTCTAGAAATCAGGAATTCTGTCGTTGTTGTTCGTGATATTGAAACTTGTTTTAAGTTTGCGATGTTAATCTTCAGTTTTTTTGTTGTGTGTGTGTGTGTGCGTGTGCGTGCGTGCGTGTGTGTGTGTGTGTGTACGTGTGTGTGTGTGTGTGTGGGTGGGTAGGGAGATGTGAAACACTGAAGCTTATTTGATGCTTATTTATACAAGTTCTGTTCAAAATGTTTTGGCATTTTCTTGTAGAGTATTGGACGTGCGAGATAATAATCCCCAAGTCATGCAACTAAGCGGCCCTGTAAGAACCTATGATAATAAATATTATAATAAAATAAAGTTAGCGGCCCTGTAAGAACCTATGATAATAAATATTATAATAAAATAAAGTTAGCGGCCCTGTAAGGACCTATGATAATAAATATTATAATAAAATAAAGTTAGCGGCCCTGTAAGAACCTATGATAATAAATATTATAATAAAATAAAGTTAGCGGCCCTGTAAGAACCTATGATAATAAATATTATAATAAAATAAAGTTAGCGGCCCTGTAAGGACCTATGATAATAAATATTATAATAAAATAAAGTTAGCGGCCCTGTAAGGACCTATGATAATAAATATTATAATAAAATAAAGTTAGCGGCCCTGTAAGAACCTATGATAATAAATATTATAATAAAATAAAGTTAGCGGCCCTGTAAGAACCTATGATAATAAATATTATAATAAAATTAAGTTAGCGGCCCTGTAAGAACCTATGATAATAAATATTATAATAAAATAAAGTTAGCGGCCCTGTAAGAACCTATGATAATAAATATTATTATAAAATAAAGTTAGCGGCCCTGTAAGAACCTATGATAATAAATATTATAATAAAATAAAGTTAGCGGCCCTGTAAGGACCTTGATAGTAATTGTTAATCAAATATTTATTTGTTACAAAATGTCGAAACGAATTGACCAGCGATTATTGCCTGAACTTTGGATTAAACGCTTAACGATACCAAAAAAGAAACTATTCGGAAGATTCCACATGCTCCCAGCGAAGACGCGATGGATCCATTAAGAATTGCAGTAGTCACTTCAAAAGTTGCCGTACTAACAAACATTCCGAACTGACTTGGCCATAAGCAGGTGTGGGGTTTGGCTCAGCATAATCTTCGTGTGATCATCTGACAACATACTGACAGTGGAGATGGAATTATTTCAGTACAGAATTTAGGCAGGATTTATCCTTACATAGAGTATCCGCGATAGTTCTATCGAAGTTGTCAAAGGTAGAGTAAGATTACTCTCACATTTTCCACATCTCATTCAAAAGTACTTACGTATAACACAATGTCGAGTAGCTTCACAATTAACCTACACATACCAATCACTTTCACAAAAGTATTAGAGGGCAGACATTTAACAGCAGGGACTTCCAATGTAACAATGGTGAACACATACACTAGTATTTTTACAGAGACGCACAGTTGAAAATATGGGGAATAAGAAGGGAATAAAACAGCTATTCCTGAACAAAACATCAACGACAACATAACAAAGGCCCCCCATCACCCAACTCTAAATGAATGAATGATCTGTATTAAGACCAAACGTTAAAGTGTACCAAACTGCAATATATAGCGATGTTCAACTGCATACCTAGCTCTAACTTCAGTGTTGCAATATTTTATTACAGCGGCCTGAATGTAATGAACACCGTCAGTTCCACTGGTGATCAGCTCCACTGAAATGCATAGCAACATAAATAAACAATATGTGTTAATGCCATGAAGATATTGGCAGAAATTGTCACTTAATCATATGCCATTTTCACCTATATATATATATATATATATTGCCATCTGTCTGTCGTAAAATGCATTTGTGATTGTGCTATTATCTTTACTGTTATAACTGCTTTTGTCTTGTATTTTCTTGAAAAAGACCTTAGGGTTGAAACTTTGAAACTGTCTTGTACACTGTTATCTATACTTATCATATCCGTACCCTATAGTCTGGTAGTCTGTACGTTCATTGTAAAGCTGTCCGACTTAGTGTTTTGCGTAAGTATTTTGTTATATAGTTGTACAAGTGTCACTTATAATCTATTGACACATTTGACACGATGTTAAATTATAACAATATTTCTCTGAACATGACGACTTCTTGTCTCCCAAGCTAAACATGCTGCACTAAAGGAAATATCACATAGTCAGGAGAGGACACTTAACTTCACGAAATGATTAGTTGCATCGGATTACTAAAGAGACCTACCAGAAGTGCTGTCAAAAATCGCGGCACCATTTGGAGTAGGTAATGTAACCAATCAACAAATAGTAGATGTCGTGTTCTGGTAATCCAGTCACAACAGCATCCAGGGAATATATTTTATTCCATCATTTATCCAGTCACAAAAGCCTAAAGGGAATATATTTTTTTCCTTTATGTTCTAATAATTCAAGATGAGTACTTGTAAGAAGATTAAAGTCTCAGATCTCCGGGTAAGAAATTGTAATTTTTCGGGCCAAAAATATACTTTTTAACAGACCCTGCATTCGTCTTCTTCTTCTTTTTCTCACGCAAGTTTTTCTGAAAACAAGCATCAACAATATGGTTCTCTCAAGCGTTGTTTGCGTTGTTTGCGCTGCTGGTTTAAAACGGAGCTGCGTTACTTGCGCCTTCTCTTCCAACATATTCGATTTTGGAATTCTTGTAATTTAAGTGAGCTTCCTGTGATAGCATTCTTATACATTCCAGGAAAACGCATAAGTATACGTTCCAGGTAAAACGCGTAAGTATATGTTCTACATGGTAATAGTTAGTCACCAAATGTGCATTGGGCTTTTCAGACCAAATTGTGTCTCTAGTGTCAGGGTCTGAGGAGAAGGTGTGCAGGGACTTAGAGTGGGGTCAGTACTAGAATATGTCTCGACTTCTTTACACACAAAACAAACATCCACCTAACAACACAAACATTCACTTCACAACATAAACATCTGCCTTACGACACAAACATCCACCTAACAACACAAACATTAACTTCACAACACAAACATCTGCCTTACAACACAAACATCTGCCTCACAACAAAAACATCCACCTAACAACACAAACATCTACCCCACAACACAAACATTAATATAACAACACAAACATATATCACACAACACAAACATTCACATCAGAACACAAACATCTGCCTTACAACACAAACATCTGCCTTACAACACAAACATCTACCACACAACACAAACATCTATCACACAACACAAACATCTATCACACAACACAAACATCTACCACACAACACAAACATCTATCACACAACACACACATCTATCACACAACACACACATCTATCACACAACACAAACATCTATCACACAACACACACATCTATCACACAACACACACATCTATCACACAACACACACATCTATCACACAACACACACATCTATCACACAACACAAACATGTACATCACAAACACATATCCACCTCACAACACACGCACATATATCAACTTCTCTAGACGGTTGCTCTAGTAACCCCAGATAGAATCCGATACGTATACATAATTTCCCAAACAATCGCATATAGATCAGAACACAATCGCATATAGATCAGAACACAATCGCGTATAGATCAGAACACACAACTCATTCACCTCGTATTGACGCTATTTTCTAATCTCCTATTCGAGAAGTTTCTTCAGAAAGCTTAGAGTTTACTCTAATAAATACGTCAATAAGTCTTCAATCGCTTTTTCGTCATAAACATTGGTGTCTTGGAGAGATTAATCCATTATGCATACAACAATTATCACGAAAACACAGCGTGCAATCACGTTCTCATTAGTCTATGCGACATTGTTTCCGCTGTTTTTGTATGTTATTGTTGATTTGGTAAGTAAGGAGACAACACTGGTGTAGTGATTAAGCCGATCTCACTGGTGTAGTGATTAAGCCGATCTCACTGGTGTAGTGATTAAGCCGATCTCACTGGTGTAGTGATTAAGTCGATCTCACTGGCGTAGTGATTAAGCCGATCTCACTGGTGTAGGGATTAAGCTGATCTCACTGGCGTAGTGATTAAGCCGATGGCTTTGTGCTCAAGACGTCGCGGATTCAGACCCAGCCTAGATGTCTAGTTTATAAATCCCCGAGATACCTTGGAATTATTGCTTAAAGCGACGGATTTACGTGCTATGGTGGTACTCTCTGCAAGTGGTGTGTCGCTTCGCTAAGAGGAGCATAGTACATATGGCGTAACAAGAGTACAATGAAATCGATCAGTCTAAGGCCCCTTCCGTTCATTTTAGTTCTTTATGTTTTTGTTCATTTTAGTACTTTATGTTTTTCATTTTAGTTCTTCATGTTTTTGTTTATTTTAGTTCTTCATGTTTTTGTTTATTTTAGTTCTTTATGTTTTTCATTTTAGTTCTTCATGTTTTTGTTTATTTTAGTTCTTCATGTTTTTGTTTATTTTAGTTCTTTATGTTTTTCATTTGAGTTATTTATGTTTTTGTTCATTTTAGTTCTTTATGTTTTTATCCATTGTAGTTCTTTATGTTATATGTATTTTAATTATTTATAATATTGTTCATTTCATTCTTTATGAGCTAGTGAGAAACTACGCCATTAACAAAGTTTTATTTTGACCCCCAGTCAAAAAATGTAAAGAATTCAGCGACTCTTTTTGTCAACAACTGTACTTGTTGGTACTTGTTGCCTTCCTTATGTCGGTGGTCCATCACTTTCTTGGTCTGCCCCTTAGTCTATAACCTTTGTATCTGTGAAGGTAGCAACATTTGTTAAAGAACACTGTCTGCTGGTAGTCTGCTGACGTGTGAAAACTATTTGATCTGCTGTCTCTTAATGTATTATAGTATCTGTGTTCCACCAGCTTTTTTCCTAATCTCATCGTCTCTTATTCTGTCTCTAGCGATATGTCTAAGATTCTGCGCAAACATGTCATTTCGGTTGTCACGAGTTCACTTGTCTTGCACTGTCGTTATCCACATTTGACATTGGTAGCATAGTTTTCTTAAAATAATCGTCTTGAAAGATGTCATTTTTATGTTCATATCTACATATTTGTTTTTGAGCTTACTGACACCACAAGATACAGAGATTCGTGGAGAAACATGATCGCCTACGCCAACTGGCAAGGTACATGATTGATTTGTTTTTGAGGATTGGTGTCATCTGTCCTAAAAATATAAATACCGCACGTATCTCTATGTAACAAATACAAGTATCTAAATAATATAAGTACTAGTCAGCATCTATCCATTTTAACAAATTAGGTATATACAAGCGATACCGACGGCAGAGTACTGCAGATGGTCATGTCAGTCAGCATCAAGTCAGCATCTATCCATTTCTGTATATTATCCATATTTTATGTTACCTATGAATAGCCTTTTCCTCGATGTTCTGTACCAGACTGATTATCATGAAATTAGAACACGAGTTTACTAAGAACTTAGCTATAGGTGGGTAACACCCCCACCCCCTTTTCCCATAACTGTTGTCTACAATAAGGAATAAGGATATTAAAAATCTAATGATAAAAGATGGAATTGCAGTGAAAGTGGGCGAATGATAATTTCGTTATATTAGGCTACTTACTGGAGTATAGCCCTGTCATAAACTAGATCAAACTATATCTACATTTCTGTCATAAACTAGATCAAACTATATCTACATTTCTGTCATAAACTAGATCACAATGAATCTACATTCCTGTCATAAACTACGCAAAAATATATCTACATTTCTGTCATAAACTAGATCAAGATGAATCCACAATCCTGTCATGAACTATGACCAAGACGTCTTCACGGTCTTGTCATCAACTATGACCAAGAATTCTCATCTTTCAATATTTGTTAAACTTTGGTTAAGAAATGAACCGATCTCCCGGCAAAATAAACACATAAAAATAACGTGATAATATGACGGCGCCTATATTATGTTAGTCTAATAACTAACCCTGGGGCTGAACATTGCAAATTGAATTACACCATCTACTTTAGTTTTCAAAAATCACCTTGCAAACTGAGACCTGGAACAGAAGACCCAGATTTGTTTAGATCTAATGTCAAGAAATTCACATTTACGTGCATTCGCTTCAGGTCTAATGCACATGTTTGAAATATGTACAGAACTGTCGTTGGTGATTTTGCCAGAAGTGACATCCGAACCTTTAATGTAATAAGATTTTTGATTACGATATGTTACCTGCGGCTGTGGGATTTGATTTTATTCAAGTCTGTACACGAACTATTTTCTTGTTGAAATCATTGAGTCAAAAATCTAACTTATTTTAATACAAGTCACTATATTAACGGAACTAATGCTTATTTGGATAACATATTTACTTGCATTAAATAGTTATTAGACGCCAAAATCAGAGAAAACTCAAATTTTATCATAAAAGTAAAGTAAAATGATATTTCAATTTGATGCCTCTTCAATCATCTTCCATCTCAGTGAAGTCTTCATCGCCTTTCCTATGTGTGGAATCTTCAGCTCCATCGCCTTCCATCTACGTCGACTCTTCAGCTCCATCGCCTTCCATCTACGTCAACTCTTCAGCTTCATTGCCTTCCATTTTAGTGGACTTTCCACTTTCATCGCCTTTCCCGATGTGCACTGATTATACCACTTCCTGGACGTACACTGATTATACCACTTCCTGGACGGGCACTGATTATACCACTTCCTGGGTGTGCATTGACTATACCTCTTTCCCTACGTGATTGATTTTTGTTAGCGGCATCAATGTACTAGCTGGACACTCGATCAAAGTACTCACACACAGTACTCACACACAGACATACCAAGTTGTAAACTGAAGTCAGCCTATAATCTACTACAGATACAAATTGTTTACACTTGAAGCACAAACTAGAAAAGTTGTCGTGAAATGTCAAATCAAATCGTGTAACTCATGACTCCCGAGCCGAAACACCGTGATAAAATAGAAAGTGCTGGAATAATCGAACACACAACAGTAACGTTTCAGAACATGCTAGAACGTGAGAAATTGTCTACGGTGGTGACGATAAATGCCATTCGGTGAGAAATTGTAAGCTTGGTTTGTCTAAGAAACAAAACTAAACAAACTATGATGCAAGGATAAATCAATAGATTGTATAATTCAACTAACGGGTTAGTTCAAAGGGCTGTGCGTTCAATATTTTTTTTAATTTCTTACTGAATACGGAAAGGGTCACGACTTGGTACTTGACTAAGACAATGTGAATAAATATCCGTTCCAAGATTGATTAATGTACGGCCTACGTTAGGAAGAAATAACATATATTTATATCTTTCAGCTAATGATTATCATTAATTATAATAATTATAACAGTGGTGATTATAGAGAAGTGATATAATCATAAAGAATTAACATTATTTGAGATTAATATAATCATAGTAATTAACATAGCGAAAAAACTTTCGGTAGAAGTAAATTCGGTAGATTTTTGCTGATTGAGATAATAAATACAACATGGATCTCTGCAGACGGAGGTAATAAATATTACATGTATGTCTGCTTGTCTGTTGGATAGTGAAAGTTTTTTATCGTTATGAGTGGAGTGACTATCTAAATGGTCTAGCTGACCTCTAGATAATCTGTTAGAGGTTTAATAAGTTGGGTCAGCTACGCCTGCCGACTCAGTACTATGCGGATTCCATCCAGCGTCAGATCACAATACGAGAACCCTTCACGTACACCGCTAGTCCCATTATTAAGCCCTGCTCCCATTATGAGAACCATCGATGTGTGTCTAATAGAGTATAGTTTGATACCCATAACATGGAAATATGAAACATACAATAATCTAAATAAATTACAAACAATGTAAAATAAGCCTTGTAAAAGCGCCCGTGGTTGCCGGGGCCCGAAAGGGGAGCAAAGAATAGCAACACTGTTTGCATTCCACGCATGTCGTAAAAGGCGACTGGGGAGGTTGTGGGATGGAGTTGGCTGTCCCATCCCATATAGGGCCAGTGACCCAAAGCCATGCTGAAGGCAGATTTGTGAGACCGAAAGGCACAGATATCGCAGCAATGCTGTAAACCATGATACAACTCATTCCGTTCTCTGGGTTACATCCTGCTAATCTGTAGGAGTTTGAGAACGAACGCAGAAGAAGAAGAAGAAATGTTATGTGTGTTCTATATTGACGACTGGTTCAGAAAGAAGGCGATTGAATAAATCACTGATAAAATTATCGATCGGTAGTTCTGAAAGGTATAGCGATAAAGGGTATAGAGATCGGTGATGTTGGTGCGCTCAACCCGTGAGCCGAACCAGGTCAATATACTAACGTTTTGTTGATTAAGAGATAAATGTTGCTCTAGGGGTGCGGTACTGTGAGTGGTAAATGTTGCTCTAGGGGTTCGGTACTGTGAGTGGTAAATATTGCTCTAGGGGTGCGGTACTGTGAGTGGTACATGTTGCTCTAGGGGTGCGGTACTGTGAGTGGTAAATGTTGCTCTAGGGGTGCGGTACTGTGAGTGGTAAATATTGCTCTAGGGGTGCGGTACTGTGAGTGGTAAATGTTGCTCTAGGGGTGCGGTACTGTGAGTGGTAATCTGGTCAGATTATATCATAATTTTTTTACTTTCAGAAAATAGAGCATGGCGCAGACATGTTAGTCATCACAACCGCAAAATTGTTAGTCTTCACGGTCTTGTCATCAACTATGACCAAGACGTAAAGTAAAATTGTTTTTTTATGTAAATCAAAATTGTTAGTGTTATGTAAAGAAAATCGTTAGTGTTATATAAATCAAAATTGTTAATGTTATGTAAAGTAAAAGTGTTAGTGTTATGTAAAGTAAAAGTGTTAGTGTTATGTAAAGCGATTAAGGTCTAGATGTTCCTTAGTCCTAGTATATTCAACATTGTGTGTTAAGAAATGTGACTGCTGATTGTAAATATTATATATTATAAAATAATGTATTTAAATAAATATTTAGATAAAGTATCATCATCATCAGGTAGCATATCCTGAACAGGATGTAGCAGTCATCACAGACTTTCGAAACTTCTGTCTATCTTGAACCCGTCTTCCTGCTTTTGTTATTGTCATGTTCAGGTGGTCTTTGATGTCTTAGTCATTTTCTTCTTGGTCTGTCTCCTACTAGTACACCTGCCATCATCCCCTCCATTACGGTTTAGATAAAGTATACGAAACGTTAATTAACTCCATTAGAAGGAAAGAAAAGCAATGCTAAAAACTGCAATTATCAGCTCTTGACGAACCTTGAGATAATTGAACCAACTGCGGTAGGCAGTACAATCAATAATTCCTATTTTAATATATTAAAGAATTACGCATCCACATTTACTTCCTATATGACATCTATTAGCACTGGGTAATGGGTCTCAGCACCTCATGTGCGCCACGGAAATAATCGTACTTTACTACGTACATCAACTGTGCGCCATGAAAAGGTATTTTACTATTTTAGTGCATCAAGCATCCACATTTTCTTCCTATATGAGGTCTATTAACCCTGGATAAAGGGTATCTGCAGCTTCACCATGCATATACTCGTATTTTAGTATATACATCGTCTGTGCTAGAATTATACATAAACATGTGACAGAATTCACATACATAGGAAGACATATAACAACAGACGGCAAGAGCAGTACAGAAATACACAATAGATGTAGTAAAGCATATCAAACCCTAGGGCAAATGACACCAATCTCCAGAAACAAAAATTTAAATTTAAACACCAAAATGACACTATTCAAAACGATTATTATGCCAACGATGTGCTACCAATGGCTACCCCCCCCCCCCCCCCACATTACACATGTTTGGTCATATAAAGAGACACAACCGTTTAGAAAGACAAATAATGTAGGGTAGAGCACCTGGGTGGAGGAGGAAAGGCAGACAAAGAAGATGATGGACTGACAACATTAAAGATAACATGAATACATCGTTGGAAAATGCAAACCGCATGACTCAAGACAGAGAAGAGTTCAGGGAGTTCATTGGGAAAACAAAGTTCTGGAGAGATTACATCACATGACACACGCATCCAAATTTTCTTGCTAGGTGAGGTCTGTTAGTCCTGGGTCTGGGGGAAAAGTTTCAGCCCCTCCAGTGCGCTAGAAATGTAATCGTATTTTACTATATACATCATCCGTGCGCCAGGTATTCTTCTTCTTCTTCAGCGTTCATTCTCAAACTCCCACTTGGTCTCTCTTGCAGCAGGACAATGGCCCTACTAGATTTCTAGTAGGATATAGTACAGAGAATGGAAATGTGTTGTGTCGCTGTTTTATTTGCGCCCCAATAGCCCGGCACATCCGTCTTCGGCGCAAGCGCCAGGAATAAATCGGCGGCACAGTGCAGTTTTATTCTGTGGATTACCCTCTACTGTAAATCTAGTAAGATCCTGGTCCTGCTACAAGAGAGAACCAACAGGGAATGTGAGAATGAACGCTGACGAAGAAAACTAGTGGTTAGTAAGTGAGGGTGTCGCTGTCTTCTGTCTGTGCTATCTTGTAAACATTTCTGCGGAGGAATGTTCTTTACTATACATTTTTAGAATATTATATGAGACTTGACTATACATTGTTGGAGTGTTATATGAAACTTGACTATACATTGTTGGAATGTTATATGAAACTTGACTATACATTGTTGGAGTGTTATATGAAACTTGACTATACATTGTTTGAATGTTATATGAAACTTGACTATACATTGTTGGAGTGTTATATGAAACTTGACTATACATTGTTGGAATGTTATATGAAACTTGGTACGGGATAAATGAAATATACAATAAACTGTTCCAACGTCCAGTTTAATGTAGAACAGTCACGGTTTAATGTCCAGGTTATTTTTTGTTCTGTTTGTTCTCAAACTCCTGCAGATTAGCAGGACGTAGTCCGGAGTACAGAATGCGTTGTGTCATGATTTATAGCTCGGCTGTGAAATTTTCGGTCCGACATATCAGACTATTTCAGCATGGATCTACGTCACTGTGACCCCTAAGCGGTTAGATGGACATCCCAAATTCACCTTAGTTGCCCCTTAGGATATGTATAACAGTACATCGTGTTACTATGGTTCATGTTAAGCAGATGTGGCCTAATTTTTTATGGAACTAAATATAGTCTCATAGAAAATGGAACCGGCATTAGTATACGAAACTCAGTAGGAGGAGATAAGCAGTGTTAACAAAAACATTACTTTTTTTGTCTCTTTATTCGAGCGCAGTGGAAGAATAACGTTTGAAGGTGAGACAGCGTATTTTAGTTTTGCTTGGGAAGGCGGGAGGGTTAGTTAGTTGTTTGGGTGGGTGTTCTAATGTGGAGGGGGGTTTATGATTGGTGTTAGCTGTTTAGTTTTTGGGGGAGCATGTTTAATTGTTAATGGAGGGGGGGATGTTAGGATTGGTGTTAGATTTTTAGTGTTGATCATTACATTGACTATAATACATTAAATACTTGGTCAGTTATCCCCTTTATTGCAACACAAAATGCTACAATGTCAACCAAAAAAAACATCTTATCCAAAGTATCGTCATTCCAACCCTGTGCTACCAATGTCAAACATGGTCCTTAACAACAAAACATAAGAGACAACTGGTTACAACAGAGATGAGATGTCTGAGAAAAGCCACAGGAGTGACCAGAAGATACAGAATTAGAAACGATGTCATAAGAGAAAGAGTGGATGTCATATCAATTCAACAATACATACATAACCAATAGATACAATGGTTTGGTCATCTGGAAAGAATGTCGTGTGATTTATTTGTTTATAAAGGATATACGACGAGAGGAGAAACAGAAAGAAAAGCCAGGGGTAGACCTAGAGTACGCTGGATCAACAACATCAAAGAGACATTACACGAACACCAAATAACATTATCTGAAGCTGCCAGAAAAGCTAAAACAAGAACATTGTATCTCCCTCGACACCCTTAAAGGGTAAAAGAGGAAAGACGAAGAAGAAGAAGATCATTGCATTTGTGCACTGCCATTGTCGACATCTATTGCATTTCCACTGGATGCGTCCATCATTATAGTAATATTAGGTCATTGGGTAAACGTGACAGCATATCTTTTCTCGGTGTAGCAGCCCTCGAGTCTGTAACAAACGTACAACATCTTTCTCTGTAGTTGGCAAGCTCAGTAGACAGAAATCTTTGATTGCATTACAGCCATGTTGGTTTAGCGTCGAGTTGTCTGTTGATGACGTGGGATTTCTATGACGACACGAAAGATGTGCAAACTATAACAGAAACAGCATGGTTTTGTGCATACTATTACAAAATTTTCAAAAGTTGGACTGTTATCACGTGATGAGGCCACATCTTCCCAACATGTACCGTTGCTATTCTTTTTTTTTTTTTTGCCAATTCGGTCCTCGGTATCACAGGACCGATAGCGGTTCTCTGGTCCTCGGTATCACAGGACCGTTAGCGGTCTGGTCCTCGGCATCACGACTATTAGCGGTTCTCTGGTTCTCGGCATCATAAGACTGTTAGCGGTTCTCTGGTCCTCTGTATCACAAGACTGTTAGCGTTTCTCTGTTACGTTCAAGTGTTCTGATTATGTGTTCAGAAGCATAAATGTTACATAGAAGAGCCGAAATAACAAACAGGCAAAATATTATATCACACTCTATGAGTGTTGTATGACAAGAGTTGCATCATAATCTTAAAATGTTGTATAACAAAAGTTACACCAACCTCTTAGAATGTTGTAGGGAAAATGTTACACCAATCTCGTAGAATTGTTTATAACAAAAGTTACACCAACCTTTAAGAATATTGTATGACAAGAGTTACACCAACATCTTAGATTTCTTTGAGATGCGGCATGGTCGAAGAAGGTAAACGTGTTGGCGCAAGTTTCGAAGTGAGTGCCATCTAAGAGGATCTAGCTATAATCCCGTTTGTTGCATTATTATTTTTTTATAATAATAAATCCACGATGTTTCTCATATTATCTAGTTCATTTACTCATGGGAGCCATTCTATATTATCTAGTTCATTTACTCATGGGAACAATTCTATATTATCTAGTTCATTTACTCATGGAAACAATTCTATATTCTTCTTCTTCAGCGTTCATTCTCAAATTCCCCCTGGATTTCTCTTGTAACAGGACAATGGTCCTACAAGATTTCCAGTTGGATGTAGTCCAGAGAATGGAAATGCGTTGTGTTGCCGATTTATTTGCGCCAATGGTCCAACACATCCGTCTTCGGCGGGAATTCTATATTATCTAGTTCATTTACTCATGGGAACAATTCTATATTATCTAGTTACTAGTTCATTTACTCATGGGAACCATTCTATATTATCTAGTTCATTTACTCATGGGAACAATTCTATATTATCTAGTTCATTTACTCATGGGAGCCATTCTATATTATCTAGTTCATTTACTCATGGGAGCCATTCTATATTATCTAGTTCATTTACTCATGGGAGCCATTCTATATTATCTAGTTCATTTACTCATGGGAGCCATTCTATATTATCTAGTTAATTTACTCATGGGAACAATTCTATATTATCTAGTTCATTTACTGATGGGAGGATTCGTTTAATAAATATGTGTTCTCATTAACAAATTCCAATAAGTATCTAATATTTGAAAAATGTAAAGGTTAATTAAAAGTGTCTAATGAGAAACAGATTTCATAGCACTAGTTTCAACGACATTCAACCATTTACCTAGAACAATTAGAGAAACATAATTCATACAATTAGTTCCAACGACATTTAATGATATACACCGACTTACCTAGAACAACTAAAGAAACAGCAAAATAGAATGGAATCAGCATTCTCAACAAGGTGAATCGTCTCATCCAGACGAGAGAGATAGCGTTTTCTCCGACCGCAGCACATACGTAATGAATTTTACTATCTCCACGACAGCAACAAGTGTGATATATTTTACTATTTCCACGAATGATTGTGATATATTTTATTATTTCCACGACAGCAACAAGTATGATATATTTTACTATCTCCGCGACAGCAACAAGTGTGATATATTTTACTATTTCCACGACAGTAACAAATGTTATATATTTTACTATTTCCACGACAGTAACAAATGTGATATATTTTACTATTTCCACGACAGTAACACATGTGATATATTTTACTATTTTTCACGAATAATTGTGATATATTTTACTATTTCCACAAATGATTGTGATATATTTTACTATTTCCACGACAGCAACAACTGTGATAAATGTTACTTTATCCACCACGTCAGCATATATGTGATTAGTTTAATTATTCCGGCGCCAGCAGCACATGTGATACGTTTAACTATTTCCACGACATAAATACATGAAATAGAGGTTAAACAATTTCAACATAGCAACACAGTCGAGATGACGCTAGCTCCAACTAACGTTACCACTTTGCCATTCATATACATGACGTCGTATATCACAATATTAACATATTTACATAAAGTAAATATTTGGTTGGCTTCTGTTTACAATCTATGATTTATGTTTACAATCTATGATTTATGTTTACAATCTATGGCTTCAATTCATAAACTAAACAATTTCCGTTATGCACTAGAATTATCCTGTTATTACTCAGATATTGCAGCTATTCACACGAATCTGTCTTCTTTGTTTCGGTTTTTCTCCTGGCTAGTTACGTCTATTTTTTGCCTGTTATTATGTAGTAAATTATAACTAGGATAAACTCGCCGTCCAATGATTGAACAACTCACTTGTCAACGGGATATATCTCTTGACGACCACATAGTGAGCGACTTGAAGGAACGGTTTCTAAACAACAAGAAATACGCGGTAATGCAGGTGTACTATAAGCAGAGTTTCTTCCGTCAATGGACGTTCAAACATTGAACCAGTCTCGCGAGGTTTCCGTCAGCTTGAAGGACACGTCTTATGTGTTTCACATGTACAATGTTTGATTATTTGCTTGTCGGTAAGAGAAAATATATCAGCCTCTTTCTCTTTCTTTCTTTCTCTCTTTCTCTCTCTTTCTTTATCTCTTTCTCTTTCTTTCTCTCTCTTTCTCTTTCTCTTTCTTTCTCTCTTTCTCTCTCATTCTCTCTATTTTCTCTTTCTCTCTTTCTCACGCTCTCTTTCTCTCCATTTCTCTCTCCCTTTCTCTCTCCCTTTCTCTCTCCCTTTCTCTCTTTCTCTTTCTCTTTCTATCTCTTTCTCTCGTTCTCTTTCTTTCTATATCTCTTTTTCTTTATCTCTTTTTCGATCTTTCTTTTTCTTTTTCTCTCTTTTCTTTCTTTCTCTTTTTCTCTCTCTTTCTATATCCATTTCTTTTTTCTCTCTCTTTCTCTCTCCTTCTATATCCCTTTCTCTTTCTATTTCTCTCTCTCTCTCTTTCTCTCTCTTTTTCTCTCTCTCTTTCTCTCTCTCTCTCTCTCTCTCTCCCTCCTATTTAGACAATTTATGAGAATGCTTAACAACTTTGTTTTAGGTGAGTTCAAAATGAACAATTGTTTGTCAGTTTTAGTTGAAGAAATGTTGGGCGATAACACCTAAATGTTACATTATCCCTACTTTAGATGTCGTTGTTATTTTTATATAAAAAATCTTATCATTCACTCTAATATGACCTAATATGGCTGGGGTAAAGTTTTTGGTTGAATGAATCGTTCCTCGCCTTAAACTATCTGATCTCACCGATTGGTATCTAACCATATCACTATCCTTGAGGAGAATTTACTTCAGAGCACAATCACGACCGACTCATGTCACGTCCTGTGGACTGATGACCTAGAATGCCGATTGTGATTATTACCGTAAATTTCATTGGTCGGCCTTGGTTATTATTAGCGGGCGACTCCAGTTATTTAAATAACGCTCAATAAATAGCCAGACAATAATAAAAAACGGGTATTATGATCGCAGTCCAGCCCCTATATGTGTTCATGTTTCCCATTAGTGCCTACCTACGTATTTTGTGGTTAATTGATCGAAATATTATCTCAATAAATAATCAATAATTAATTGAAATATTCATTTTATAGGGTTAGGGTTCTTGTACATAACTAACCCTAAATATAATTATGTTTAATGGTTATGATGGTTATGTTAAATGATTAACATAAACGGATAAACACAGACAAGGGATATAATCACGCAGGTAGGCACTAATTGGCACAACGGGGGTTGGACTACGATCATAGTACTCAAAAAGGGTACCGAATGAAGGCCTGTTTATATTTAGCAGTTACTTCTTCTATTTCTGCTGACAATCACGGCAGAATACATAAATGATATTATGGCTTGTTGCTGGACTTGCGTCACTCACCCTACCGTCTAATGTTTATTAAGCGCTACCAGCGTATACGGAAACTGTCCAACCTTTCAGGACTTAACCGTGTTGTCCATGTTTCAGGACTTAACCGTGTTGTCCATGTTTCAGGACTTAACCGTGTTGTCCATGTTTCAGGACTTAACCGTGTTGTCCATGTTTCAGGACTTAACCGTGTTGTCCATGTTTCAGGACTTAACCGTGTTGTCCATGTTTCAGGACTTAACCGTGTTGTCCATGTTTCAGGACTTAACCGTGTTGTCCATGTTTCAGGACTTAACCGTGTTGTCCATGTTTCAGGACTTAACTATGTTGTCCATGTTTCAGGACTTAATTATGTTGTCCATGTTTTATATTCAAATAAGAGGATGCTAAGAGGGAGACTTAAGGAAAATCAAAAGAGAGCTATCAATATTAGAAAACAGTTAAAAATCATTATAAAAATATCAAAGAACATTAACGAAATAATATCGCAACTTCAGAGAAAATTAGCAAGACAATATAACAATATCAAAGACGGAGAGACAATATAACAATATCAAAGACGGAGAGACAATATAGCAATATCAAAGACAGGTGGAGAGACAATATAGCAATATCAATGACAGGTGGAGAGACACTATAGCAATATCAAAGACAGGTGGTGAGACAATATAGCAATATCAAAGACAGGTGGAGAGACAATATAGCAATATCAAAGACAGGTGGAGAGACAATATAGCAATATCAAAGACAGGTGGAGAGACAATATAGCAATATCAAAGACAGGTGGAGAGACAATATAGCAATATCAAAGACAGGTGGAGAGACAATATAGCAATATCAAAGACAGGTGGTGAGACGATATAGCAATATCAAAGACAGGTGGAGAGACCATATAACAATATCAGAGAAAGTTAGCGAGACAATATAAATGTGATCATGAGATGGCAAAAATGTCACAACAGACAATAATATATGCCTAATTAACATGATCAAGGATGATCTCTATTTTGTATATGAGATATGAAAGATAACAAAACAAAGTCTCAAACATTTTATATTCAACAAACATAATAAATAATTTCTTAACTAGCAGAGAGTTGCAAATATATTCTGAGAAATAACGATTGTTGATTTTTTCTTTCTCTTTTTGTTGGCTATTTTTTATGAAATGCATGTTAATACTTAAACCATCAGGATTTGTTAGTAGCACTTGTTACCGGAGGGTTCCATATAGACCCCACTACTTAATTTAACTAAAAACATTTATGTTTTATGCAAGTTTTTTAATTAGGATTTATTAATCAGAAATAATGGTTGTCTCGAAGAGACACCACCAAGATACAACATAATAATTAATGAGACAAAATTAACATTAGTTGAAAAAGTGAAATATCTTGGCACCCTGCTAACGTCAGAAGGTAGATACTCAAGTGAGATAAAGAGCCGATCAGCACAAATCAAATCAGTATTCCAAAAAATGAGAATTATTGATTCTTGATTAGAAACTGGCCTCACAGCATGTGGGGCTTTCCCATAAGTGCTCCGCCCTCTGTTCCAGCAGCCACCAGACTCGATGGTGTTTTGAGTCAAATGTTACTGAAACAGACGTCGACATCAGGGCACAACTCTGGCCCACGCGACAGATTTCTTTGTTGTTCCGCCCACCCACGCCGTGCCGGTAACTAGTTCAATCACAGCGTCAGCCTGTCGGAACAACATGGTAACTGTTATCGAAGGTTACGACTACGGGGAAAAAATGAGAATCATTTTATGCAATGGAAGACCATCAATGTAGACCTGAATTCAAGTGCTGAGATGTTATATCGAAACAATTATTTTTTCTGGATGTGAAGCATGGACTGTAAAAAAAAAATTCAAAGAAAATTAGAAGCTACAGAAATGTGGTTTCTGAGAAGAATGATGAAAATACTATGGACGGCTGAGAAAACTAATGCAGATGTTCTCAAGGATGCTGGCGTAAGAAGATCAATCATAGCAAACATTAGGGGCAGACAGTCAAGGTTTTTAGGGCAGATTCTCTGCTAAACACATATTCAGAATCTTCATCACTGTTGTCAAGAATATTTCAGACAACAACACTTTTTGTGACCATAGTTAGTTCTTAGACCTATGGTTTCAACACGTTCGTGTGCATTGCATGCTCTGAAATGACAAATTGGAAGGGACATACGCTCTATTTTGGCAAAATAGTGCAATCCTTGATTGCAGCATCATCTTTGAAAATAAAGCTGTCTTTTTTTTAGTGAAAAACTTTGCTGCCCACTCGCTGAAAATAATGTGTCATGACGTAATCAAGTTTAATATCGTTTTACGGTGAAAATGTGCTATGTTTCTAAAGACAATACAATGGGGTCCGTCCGTTTGGGCCATCACTGGTAACAAGTGCTATAGCTTGTGATAGAACATATAATTTTCAGTCCATTGTTTATTTATTTTAGCAAGTTGCTCGAAAATATATTTGTGGCAAAGTTATCAAACATATCCAAGCAAATTTCAATAAATTGGAAACCGCGAAAGTTGACAGTTGGTTCCTTTGAATTCCTTGTAGTTTGAGGGTTAAGCAATTATTGTGTTACTTTAGCTTGAAGTCATTTCTAAGACAGACTCTCAGTTCTGGTTTCTTTCATTATTATTCATGACAGATGGAGAACAGAAAATAACATAATAGAGATATATGTAATATAAACCTATACTTAAATCTAGGATTCTCCAATTTAATCAAAAACTAGGAATACATTTTCTAACGGCCATCATTCAAGCGAAACAAATTGTCGAACTCGAAATTGGTCTTGTCAGACAGGAGAGCGAGTATACATGGCGTGACTAATGCATTTCCCGGGATTCAATTAATCGGAGAGGGGGGGAGAGAGAAATAAAATGTATGTTCCCTTTATTCTATAACCAAGAGAAAATTCTGGATAGTTAGAATCTACTAGAACGACTTCAAATCAATAGTTTAAAAAAAGTTTCATAGTGAGAGAAAATTGTTATGTCGTTTCTTTACTACACGTGTGGCTTGGTTTTAAGTTTGTTCTAGAAGTACGTGGAAAATCATCATGTAGAGCCGTACTTATATGTAATGCGATAGTTTATGTCGCTAATAACACATATTGTCAATGTCGTGTCTCCCTTCAATCATGCGATCGATAGCGTGACATCCTCGTCTCTCGAGGAACTGCAGGAATAGATTTACGATTGAAGTTGAGAACCAGCTGAGAGTTGTTGCAAACATGAGGAGGGGGTGAGGGTATGATGTGGAGAGTAAAACGTTTATGTTTGCCAACGCAATAATTATTAGTGAGAAAGTAAACAAATCTAGATGATGTCAAGTTAATACAGTCAGTGAAGTACACGTGGCAGAGAAATACAGCTGAAAGATGGGATAACGAGCCTTACGGATAAATTATAGAAGTATGCAACCACTTCTTCTTCTTCTTTGTTCTCAGATTCATGTGGATGTAGTCCGGGGAACGAAATGTGTTGTGTCACTGTTTACAACTTGGTTGCGATTTGACGTTTTTCTCTTCGACATAATCCACTTCAACGTGAAATAAAACCAGATACCCCCAGACTATATAATTGACCATAAATAAAGTTAGGGGCCTAGCAAGTATAAGGTTGGGCATGACATACCAGTTGTCTGGTGTTTTTTTATGGGGGGGGGTGCTAAATTCCTAATAATTTCTTATATTAATATAAAAAAAATTAAGGGACATTTAGCTAAAATAACCCCAACACCCCAGACGATGGCACAAAATTCCAGTTCTTATGTAAAAAATAAACCAGTTATGACATCGCTGTATATTATTGATCTCCCTATGAATTTTCAACATTAGTTATTACCTTAGCTCGATGTCCATCATTGATCAGTTCCTACTGTTTAGTCTACCTTAGGTCATGGTTGACAGGATTATCAGAACCATGAATTCACAATTTTTCCTGGTTGCATAGCTCTTATATAACCAAATTCAGCGGTTGAAAAGAGCGTGCCACATCATTAGAGGTATTATTTGAATTTTCCAAACCAATAGAATTCTCATTTATCTTCTTTTTCTTCTTTCCTTCCTCTTTTACCCATTACGAGTGTCGAGGGATTTACAATGTTCTTGTTCTCGCTTTTCTGGCAGCTTCAGATAATGTTATTTGGTGTTAGTGTAATGTCTCTTTGATGTTGTCGATCCAGCGTACTCTAGGTCTACCCTTGGCTCGTCTTTCTGCTTCTCCTCTCTTCATATATGCTTTATAAACTAATGAATCACACGGCATTCTTTCCACCAGATGACCAAACCATTGTATCTGTTGGTTTTGTATGTATTGTAGAATTGATATGACACCCACTCTTTCTCTTATGACATCGTTTCTAATTATGTGTCTTCTGGTCACTCCTGTAGCTTTTCTCAGACATCTCATCTCTGTTGTAACCAGTTGTCTCTTATGTTTTGTTGTTAAGGACCATGTTTGACATTGGTAGCACAGGGTTGGAATGAAGATACTTTAGATAAGATATTTTTTGTTGACATTCTCCTTGTTCGAAGTTACATTTCTTAATAGATCGTTACTTCCTGTTTTAAGCAAACAATTAGAAGACAGACTTGATGCCTTTGAGATGTGGGTATATAGAAGAATAGAGAGAACATCATGGAAAGAGAAGAAAACAAATAAAGAGGTGCTAAAAACACTTAATATGAAGAAAGCATTTTAAGAGAAATAAAGATCAGGCAAATAATATATTTTGGATACATTAAAAGAAATGACGCTTTGTTGAAGACCTTACTTGAGGGTAAAGTCAAAGGGAAGCGAGCAAGAGATAGGCAGAGATACAATTGAGAGAGTAACATCACACAATATACAGGTTACAGTTTAGCAGAGTGCACAACCAAAACAAGAGACGGTGTGTTGGAGGTCTCTTGCAGCCAACCTTCGTTGCAGGTGGGGGCACATGATGATGATAATGACTATCTGTTTTGTCCAAATGAGCACAAGCCGATGTCAAGGAATCGTGCACTGTCGTATAGATAGTCATGATTCAGGAAGGGAAATTATTGTTTTTCTAGAGGGAAACCGTAATGTTCGCCCATCACATGATGATGATGACCATTTGTTACATCCCCTTTATGACATACAGTTAGATTTATGTCCCTTGACTATGAGTTCGTAGATGGCTAATAAACCTTATTCTGGTCGTAAATGTCATTGGACAGTTCGGAATGGGATACCATTGTAGATGTGTTGTTTTTTTTAATCTACTCGGGATTTTCAAGCTACCCTCCGCTATTGAGCTACTGCATTTCTCGTCTTTTCAAAAAATGTTGCGCTGTTTTTACTAAAGAGAACAATATAGCTCTATTTTGTACAAGCGCTTCTGATTTATCTTGATCTATTTGAAAGGTTTTCAACCATCAAAAGAGACCTTGATGATAAAGATATATATAGATATATAAAAAATGAATTAAAACATGCAGAAGAAACAGAGAAGACTATAGAAGGTAGGAAGAGAAGAGGCAGATAGAGGATGTTTATGAACATATGATAGCATCATCATCAAGAGCCGTCTCCGCAACGAAGGTTGGCTGCAACGTATCTCCAACATCTCCTGTCTCTTGTCTTGGTGGTGCACTCTGCTAGACTGTAACCTGTCCATCGTGTGATGTTACTCTCACACTTGTATCTCTGCCTACCTCTTGCTCGATTCCCTTTGACTTTACCCCCAAGTAAGGTCTTCAATAGGGTGTCATGTCTTTTAATGTGTCCAAAGTATTTTATTTGCCTGATCTTTATTTCTCTTAGTAATTCTTTCTTCATATTAAGTGTCTTTAGCACCTCTTTATTTGTTTTCATCTCTTTCCATGATGTTCTCCCTATTCTTCTATATACCCACATCTCAAAGGCATCAATTTTGTCTTCTAATTGTTTATTTAGTGTCCATGTTTCTGAGCCATACATTAATATGGAATAGATGTAGCATTTTATAATTTTCATTTTTAACTTGTTCGTAATTTGTTTAGATATTAATAATTTCCTCATGTCATTGAAAGTACTTTTAGCCATTCCTATTCTCCTTTTAACTTCTGTTTCACATCTGCCATCATTTGTGACTATGTGTCCAAGATATTGATAATGTTTTACTTGTTGCAGTTTCTCTCCATGTATGTTTATGTTTACCTCCTGTTCTTCTGTGTCTTTGCTGATTATCATGGTTTTTGTTTTTTGAATATTTATATCCAGTCCATATTCATGGACAAATGATAAATCTCTCCTAAATATCTCTACATATAACTGTCTACAAATTATAGATCACTCCTAAACATCTCTACATATAACTGTCTACAAATGAATACAAAGACCGCAGAATTATGTCTCTCGTATACGCTCTGTGTCTACGCCTGCAATTTATTTTCTATTTGTATGTAAGCGCTACAAATAAATGTCGGTCATGTGTCACGGAACTGCTGCACTATCGGTCTAAATGATAATCACTTCAATCCAGCACACAAATTGTGCTACTTACCGTAGGCACCACAGTCAATGTCAGTCATTAGATGAACAACTCAACGCACATCTTTCAATGTGCAGCTACAGTACAGAAAACAAAATATTTAACCCGGCAAAATAGAGATATATTACGATTAATGCTTGTGTGTTTTAGAACAATCGAACTTAATAATTCCAATAAGCTTTAGAACTATCCAGATTAATCATTTCTATAAGTTTTAGAACTTAAAAAAAAATAATTGGGAGCGTTTTCTATTCAGGATATATCCTGACCCAACATTTTTATGGTTGTGGTGATTTTCTAGGTAATATAAATACGTTCAGTGATTTACCATTACTTTCTGAACGGTCCGGATGCACATTTGCCTGTGGGGCGATTCGAACCCGGTACCGATCAAGCTTCATTTTTGTGTGTCAGAATTCATTCCCGTGCATTTTAGAACTACCAAGCTTAGTTCCCATTTGTTTTAGAACTATCAGGCTTAATTCCCATGCATTTTAGAACTACCAAGCTTAGTTCCCATGTGTTTAGAATTATCAGATTAATTTTCATGTATTTTAGAACTTCCAAGCTTAATTCCCTTGTGTTTTAGAACTAACAAGCATAATTCCCATCTGTTTAAAGCTATAAAGTTTAATTCCCATGTGTTTTAGAACTATTATCATTATTTCTAATGTGTTTTTGCCGAAAGAGAAGCGGACACTAATAATTCTTCAAGCTTCCATATATGTCGCAAGAGGCTACTAAGAATGTTGGACATGAGGCTAGTTATCTTATCTTAAGATTTTCGATTTGACGTAAAAAGTTACACAAGGGAATCAACTTGTTATGTCACATCGAACTACGGTATCCAAGCTCAGCAAGAGTTCTCCAAGCAACTTCAGTACACCTTCATCTTCAATCTACCTATTACAAATACATATGATCTAAGTCTCCTCTCTTACTGCCCCGAACGCCCGCATGTACTCGGAAGTACATCTTGAAATTCTGGTAAAAATTATAAATATATATATATATGTTCCATTTCAGCCGTAGGTGAGGAAGGGGGTGGTGATTAAATCCACTACTCGCCCCTTAGAGAAACAGAACGTTTAGTACCGCCCATGTGATGCCGGGACCCGAAGGAGAGCAAAGAATAGCAACGCTGTTTACCTTGCATGCATGTCGTAAGAGGCGACCTAGGAGGTTATGGTGATGGAGTTGGCTGTCCCATTCCATATAAGGTCAAAGTGATCCACAGCCATTATGCATGTGGTTGCGTTTGTGGGTCTCACCAATGACACACTAGACAAACCACACCATGAAACAGAAAACTTTAGTAGGTGACACACTAGACAAACCACACCATGAAACAGAAAACTTTAGTAGGTGACACACTAGACAAACCACACCATGAAACAGAAAACTTTAGTAGGTGACACACTAGACAAACCACCCATGAAACAGAAAACTTTAGTAGGTGACATGCCTTTATATTGAGGTTTTCTTATGGAAGCTTAGTAGCATGTATCATTCATACAATTGTTTTTCATGTATTACTGCATTTTGTGTGCTTTGTTATTATTATATATGCGTGCACCTTCTGTTGTTGGGAGTGAGCCAGAGATGTACTGTTCAGCATTAGGGAGGGGGGGGTTGTCTGCACTGTTTTCTTACGACTGAGACCCATCATAAAGGCTCAGTGATTCATGACGTGACAAGCCTTTTGCCGTGAACATTTGGTTGTATGCCCGAAGCCACAGAGAAGTTCGGCATAACCAGTAGGAAATTTGTGGCGAGGAATGAGCACAGTGAATTATATCTTGGCTGCGGCTCGGAGCAGTGCATAAGTAAAAACCTACCTTCCTCGTGATGTGATAGTTATTTTCTGGTTCTGACCCGGAGTGGATCGAAAATCCACAGACTTCCGAGCACTGTAATGTCATTACAACCCACAGCCATACTGAATCGGATGGGGCAGGCCGAAAGGCGTAGATATCGCAGCAATGCTGTTAAACCAAGACATAACGTATTCCGTTGTCACGAGTACATCCTGCTAATTTGCAGGACTTTGAGAACTAACACAGACAAAGAAGAAAGAAAAATATTTAGTACAAGTAAGCCAGCCAAAAACGGCAAACCTCACACAGTCCTCCTCAAAACTGATTTCCTCAAAAAATACCTGTTTTTCCAAGTAACCCACTTCCCTTACGGAAGAGAGGCGGTCGCATCAGGCGGTACCAGTCAAAATACATTGTACTGGGCGGCGTTTCGAAAAAAAACCATTTAATGGGAGCGGCATTTCGAAGACTTGCATCATGCTGAGAAAATCTACCGCCCTGTCCTGGCTCTGTACCAATCATTCATAACCACACCGAGAGATGTTATTCTTTCAAAATTTAGACTGGGAATCGACAAGCCAACTGCCTTCACAAATGGAGTCTGTGAGCTACTCAAGGGTTAAAATAACGCCCTCAACCTCCATCCTCAAAGATCATATATATTTATTTTAGTCTGAATTTATGTTAACATGACTTCTACTACTAGGAGCGTGACTTCTAGTACTAAAAACGTGACTTCTAGTACTAAAAACGTGGCTTCTAGCACCAGCAACGTGACTTCTAGTACTAGGAATGTGACTTCTAGTACTAGGAATGTGACTTCTAGTACTAGGAATGTGACTTCTAGTACTAGGAACGTAGCCAAATGATTGCTTAAACACACCCTCCCTCTTTCCATCTCTCTGTCTTTTTAACGATTGTCTGCATAAAGGTAGTCAAAAATCTAATGTAACTGTAGAAAAAGTAATATAACTGTGGGAATAGCAATGTAAAAGTGCTAATTGCAATGTAAAAGTGGTAATTGCAATGTAAAAGTGATAATTACAATGCAAACGTGGGAATTGCAATGAAAATAGATGAATGGCCTTGTTGGGTAAAGTTCCCACTTGCAGACGAGATAATTACGGCCATACATCCACTGAACTAAGAGATGTTCAAAACTTTCTACAAGTAACATGTTCAACTCAGTGACAGACCGTCCTCATCGCTTCTAGGTCTACATCATATAAGTCTCCAATCTGAAAAACTAACAGACTTACAAAAACTACTTAATGAATTGTCTTACCAGTATAGGGTAACCATGCAGTGGATACCCTCTCACTGTGGAATACCAGGAAATGAAAAAGCAGACCTACTAGCTAAGGAAGGTGTTGCCGAAGACCAACCAGATATACCAATCACCTACCATCAGAAAAAAACAGATGATTAAGTCAAAAGCCGCAAACACCAACACAAGATGACTATCACATTATGAACAGATCAAAACAAGTTGTAAGTCAAACGCCTCAGAACGGGACACAACAGTCTCCGCAGTCACATGTACACAAAATTCAAGATTGGCAACACGACCATGTGTACATGTGGACAGGCAGCACAGAGTGCCAAACATATACCTCATGAGTGTTCTGAGTATGAAATACTGAGGCAGACATATTGGCCAGAGGAAACAACACTGGAATCAAAGCTCTATGGGCCACTGTATCAACTACAAAAGACAGTGAGTTTTATTCAGGAGACAGAATTACAGATATAGACATGTTTCAAGTGTGCGTTTTATTTAGGAGACAGAATTATAGATATAAACATGTTTCAAGCGAACGAAAGAAGAAGAATATAAATTGTTTTAATCATATTAACCTAAGACTTCCATCATTTTTTCCCCATCAAACGAGAAGACCTAGTGTCAGACGAGAATCCAATTAAAACAGTTTTTCTATAACACCAGCCATCACGTTGTCGGTACATCTCCCAGAGGACCCAATTTACTGTTTACACAATCTCTGCATGTGGCAATGATTTATGCATTTCAATCTTGAATGGCTGCTCTAATAGTGTACACATCAACCTGGGACATCTTGTTCAACTGTCGTATCTTCCTTAACAACATGTCTATTACGGCTTATTATGTACACTTTACGATTCTTTCAAATGACAGTGGCAACAATGGAAACAGCAACAAAAATGTGCTTATAGACATTTTTTTCGGGTAATATATTTTGTTAGGCATTAAAAACAATATAAATTGTCCAATCATTTTCAGAAATCGTTACAATTAAGATAAAAGTGCCAGCATATTGTGTTTTTTTATTTATTGATGCATTGTCTTTTTTTTTAAGAACTCATTTTACGCTGTATTATTCATATTTTATGCGGGCGATAATAGTAAAGAAAATATTTTTGGTGCATTTGTTTGGCTTCTCTACATTTTACATTTTCAATTTGAATTATATGCATCCAGGAGCGTGGATACCCCTTTACTATAAACAATAGGAAAGGGAGGTGAGTAGTTTTATATTTTTTTTACAGCATACCATTTTGACTCTTACAAGTTGACCATTTTTGTGTTAACAATTTTAACGGCTCTTTCCCCTTATACCTACATATTTTTTTACATTTCTCCTTGATATTATCAAGATGAAATATATGATTTCTTGAATATTCTATAAGCATATAAAGCTACAAAAAGAATTATTTTCCCCAAAAATTGTGCAAATACTTTTTTTCCCATTTTTACAAGGCCTATATTTTTTTTTTATTTATCTTCAATTTAGTTTTCTATAATTAAATATGAAGAAAGAATTACTAAGAGAAATAAAGATCAGGCAAATAAAATATTTTGGTCACATTAAAAGACATGACCCCTTATTGAAGACCTTACTTGAGGGGAAAGTCAAAGGGAAGCGAGCAAAAAGTAGGCAGAGATACAAGTAGGAGAGTAACATCACATGATGGACAGGTTACAGTCTAGCAGAGCTCACCACCAAGACAAGAGACAGGGGATGTTGGAGATCCATTGCAGCCAACCTTCGTTGCGGAGACGGCACTTAATGATGATTAATTAAATATTTATTATTGATACCACTTTATGTTATTTCTGCATTCAGTTTTTTGTACAAATAAACTTCTTTCCGTCTAAATACCACACTATATAGAAAAGGGTACCACGTCCATATGTACATTAATATAGAACCTACAACTTTTCCGTTGTTTTTTTTTTGTTTGTTTTTGTTTTTGTTTGTTTTTTTACAATTTCTGCATATATCCATATATACATAATACAGTTGAAAAAATTAGCAATCACATTTTTATCATGGAAAATATTCAATGTGTAAGAGGGTTTAATTTTTTTTTTTTAAACCCAGCTTGTTCTGGTGCTAAAAGAAGAAATTGAGTGGGAAACCTATTTCTGTCATATAGCGGGAGAGTCTGGGGGTCATCCCCTCTCTAAGCAAATCAGAACAAGCGTATTAGAACTAGAAATTCATTTCAAAGGCGTTCGAACCCTTACGTTGACTAATTTTCACACGAAGATAATTAAATTTTGTAGCAAAAAGCGGGAATTACATCCAGACCGTGCAGTAGATACTCTCAGCTGGTGCAGTGTCTTCGAAATGCCGTCACGCTTAAAAGGTTTTTCTTCCAAATGCATTTCTTGAATGTATTTTGATCGGTGCCGCCTGATGCGGTCTCCTCTCTGCACCATAGCACGGCACAGATCTGAATTACATACTTCTTCAGTGTTTATTCTCAAACTCCCGCTGGATCTCTCTTGCAGCAGGACCATGGTCCTACTAGATTTACAGCAGGATGTAATCAGAGAATGGAATGGTCGTGTCGCCGTTTTATTTGCACCAATGGTCCGACATATCCGTCTTGAATTACATATAACGACAAACAAATAACCCTTTTTTGTTTTAGGTAAACCCCTCCACATATTTGCGGCTCTTGTCATAGGGCCTATGTACCTGTAGTTTTGTGATGTTTCAGTTGCCTAGGGATGAGTTTGAAGTCCCCTACGGACCAAATAAAACATGGACATCAAGGAATGGACGGGACAAGCTTTGTCCTCACTCAGCCGCATCGTTGAAGATATAAATCGCTGGAGGATGTGTGCTGAATCATTCAATGTGGTACCCCTACAAACCCTGACTCTGTGTGCTGAATCATTTAATGTGGTACCCCTACAAACCGTGACTCTGTGTGCTGAATAATTCAATGTGGTACCGATACAAACCCTGACTCTGTGTGCTGAATAATTCAATGTGGTACCCCTACGAAACTGACGAGTTAATGGCTTACAGATATAGATAGTTTACGTATGTCCGGTTCTGTGACGGAGTGGTAAAAAGCGCGTCTGCGACGTATAAAGTACCGGGTTAGATTTCCGCCACAGGCAACTGTGTAACGGGCTGTTCATAAAGCAAAACTACTGAACGTATTACTTTGCCTAGAAAATCTCTACAGCCAAAAAATGCTGGGTTGCTGGCTATGTCTTGAATAGGATAAACAACCAATTATTTTATTTTTACAAGCACATTCCAAAGATTATATGTGATGTAGTTAAAAAGACCGTTTGTCCGTGTTGATGTACAAGATTCTATGCGATGCAGTTAAAAAGACCGTTTGTCCGTGTTGATGTACAAGATTCTATGTGATGCAGTTAAAAAGACAGTTTGTCCGTGTTGATGTATAAGATTCTATGTGATGCAGTTAAAAAGACCGTTTGTCCGTGTTGATGTATAAGATTCTATGTGATGCAGTTAAAAAGACCGTTTGTCCGTGTTGATGTACAAGATTCTATGCGATGCAGTTACAGACCGCTTGTCCGTGTTGATGTACAAGATTCTATGTGATGCAGTTACAGACCGTTTGTCCGTGTTGATGTACAAGATTCTATGCGATGCAGTTACAGACCGTTTGTCCGTGTTGATGTACAAGATTCTATGCGATGCAGTTACAGACCGCTTGTCCGTGTTGATGTACAAGATTCTATGTGATGCAGTTACAGACCGCTTGTACGATTTGATAAACACACCGCCACGTCTTCTAAAGAATGGGAATAAATGTTCCAGTGTAGGGTAACAACCTTAAACAGGAAGTAGGTGGCTGGAGTAACACAGGACAAATGTCAAATATACAAAAATAGGTAGGTGTGTTACCAAAATAAAACAACCTAACAACGAGATATAGAGACAGACTTGTAAAGACAGGAATTTTAATTTTACCTCCTAAAAAAATACAGTAAAAGATTCTTACCGAGATTTGATCCCCAACCGTTACGATTAAGAGCCCCAAGTCCTCACCATCCAGCCACGCAAGCCTTTTGTTGCATTGTACACAATCTGGGATTACCGATGTGAAAAAAAAACGATTTTCTCATTGACAAGTGATTGGAGAAAATAATATATCTAACTACATGCCATTTCCACAACGAAGGTTAGTTGAAATGTATATCACAACCTCATTCTTGAATTGGTGTTGCACTCTGATAAACAATGTGTCAAACTCTGATTGCTTCTTACTTTGAAAAAACGTACACCGACACACACATAGGGGCCTATGACTAGGCCTACTAGTACTAGTACTCTTCAAACTTACCTTGACTTCTCAAAGATGTGTTACCTAGAGCAGTACTTCCCAATCTAGACCAGGGCCAGGTGCAAACAAATTGTCTATACATGACCCAGAAACACTGACCTAAAGATGGGAAACCCTACACATAACTCAGACAATCTGTGCTGATTGTTGTTGTTGTTCGTCCAACACAGGGGATGATGACCACTTGTCACATCCACTTTCGAAAATTAAATTTTAGTTATGTCCTTGATTATGAGTTCGTAGATGACTAATGAGCCCTATTCGAGTTGTAAATGTCCTTGGACAGTTCGGATATGGAATGACGACAGTAGACCATTCTGTGCTGGTAGAATGGGAAGAGCAGACAAGGAAACCAAACGAATATGGTGGTAGAACATGGCGGTATTAGTCATATAGTGCACAAGCTACAGTTGCAACAATACGTATCTGAGAAGTATTAAATATATGATTCAGTCGTGCTATAGAATGGAACAGTGTTTGACCGTGACCAATCGCAAAAATAAGACCTACCAGCAGGGCTATAGAAAGGAAGTGTTTGACTGTGACCAATCGCCAAAATAAGACCTACCAGGAGAATCCAAGAAGAATCAGCCTTCTTATGTGAGGTTTTTTATTATTATTGCAGTGTTTTTCGTTGGTCATTATTTATATACTTTGTGTCGCCTGCTAACGCCGACAAACGAAAATCACGAGATTAATAGAAAACATGACTGTAAAGGATTAATTGAATTCTGTTGGTAGATTTTCTATTGGCGAAAGTCAGGTTTTGGCCCCATTTCTTATAAACTTATAGAGGAGCGTGGTAGCCTAGTGGATAGTGAGCTTGCTTGCTATCATCTGGTTACAGCGTGCCAGGTTCGAAACCACGTCCGGACATTATAAAAAATCCGGGCTGTGATTTCTCACTTGACACGACCACTCCTCCAGTCGACTCAGCTGTAAATGAGTACCTGACGCATGAGTTAGGAAAGGTAAACAGAAACAGATAATAGCTGCTGCGGCTTAGTACATGAAGAGTTATCTTCATCCCCGACGGCAGATGCCATGGGACACAGAAGTACATACGCCTCAATCATCGCGGGTAGCGGGAGACATGCAGGGTTTACCTTAGAAACAATTTTAAATTGTTAAAATCTCTTTCGCTCGTCTGCAATTCCCTCTTTTCACCATAAATTGTATAACCTGTGAAAGGAGCTACGGGAGGGTGTGTGTGTGTGTGTCTAGTAGTAAAAGGTGGGACAAAGTACCAGACTACGAGGTCTTGCAAAAATCAACCTCAATAAGCATCCACACAATACTTATGAAGGCGCAAAAGCACGCTGGGCAGGCCATCTTGTGTGTATGGAGAACTCGCGTTTGCCAAAACAAATATATTATGGAGCACTCAAGGCAGGATTTCGAAAAGCTGGTGGACAGAAAAAACGCTTCAAAGACACGCTCAAGTCATCCTTGAAACATCTTAACATTGACGTAGGCGCTTGGGAGAGCCTCGCTCAGAATAGAACAGCATGGCGTTACAGCATTAGAACGGGAGCACTAGCGGCGGAAGAATTCAGACAAGAAACTGCAAGACAGAAGGGGACACGTAGAAAAGAAAAAACATCTCAACCTCACAGATACCTTCTATTGTTGTCAATTCTGTAAAAGAACATTGTATGCACGCATTGGACTTGCTAGTCATTTAAAAACGCACTATTAACTTTTATTATTTGTATTATTTATTGTTATTATTATTATGGTTGAGTTTTTGGTCATCGTCGATCACGACGGACGAACATCATCATCAGTAGTAAAAGTTAGGACAGATTACTCTGGATGTGATTCAGTACTTGGACAAATATAAGTTACATCCCTTGAAAAACTATCAGATTGAAGACTGGACAGCTAAATCTTGCTATGTTTAAAAAGTTGCTCTGGAAAATTTAAATGCTTTTGGTACGCACCTTTCAAGTCCAGGTAATTTGGTTATATGTTAAACAATAAATATTATTCTTAGTCAATGGTTCTTTCTCTCTGTGTCTTGACACCACAGTTGCACTGGTTAGACATTTTCAAGGCAGGGAGTCCAGCACTCACACTGCCAGGCAGGACTTCACAGGATGGTTGGGCACTTCCACAGCACGGAGTCCAGCAATGATGCTGCTGGGCTCACAGAATGGCTGAGCACTTTCACAGCAAGGAGTCCAACACTCATGCTGCTGGGCAGGACTTTACAGGATGGTTGAACATTTTCAAGACACAATGCCGGGCAGGATTAATATCATATTGCTTTCTTTCTCTTACTTCCATAGGACAATGGTCACGTGGTCTTCTAACTGAACAATGGTCATGCTAGATTTAAAGCAGTGTATAGTCCAGACAACGAAAATGCGTTGTCACTATTCTATTTGCACCGACACTGATAGTGGAGTGCATGGCCATATGGTTGGAACGCCATTCTCAGACCCTTGAGGTACCGGGTTCAATCCACAGTTGGGACAGAATTTTATCTTTCTGGGGTACTCAAAATCCTTCCTGCACATGTTGCGACATCTGCTATGGCAAAGCTGCCTTTTTTTCTACTGCTCACAGAAAGCCTCCATTAAGTCCTTGATAGCAAAGCATACAGTAAAAAAGTTCTTTTTTTAATGCCTGACACATCCGTCTTTAGCAGTGGTAACAAATAGATTCGGTGTTGTTAACTACTTTTACTGAGCAGTCGACGTCTATGACCTTATCACTAGTAGGTCAGACAACTGGTTCCTGCTGATCACCAATGTCCAAGCAATCTACAATCAAATTTGTTTTGATCTTTTTCTGCTATCTTGTAACTATACACATATCCACGGATGTTCACATTGTTTTGTTTTGTTTTTATATTATGAAAACAGATTGTACTTATTTGCTGGGCATGTGACACAGTACTTCTGATTTCAAAATTGTTGCATCTCATTTCATCGGAAACCAACCCTATGACATATTCATATTGGGAGGCCCTACTGTCAATATGAGTCTCGGGCTTGGACATTTTTATTGACTGGCATTGTGGGTTTGGTTGTTTACTGCAGACATCTACATCCCAAAGAATGACACGGAAATGTCTTCCTCTATCTGAAACCGATCCTGTGGTAAATTGCCCTCATGAAGTGTTTCTGAGAATGTCTCTTGTGGAGACATTCATTTCTATAACAAGGTTGGAGATGTTAGAGAAGTGATTTTAGAATCTGGAGATGTGTCTCAATATGCTAGCAGCAGTCAGATTTTGATGAATGGACATATGAGCTAATGTGCAAATACTCTGATACTTCTTCTTTTGCATTCATTCTTAAACTCCTGCATATTACCAGAATGTAGTTCGGAGAACATGTGTTGTATCATGGTTTACAACTTTGCTGCAATATCTGCGCCTTTTCAGCCGGACAAATCCAACTTCAGCATTGTTTCTGGGTCACTTTGGCTGTACATAGAATTGGGCAGTCAACCCCCATAACCTCTTTAGAGGTCTCCTACGACATGCATGGAAGGTAAACAGTGTTGCTGTTCTTTACTCTCCTTTCGGGCCCAGCAACACATAGATGACTCTGACACTAGCAGTCCACATAAAAGGGACAGAGCACTAACGGAGCTGATTTTATCCTCACTATAAATACATTTGACAAGATTTGGTGTTTGTAAATCATGACATTAATCACAACAAGGTACACAAGTGACTGTAAGTTATACAAATATTTATTACAGGAACTGTAATGCAATGACAACAATCAATAACCAGCCTGCTACATGACTATTATTCAAACCAACTCTTCCATATCAACACAATGATAGATTTATTTGTACAAGTTCTTGAAGTACCCATCAAAATCTGGGTGGAGAAGATATTAAGCAGAATCACTATGTTCCTCTGTTTCATCTGCTTCGTTTGAAGACTTTTCATCATTAGAATCAGCTCTTGCTTTTTTCTTTGGACTCTTCTCCTCAGTATCTTCATCTTCTTCTTCATCTGCTGATCTTTTCTCTGTTGTGGTCTTTGATTCTGAAAATATAAATATCACAGTATAAGTTATAGATGGTTTCATTGTCACAATTGTGATATTTCTGACATAATGAGCTTTGCTATTAATACTTTCATCCCTTTATTTGTACTACACTTATAAAATTTAATCATCTTCTGCAGCGTTCATTCTCAAACTCTCACTGGATCTCTCCTATACCAGGACAATGGTTCTACAAGATTTGCAGCACGATGTAGTCCAGAGAATGGAAATGCGTTGTTCCGCCATTTTACATATAGCTGAGTTAAATGTAATACAAACCTGCCATGTGAACATCAACTGTGTTCTTCTTGCTCGTCATATTATGTTGAGTATGTAGTCTTGATAAAGGCCCTTTGATCGAAACATCAATTCGTGTGTGTTATTATGTGTGTTTCCAGTAATTAGCAAAACTTCATGACCCTCTTCTTTGTTTAACCCGAAGATGGAAAAATCAGAGGAGAACACAGAAAATCATGGGCAGACAAGAACAACAAAGACAGGTCAGGTCAAGATTTATCCACAAACTCATCTGCATTGCAGTGTATAGAAATCGCAGGATAACTTAAGCGTGCTGACACATCAATACAGTACCCCTACAACCCTAGTGGGTATATCCATTGAAGGATGTATCGCAAGTTAGTGGAGAAGATAGCCGTCAGAGAGATAATGTGTCATCTAGTGGCAGAACATGCTCTCCATGATATAATGATGCAATTATAGACTAGTTATAGCTGCAACGTTTATGAGAATATCAGTCAGATCATCACAGTTGATCTTAAGGATGCTTATAACAAAGTAGATTTTTTAACTCTAATACTCTTTCTATAATAGTCTGTGAAGTCCATCCTTGGGTCATTAACTGTATTTCTGCTTCCCTGATGGGGATTAAAATAGCATTATGTTTAGGGACATTGACTTCAGAAGATATATGTATATGTCATGGGCTGTCACAAGGTTCCCTTCTATCTCCTCGTACATTATGGTCACTACAAGCAATTATATAGTGAAGGCTGACCTACCAATAGTCTCTTATTGATGGGGAAAAGAATTTATTATCGTGTTAGTCTGTGTGGAGTACCTTTGAGTCTGTCCATCATGCTTGGAAATTAAAACTAGTACTTGTATAGCCATTACCAAATGTAATGGCACAAATTGAACTATCACTTTCACTAAGAGAATGGAGGTCATTACTGCAATTATTAATGTCTCACAGAGACTTCATTTATGAGAGCAATATCTTTTCTGATTCCCAGTCTATGCTTCAAGAGATTCACAGAAGGCAAAGTAGATATCAGTGGATGGAATCTATAGCAATTTCTTGGTATCACATGAATTTACTGCCATAGACATGCTGATGTTTGCAGCAATGAGAGAGCAGTCAGACTTGCATCTATAATCTGTAAATTGAGGATCTCATCCATCATTATATGCCATGTCACATTTCTATTTCTAACAACCTGACTACACCACACATCCAATATTCTGTGCCATATCAACATTTCTGGACTCTGTAAAGTGCAGAGTCTGGTACATATCAGATAAACAAACCTTTATTTGATTCCTCTGTCTCTGAACTGGCATTATCATTTGTATTTCTTTCCACATCTTGTGACTTGTCATCTGTGACATCCTCAGTCTGAGAAATAAACATTCAATATTAAACAGTTGCCCTGTTATTGTCAAAGTTTTATAGTACCGGTAACTACAAAATATATATTACTAAACACACACAAAAAGGGGGTTCAAAGGCCATAGAGGACTGACTTCATTGTACTCGGCTTAACCCAATATGTGAGCTATCCCTCTCAACGAAGCGGCAGGAGCGTGTGAGAATACCATTCACAGTACATAATTCTGTAACTTCAAGCGAGAATCCCCAGAGATGAAAAAAAATCCACTTTATAAACAAGATGTTGAAGGCCGGATTTGAACCCGTTACCTATGAGCAAAAAGTGAAAAGCTTAACCACTACGCTGGGGATATCCCCTTCTCTACATTTTCATATAGGATACAACTGAAGTATTATAAATACATTTTTATGGATTTTATTAGTCTAAACCCTTGCCAGGGACATATTTCCCCAATGGCACCATTTGTTTGTGCTGTACATTGTCACATCATTGATACTTCTTGACTTTTCTGCAGCTTTTAGCACAAAGTCAGGAATATTATAATATAGAAACATCGTGGATTTAAAGTTGCAAGGCAAGTAGGTGCCATCTGAGTGGATTTGGTTCAAATCCTGCTTATTGCATTATGATTTTTTAAATGAAATTGATCAATATTGACATAGATAGCTGTGTTGACTATTTTCAAACATTCCTAGGTCTATGGTGTGCTGGATGGGACTTGCACATCATCAATTAGGTACAATACACATCGCCGCTAATTTCAACTAGGTCTACTAAATACTGAACTACTACCCCATCAATGTCTGATTCATTCACATTCTCTAGAATTCCATTTTAAAAATGTGTATTAACATCATCTGAATCATAACAGGTCCATTTTTACAAAGTTTTAATGAAAATGGAGGGTCATTATAAACCTTGCTCAGTTCGAAAATGATAGGAAAACAACACTGAACACGGCCATTACCGGTTATCACATCAGCGCTAAATTTAGCATGTCTATTCGCATGGAACTGGTAACAGACATCAACCGAAAAACCGTGTGTCAATCTGACGAGAACAGCAGCTACAGTAATGTATATATAGCCAACGATTTCAGATGCTAAGGGAATGAATGGGTTAACATGGTGATGGAGAAGAACTCAGGACAACAAACTCCTCAAACAACATGCAAACTCACTAGATATGAGATGCAAACACATAAAGAATTACACAGAAGCACAGGAAGTTGAACACTTTTCTGACCATCAATCAAGAGAGTACTTATCTTCCATTACCAAAAGGTGAAAGTAAGTTTTTGAGACATTGACAGTACCATCTCAATAAATTTCAAATGTGTATAAAATCACATTCACAATACTATCAATGTATCTCACAAATTAACCTGCTAAATATCACAGACTAACCTGCTAAATATCACAAACTAACCTGCTAAATATCACATATCACAGCTATTAAATAGAAATTCTCCCTCAACGTTTATCAAAAAACTATTCTGTGGGCACAGCTATATTTTAATGACGTACTATTCTGCATGAGCTATTTTTAGTAGTACTATTGACACTGTTGCCATATTTTTAGTAGTACTATTGACACTGTTGCCATATTACTGAAGTGTCATAGTGCATTCAAATTATGTGGACGTTGGTCAGAAAAGTGTGGATACTTATATGTAAAGAATGTTCTTACATCAGATTTTCCTATGACTTCTTTTACAGACTTTGTCACAACAGGTATAGTTTCTTCAGGTGTTTCTACAACAGGTTTGCTTTCAGGTGCTTCAACAGTTTCATCTCTGAAAACCAGAAATATAGTCATGAAATCATTGACAAAACCATGCAACAATAATTAGGACCATCATCATTGTAAATACCGGGTACTCGAATTGTAACCTTTTGGATAAAAGATAAAATTTCAACTTCCAATTCAAGCCATCTTTTCTCTTATTGCATTCTACTTCTCTTTTATTGAGTGTTACCCCTCGCCCCCCCCCCAATTAATATGCTGACTGTGTGAATTTAACCAAAATGTGGGTAAAACCTCCCTGCCTCCCTCCTAACAATTTTCTAAAAAAAGGTCAAAATCAAGAAGAGAGAATCACATACAAGGTTTGCTGAACTGACATGTTTTTTCAATGAGAAAATCCCATACCTGACTGAAGATGTATACACAGACCCTGTTACTACATCCTGAATAGAATATGCTACTAGTAACAACTGCATCTACTCTCCCAGGCATCAACTTGAATACACCTCAACTACTCACAATCCTTTTCAACATTTCAATGACTTCTCACTCCCTTTCTGTCAACATTTTCAACTCTCTCAATATTTCAATGACTTCCCAATGCAGTTATGTCAACATCTTAATGACTTCTCAATACCATTATGTCAACATTAAATGACTTCTCAATCTATTTCTGTCAACATATCAATGACTCTCAATGCAGTTTTGTCAACATTTCATTTACTTCTCAATTCTGTTATGTCAAGATTTCAATATCAATGTTAAGTCTTTTGGTAAAAATGTCAATTTAGTCTATTTGTTAGGAACTGACAGAACATCGGGCCTGTTTCCAATGTCTGTCAAGTCTTACAATAGTCATTTTTACCACGTCATCATCTTGCACCAAGCAGTTCCTTCCCTGTGTGACTTATGTATATTTAAGTGTCAGCAAATCTATGAAAGTATTAACGTGTCACATCTCCTTCAGCATCTTTGAGTGAGACGTAGTTATCATTTCTGATGGTATTTTTAACTTTAGTTTCTCCAAAAAGTGCACAGTAGGTGATGAACAGTAAAATGAAGTTAAATCAGACTGTACATTGCAATAGATTCAGAAGACCACAATAGGCAGACGAAAAACGTGAGAGGGAAATAAACAATTAAGACCCAAACGTGTTTGGTGATACTATGGGTGAAAGGGACCTTGTTAACAAAAGCAAGAAAACCGAAGTCCAACCCAGCTGACACCTGTTGTCCAACAGGGTCAAAGAGAGAGAACTGGGTTAGTATCCCTAGGCATAGTGGACAATGAAGTCCAAGAAATGGTTCTTTGACAGTGAAGTACCTTGTCTAGGGGTGTGAGATGTTAGCGATCTCTTATTTCAGTGCCTCTGCTATATGAGGGTGGTAGCCATCTCCTCTCCCTCAGTCTTTACTTCTTGGACCGATCCAGTACCTAGTTCAGGTTGGGTAGACATGGGAGCCGTTGCAGTCTGAAAAACCTTTCCATCTCAACTGGGAAACGAATCCAGGTCCACTTGTATGTAAAGAATACCAATGCACTAACCACTGTGCTATGCAGCGACACTCTATACTAGGTAAGTGAATGTGGAATCTGGCACTGATTCTTTTTTACATCTTACATACCTACTAACTATATACTGAGCTGGAGTGATATTCTTGGCCATGTCTGGGTGTAATGTAAATTAATGATCTTAAAAAGGCCTAAATACTTGGCTTATAATTTATTAATTTGTCTTCTGTGTTCATTCTCAAACTCCTTCAGATTAGCAGGATGTAGTCCAGAGACTGGAATGTGTTATCATGTAAGATAATTTATCTAATTGGCCTACTATTGATATATAGGCCTATGCATATTGATTGGAAGACTAACTGGTGTTTCAAAACTCAAGCACGAACATAGGAAATTACTACTGAATGTGTTTCCCAAAAAAATGAAGTCACAGCACAAGTAGCATAAAGCATAGTAAAACATAAGAAACATAGTCCATATTTTCTGACAGCATGGATGTCCATTTCAGAAATTATTATTTTTTTTACCATGCCCCACCTAAGTCTTTCTAAAATTCTGATTGTCTCGTCCCCCCCCCCCCCCCCATATTGTAACGTCTACATATTTTTTATATATTTAAAAATTGAATTATTCCTAAATGAAGCCAAACTACAACTTGTTCGAATTGTCACCCTGAACAATCGAATTGCGCTCCTGTGGGGCGTGGTGCCCCCCCCCCCAACGTTGGGAAACACTGACCTAACTATTAAAATATTCCATCTCGGCCGAAGACGGATGCGTCGAACTATTGACGCAAATAAAACAATGCGACACAACGCATTTTCATTCTCTGGACTACAAAAAGCAAAACTACATCCTGCTAGAAATCTAGTAGGACCATGGTCCTGTTACAAAAAATGCAGCGGGTGTTTACTGTTTGCGAATGAACGGTGAAGAAAAAGAAGATTATTCCAGTCATCATACAAAAATGACAACAACGAGTGAGAGTTGAGTTCATGTGAGGACACAGCGTGCATCGAGTGAAAGTGTTAACTAGGTCTTTCACTTTGGTAGGGGTCGCGTCGTCCTCCCTCGGGAAGAATTGTCTTTGTTGATAATAATATTCAATCTACAAATGTCTACTTTATTTTTATAAGATAGACGTGCGTGACGCATGGTTATTAAAACACAAGATCTAACTTACTTTGTTCCAGGCATAATTGCAGTAATAATGTTCCTTGTTGATTAGAATCAAAGACAAATTTTGCTACCTCCACTAAACGACAGAAGCAAACGATTACGATTGTTGCCAACTCGTTTCGTCAAAAATGCACTCTTCTTATGCCTAAATTGCATTGAAAGCACTATTTCTTTTTTTTAGTATTTAATTTTAAATTTTATAATTTATTAATATCAGTTAATATTAGAATTCGTGTTATTCCAGACATGCGAAATCACACGAACAACACTTCCTCAATTCCTGTAGATGTGTTCTGCTGTATTAAAATACTCAAAAGGTGTAGGAGATTGAATTCATTGTACTCAGATTTTACCCAATATGTACTCCAGCCTTCTAAACGAAGCGGCACGCCGCCTGCTGAGAGTATCATTCATGACATATAATTCCGTAGTTTAAAGCGATCATCCCCAGGAAACTCCAAAAAATCCACTTTATAAACAAAACGTCGTGGTTGGATTGGAACTCGCGACCTCTTGAATTCACCCTGTACATAACGTGGCGACAGTAAGAGCATGCGGCCTTTATCACGCATCTACAAAATCCCTCCCTTCAACTTCCTGATGGGAAACATGCAGCATTTTACTTTTTTTTAACATAAAGCCAGAGAGATCCCCCTTCTACTGTATTTAGTGTTGCCTGCAAATTTTATATCATTTTATCAAAATGCACTTGCCTCGTTCCAAAAATGCACAAACAAAAATAACGAAAAACCACTTTAAATAAAGGTCCAAACGGTCTTCAGAAAAATTTTACAAGATAGCCATAATCCTGACTCACTAAAGTGCACCTACATTATAGAGTTCACTTAAATGTAAATTATGGTCGGCGCGCAGGGAACAATGTCCAGTTACAAAATAATATATCCCTATTTATGTATGCTTTAATATAATTCCTGAGTGTGGAGCTCTTATTTGTATTTGTTCACATAATCTTTGTTCAACTTTCTTATGTTTTGTTGTATTAGCATCTTTCAATATCTTTCAATCTACTCACTTTTAAACATTCACAGTATCTACAATGGCATTTAGTGTGATCTATTTCTGCTCTTATTACCCATTTTAAGGATATCTAATCATTGAGACACTGTGATCTTAAATATATCTATCTATTCGCTAACCCTTTTGTTGCCTTTCAGCGTCAGGGGTAGAAGAGTTCTCTGGAAATGTCCCTCGTGTGTGCTTAGTATATTGTGGAATTTGTCGCCTCTTTTATTTCGGTGATCCATCGTTTTCGTGGTCGGCCTCTAGGTATGTCTTCACTTTATCTGTGTAGTATATCTTGCTGTGGTGTGCTGTCTGATGGTAGCCTACTGTTTTAACTGATGTGTGCAAACCATTTGATCTGTTGTCTCTTAATATACTCCAAGATTGGGGTGGTTCCGGTTCTTTGTCTAATGTTCTCATTCCTTACTCTGTCTCTTAGCGATATTCATAGGATTCCGCGGAAGCATGCCATATCAGCTGTCACAAGTTTACGTTTGTCTTGTGCTGTCGTTGTCTATATTTGGCATTGTAGCACAGCGTTGGCATAATAATAGTTTTGAATAGTGTTATTTTGGTATTTAAATCTACATTCTTGTTTCTGGAGATTGGTGTCATTTGCCCTAGGGCTTGGTATGCTTTATTACATCTATTGTGTATTTCTTTACTGCTCTTGACGTCTGTTGTTATATTGCTTCCTATGTATGTGAATTCTGTCACTTGTTTAAGTCTGTTGTTTCCAATATATATAGGCTATTATATGTGTGTTGGTGATTCTATTTGTTCTTCCTATCTTCATTACTTCGGTCTTTTCTATGTTAAAGGTTTGGCATGTTTGATGTAATCTGTCTATTTGCCTTTGTATTTGCTCTTCTGATTATTCTACTAGTGCTTCGTCGTCTGCAAATAACAATTCGTTTAAGCTATCCTTCAGATTGTTTTCTTTTGTTGTCTTTACTACTTTGCAGATGTGATTTATGTATGTTATCAACAATGGGGGGTGGGGGATAGTACACATCGCTGTCTCGCTCCCAAGTGGATTTGAAAATTATCGGATGTGCTTGCGCTCGTTCTTACTGCGCATTGACTATTGGCGTATATGCTCTGACATAGGCTTATCAGATGTTGTGGAACTCGCCTATGTTTGTAATGTTATCTATAAATGTGCTCTATCCACTCTGTCAAAAGCTTCCTCTTGGTCCACGAAAGCCAAATATAAGTCTTAGCCAAATCTTAAATGATGAGAATAATTATTGCTCGTAATGAAACACAGATAAGAGTTTATTTACTACTGCATCAGTAAATAAACCCAACAAAATTCCTGCACACATCAGTGGATACCGAATCATTACCATAGAGAACACAATCGGCAAAAGTCGAGAATTTCTTGTCATATAGACTTGCATGCGATTTGGAGAGTCGCCGGGGATTTTCATCTACACTCGGTGGTTGTATGCATAATAAAGAAACGTGGTGTAGTGCTGATGTGATTGCTTATGACATATTTGTGAAGGGTTCCAGGCTGGTTTGGAGACGTGCTGCTGTGACTGATCTTGAGGACGCGTATATATTAGAGTTCCTTGTGAATTAGGGTTCCTTAAGGTTCCAAGTCCTCATGAACTCGCTCATGCTACTACATGCGGATCCCTTTATAGTTCGATGGATATCGTGAGCTGTATGCGACAGGAAGAGGATACTACTGTGTGGTACTTGGTCCTCTGAGACGTCTTCAATTTATCTAGGACAGCTTCATGATTGACCTCTGCTTTACCTAGTACTGTTTAATGTCTATACAGTAATGATAACGTGTGGGATGTGACAGAAGTTGCGAGGGCAAAAATCCAGTGGCGGTGGATGCAGAAGTTCACATTGAAAATAACACTGCGGAGGATAATGTAATCATTTACACTGATTGGCCAATAATTAATTCGTCTGCAACGCTGTGCTTGTGCATTTTCTACGTTCCGGTGGGAAACTTATAGAAACCAACAATGCTTTCACTACAACTACGAGCAGTCTTGCGATGAAAATAAAATTGATAGTGGAAACACTATCATGGTTGATTTTACAGAACTATTATAATGTATGTATACTCAGTGACTCTCTATGTTGGACACTCACTGCGGACATGGACAGACGATTACAGGCTTTCGAGTACAAATGATACCGATGAATTCTATGAATTTGACCCTGAAGGTTGCAGGTTTTATTGATTGACTGATACTTAGTGATACTAAAGACACTTAATATGAAGAAGGAACTACTAAGAGAAATAAAGATCAGGCAAATAAAATACTTTGGACACATTAAAAGACATGACACCTTATTGAAGACATTACTTGAAGGTAAAGTCAAAGGGAAGCGAGCAAGAGGTAGGCAGTGATACAAGTGGGAGAGTAACATCACACGATGGACAGGTTACAGTCTAGCAGAGTGCACCACCAAGACAAGGGACAGGAGATGTTGGAGATATGTTGCAGTCAACCTTCGTTGCGGAGACGGCACTTAATGATGATGATACTTAGTGACTCAATAAACATTCTTCTTCAGCGTTCATTCTCAAACTCCCACTGGATATTTCTTGTAGCAGGACCATGGTCCTACTAGATTTCCAACAGGATGTAGTCCAGAGAATGGAAATGTGTTGTGTCACAGTTTTATTTGCGCCACTGGCCCGACACATCCGTCTTCGGCAGGCTCAATAATATCATACTGTCTGATGGTAGACCGGAAGCATGCGAAAACCACTTGATCTGTTGTCTTCGGATGTAATCCAGAATTGGCACTGTGTTTGTTAGTCTTCTAATGTTTTCATTTCTGATTCTGTCTCTTATTGTTACTCTGAGGTTTCTACGCAGACAAATCATTTCTGTTGTAACAAGTTTTCTTTTAGATTCTGTTGTTAGTGTCCACGTTTAACATTGGTAGCATAGTGATGGTATGATGATTGTTTTATTTAATGCAGTTTGGGTGTTCTTGCTCACAAACGAAGATGCTGGAACGAATATATATGTTTCAACAAGGGGATGGCAATAACATTGACACACTATCGTTTAACCGCATTCTTCTTCTTCTTCTTTCGTTCACTTGATTGATATATCTGTAGTTCTGTCTCCTGATTAAAACTCACTGTCTTTTGTAGTTCAAAGAGTGCCACATAGATTTTCGATTCCAGTGTTGTTTCCTCTGGCCAATATGTCTGCCTCAGCGTTTCATACCCAGTTCACTCTTGAAGTATATGTTTGGCACACTATACTGCCTGTCCACATGCACACATGGCCGTGTTGCCAATCTTGAATTGTGTGCACATGTGAATGCGGAATCGATTGTGTCCCGTTCTGAGGCGTAAAATTACAGCTTGTTCTGATCTGTTCATAATTTGATAGTCATTTTGTGTTGGTGTTTGTGGCTGTCTTATTGACTATATAGGTCAGAGTATACACAGATGGGTCAGCACATAATGCAGTGAGGAATGAAGATACAGGTGTATATATAGAATATTCACACAAGACTAGAGATACGATCAGAACACCAATAGAGAAATCCATGCAATTAGGGTGACAACCGAAAAACCGCTGAACTCCAACCCTGGTCAACAGTCCATGGTATTCCTGACAGATGCAAGGTCAGTGTTTTAAGCTCTCAAGTCTGGAAAACTAACAGACATACAAAAACTACTTAATGAACTGTCTTGCCAGTATACGGTAATCATACAGTGGATACCCTCTCACTGTGGAATACCCGGAAGTAAAAAAAGTAGACCAACTGGCTAAGGAAGGGGCTGCCGAAGACCAATCAGATGTACCAATCACCTACCATCAGAATTCATAATTCTTGATTAGGAACAAGCGTCACATCACTGGGGGGGGGGGGGGGGGCATTCCAATATATGCTCTGCTTGCCGTTCCGTCAGCCATCTAAAAGTGTATAAGCTCAATGTCCCAGTCACTTGCTGATTACACGTTCTTCTGATCTTTCCGGAGAGGGATCACTTTCTCCCATCACCTCTAGTCACTCCCATTTCTACCATTCTCTGAATATGTACATTGTCACGTTCGACTTCCTCCTCGTCTTCTCGTAGGGTATCCATGACTGCTCTAATCAATTCAATCATGTCTCTTCGTATCTCGGTGCCGTTCACTAAAGCTTTACCAGCTAACACATCGGCTCTTTCGTTTCCCCTGACCCCAGCATGAAATTACCCCATACCATCGGAAAAACCGCATTATAAGAACACGATTATGGTAATAGATGAATGGCTTCAAATGGCAGTTAAACGGCAGTTTAGTCCCCTACTTTCTCTGACAATTCATAGTTTGACATTTTCAAGAAAGATAAATATTTAAAAAAAACTGAGCTAAAAACACCAAAATGATGGAAACTGTGATATTTTTAGAAAAGCCCTAAATTAATGCGCCCGCACTATTTATAAAATGTTGACAGCAGATAACTTCAAAAAAGCACAAGATCTTTATGGGAAGCACCAAAGTGGCAACACTTGATTAAGGATTGGCGTTCGCGCCCAATTTCTGATTACACATCGAGTCACATGACCTCGATAACAAGCAGGATTGGTCAAAGAAAGCTGTAATGCAATTCCACATAATTACACATGCACTTTCAATGTGTGTTTGTGTAGTTATTGTATTGCCATCCATGTTATATTGAGCAATAATTTGGTATATCTGTTATCATATCAAGTCCAATTTTCAACATACCCGCTTCCATGACAACATGTTCCCATACATAATTGTCACCTTGAACTTCGTATTATTTACATGTATTATTTACAACGTATTATGAAAATATCTAGTGTTTCTAGTGCCTCTGTGGTGTTTAACATTGTTTTTACTTCTTCTTCTTCTTCTTTCGTTCACTTGAAACATGTCTATATCTGTAATTCTGTCTCCTTAATAAAACTCACTGTCTTTTGTAGTTCATACAGTGTCCCATAGAGCTTTGATTCCAGTGTTGTTTCCTCTGGCCAATATGTCTGCCTCAGCGTTTCATGCTCAGAACACTCTTGAAGTATATGTTTGGCACTCTGTGCTGCCTGTCCACATGTACACATGGCCGTGTTGCCAATCTTGAACTTTGTATACATGTGACTGCGGAGTCGGTTGTGTCCTGTTCTGAGACGTAGAATTATAACTTGTTCTGATCTGTTCATAATGTGATAGTCATCTTGTGTTGGTGTTTGTGGCTTTCTTATTGACTTTATCATCTGTTTTTTCTGATGGTAGGTGATTGGTATATCTGGTTGGTCTTCGGCAGCGCCTTCCTTAGCCAGTTGGTCTGCTTTTTCATTTCCTGGTATTCCACAGTGAGAGGGTATCCACTGCATGGTTACCCTATACTGATTGTTTTTACTGTTTTCATTGTTTTTCACTGTTTGTTTTATATGTTCTTGAGAAAGACCTAACAGTTCGAAACGTTGAAAATCTCTGTGTTGTAATTTATGTTTTAGTGTTTACACCTCATAACCCCTTAGTCTGATAGTCCGTCTGTTATGTTCAAATGAAATAGCAAAAACTGTGTTCTACGTAAGCACTATTGTTCTGTTTCACTGCAGTATTAACTTATATTGATTTATATAACCTTATATTTTGCCCTCCTGTATCGTCCGATATTCACACTTCATTCCTCATTACCATAGGTTACATATCATGGACAAGATGTAGCAATCACAGACTTCCGAAACTCTTGTCAATCTTCCAGCTTCTGTGAGTGTACTGTACAGGTGGTCTTTGATAGAGTACACCTTCTTCGTTGCGTACTTCTCTTTCGTTGCCCTGTCACAATGTAATCCATCATCGTCTTTTTTTAAGGTTGTCAAGCTTTGCCATCTAATTTCGTCAAAAAAGCACTAGTCGTGCCTAATAAGCACTACATAAAAAAAAAAGGAATAAGCCTGTTTCATTTAAATGTTACAAGATATCTTGCAGACGACCTAAGCAAAAAAGAAGAAGCAAACCGTTGAAATATTTTCTCGCAGGAATAAGGACTTTTCAAGCGATCATGTCACATCAACAAGATTTTTGTTTGCGTCGTTCTCTTTTTTTTTCTCTTCCATATCTATAAACATATTTCTCAACAATGCTGATGTGCACGTTATGTCTTCAGACAGCCCGAGGATCCCCAGACTTTAGGGTCTATATATAAGCCTTTGATGATTTACAGAAGGTCTACCGCGACTCACTGACATTCAGCCAGTTCTCAGAGTAGCATGCCTACGTGTTGTGGGATGCCTAGGATGTTTTGTTATTATCATTACTTAATATTATAATTAATGTGAATCTGTTATCTATTTATCTATCACAAGGCTGTAGATATGGGAGGGCTTTTACCTAAAAAAAATCCCACTCGTCCTTTTTGAGTGTGTAAATTTCACTATCTGATGAAAAATTTGAAGACCTTATTGTAAACAAATCCCTAACGGATGGCGTTTTTTCCGAACTTTAGACTAAGTTTATAGTACTAAAAGTCACGTTGTTCAGATTTATTAAGGGTGGCGGGGGAAAGGGGGGGGGGTGAGCACCCCATTATCTACGGGTTTTATTTAGTGTCATTTCCATTTGTTCCGTTAAACGTCGTGGAGTGAAGAGGTTGGAGTTGTCTGTCTTTAGCCATTTTGGTAGCATAGGCCATGGTCATTCATCTCTCTAAGATTTCTTTGATTGTCTCCACTCATCTAGTTCTTGGTCTCCCTCATGTATGGTAGGTAGCCAGATCCTCTGCTGTTGGATACACAAAGGGCTGGCTGTGTTGGTTCCATTCTCATGACTGGCCAAACCAACTGGTTTGCTGTCTTTCGATGTAGTCTAGACTTGAGATGGTCTTTATTTCTTTCCTAATGAAATCTTCATTTCTTCGTCGGTCTCAATGTTATTATAGATATTCGAAATCAGTCAGACAATAATTCATACATTTTCTGTATATCTGCTGTATTTATTGTTGCAAACTCGTTTTTTAAATAAAAAAGTCAACAGTCTTATACCAAAAATGCACACAACATTCATTAAAAAGATGCTAAAAGTTTTAAGAAAATTGTAATAATATTATCTTTAATCTGTATTCCATTGTTGGACAATCAAACAAGAATCGCATTGCTCGCATGATGTGTCTCTCGTGCACCCAAGAATGATACACATTGCCCCATTCTAGATATTACCCAATCTTTCAGCCTACGTCTGGATGAGAACCATACCTGTCAACGCATATTCCATCACAGAAACAACCAATCCCTCGTATAGAAGAAATAGTAACGTCTGTTCGCTCTGAGCAGCAGCCATTACTTTCATTGCTGACAGACATTTTCTCACCCTTGAAATGCTCAATGAAACTCAGACTTCTGTTGAAAAGTACACCCAAATTTCATTGTCCTAGTTCTGTCAAGAGTGTCCTCACACAAAGTAACACTTGACATTTGATATATTTCATCATCATCATTTCCTTTTAGCGCTGAAGTTAGCGCATTGGTCAGATCTCTCCAATTATGTCTCTTCAAAGCTGTGCAGTTCTTGAATAGTATGAATCTTTTTTGTTTTACTTTCTCTAAGTATTGTTCTTCTGAGTTTTTCTTTTGGTCTACCTCTGGCATTATTGCCTGTAGGTATCCATTCAAGAAATTGGAAGTGTATTCTGTTGATATCTGAGCGTAGGACATGCCCTATGTAGGACCAACGGCGTTTTCTAACATCTGTGATGAAGTTTTGATGTGTCTCTTCTCTGATTTTATCATTTAATTTGAATTCACTCCAATGAGTTTTACTTATCTACGAAGATATTTGTTCTCGAAACTCAGTAGTTTCTTTACAGAAGATAAAGAACTTTTCTAGTCTCACATCCATTTGATAGCACTGGAATAACGCAGGAATTAAATAAGCGCATTTTCGTGAGTGTGCTGATTGACTTTGACCTCCAGATATTAGACAGTCTGTTAAAGGCACATGAATATGCAATGCGAATTGTAATTTCTGAATGATATGTTTACAATGTGATTTCTGATTGATATATTTACAATGTGATTCTTCAAAGAGAACCAAGCTACAGATGCTCTAGAATAACTAACATACCTGAGTGACTACACCACTTCTCTTTGTGATCTATCTCACATTGTAATTCCTTGACACATAGCTCTCCATTTCTTCTTCTTTTTTCCCTCTTTTACCCTTTACGGGTGTCGAGAGAGATACAGTGTTCTTGTTCTCGCTTTTTTTGGCAGCTTCAGATAATGTTATTTGGTGTTCAAGGTTTAACTCTCCATTTCTATTCTGCTCATACACTGAAATGTCATCAGTATATGATATAGTTCTACCTATCCTTGTGATATGTCCACCTGTCATTTGTACTGTGTACACATTGAACAATATTGGGGATAATGAAGAACCCTGTGGAAGTCCAGGGATTATGACTGTTGGTGTGGATACCCAACTACCACACTTGAGAAAAACATGTCTCTGAAGCAGGGCAGCAGCAGCCACACAATTAACAATAAATGGGCTTACTTCGAGTTTAACAAGTTGATTCATTAGACATTCCAATGGCACTCTATTGTACACATCTTCAAGGTCTATTGGTACAGCACATCTACACCAGTGAGTGGAGAGCATGCCTGTAGTAAGAAATTGTGCACTAATCTACTAGTAAATTCAAGTAGGAAGCATGAGGATAAATGAAAATAATTCTTACAGCTGATGGGAATTGAACCAGGTCCGTTGACACCGAATAACCTTGCAACTCAAGTAAACAAGTTTTCCGTATTTAACTTGTATAAGCTATTATTTGAAGTAACTTTGTCCCATCTCTATGTTATTTATATTCACAAGTAGGTCTATCGGTTCTTGTAGTACGAATATATTTAAATTCTATGTTTCTGGTCCTGATGATACTTCAATACTTGTACGAGATATTCATTGTTGTTATAAGTCCTTGTCTCGATTAGTCTGTTCTGAGTGACTTGAGTACACAGGTTGAATGTACTTACATCACAGATTTAATGAGATCACATCTTTTTGAGGGAATTTTGTTGGTCAAGAAAGGAAAATCTGTTTACTTGAGTTGCAAGGCAATTCAGTGCCGCTAGAAAAAACCTGGTTCAATTCCCATCAGCTTTAAGAATTTGTTCCCTTAACTAAATGTGTGGAATATACTAGCATCAAATTTCATACCATAAAATAAATGTTTAGCACTTGCCCGTGTGTTTCTGGGGGCCTGAAACAGGAACAAAGAACAGGAACACTGTTTACCTTCCATGCATGTCGTAAGAGGCTACTAAGGAGGTTATGGGGTGGAGTTTACTGTCAAATCTCATATAGGGTCAAAGTGACCCTAAAAGTCATGCTAAAGTCAGATGTGTCAGACCTAAAGCCAGATACTGCAGCAAAGCTGCAAATCACAACACATTCTGCTTTCTGGAGCACATCCTGGTAATCTGCAGGAATTTGAGAACATAATATAGAAGACATGATATTTAAACATGAGACATCCAGACATGATATAATACAATCTATACATGATAGAATACAATCTAGACATTACAATCTATACATGATAGAATACAATCCAGACATGATAGAATACAATCTATACATGACAGAATACAATCCAGACATGAGATAATACAATCTAGACATGATAGAATACAATCTAGACATGATATACATACTACAAGATAGGAATGTAAACTTCATCATTTTATTTCTCTTTATTCACATCAACAATAATATTCTTCAATAAAAGAGAGGACCACATTAAGTCTTGTAATAATCTCACTCATGAGCAACAACAAAATTGCATGAGTTCAATGTGAGGTCTTCAGTTGACTGCCAGTATATGAGCCAGCAAATCAAAGCTTACAAGACCCTATTTCAACTCAGCGTGCGGACACAGGATATAACCAGAGAATCTGCCCATGGAATAGGCAGGGATGTGGCAAGGCAACATGACATCCACAAGTGTCATGTCTAAGTGAGCTGTGTCGGTCTAGGCAGGTATGTGGCAAGGCAACCTGACATCCACAAGCGTCATGTCACATCTAAGTGTGACATCCATAAGTGTCATGTCTAAGTGAGCTGTGTTGGTCTAGGAAGGCATGTGGCGAGGCAACCTGACATCCACAAGTGTCATGTCTAAGTGAGCTGTGTCGGTCTAGGCAGGCATGTGGCGAGGCAACCTGACATCCACAAGCATCACGTCACGCGGTGTCGGTCTGAAAGGCACATATATCTCTCAGCCAAATTATAAATATCAAAATGAAAATCTGAGATATAATATAAAAAAGGTGCACATGGCAAAGATTTATTGGATATCTCTACTTGAATTATTGTAATAACCATAGTTTTAGTATTATAATTTACTGCCGAAGACGGATGTGCCGGGCCATTGGCGCAAATAAAACGGCGACACAATGCAATTCTATTTTCTGGACTGCATCCTGCTGGAAATCTAGTAGGACCACTGTGCTGCTACAAGAGAGATCCAGTGGGAGTTTGAGAATGAATGCTGACGAAGAAGTATTATAATTTCTATTTTACATAAATGTTATCTGCTCATAATGGAAATATTGCCCATGCTTATATTTACTATTATTTATACTTACGATTTATTAAAAATTATATTTTATTCAAGGTAACATAACTAATTATCTTTATCTAAATCTATGTTTTATGTGATACAACCCGAGCACTTCAACCATTTGCTTTCTCATTGTTCCATAATTATGTCTGTTGTTGATTATAAAGCACCAAAACAAATTTTGGTTGTTGTTGCTGCCTTGGATTTTAGCCTTTATTTTCTTATGCAGTGAGATGAGGTTGTGAGCATCTCTTTGCATTGATAGTTTTGTGTGTTTATTTTTGGTTCATTTTTGTTTCTTGATAGAGGCCCCTATTGGAATACAACGTAGAAAAGTCCTTGTTCCTTTGCTTTTTGTTATTTTTCACTGACATTATTTTACTATTTTTAGTTGTATTAGTTACCAGTGACGAATCCGAAAATTCTCATACCCCAAACCTTCAGCACTCCTGCACACACTGCTATAGAACTTTCTGTGCGTGAATCGGACATCTACAAACTCACAAACCAAATTAGACAGTTACCAATTTATTATTAATTATTTTCATCGCATTTATTGTTTTTCATGCCATGCTCATTTTCGCTTGCGAAGGAGGAACATCATACATTATCATAGTTGCCCTCACTTTTTGGTTTCTAGAGCTAATTCTGGGGTTATTTGGGGCACTGATTCAGAAAATTACAGTGTTTATAACACAGTAGTTCTAGTTTAAAAAAAAAAGAAATTATGATTGAATTGATTAAACTTTAATACACTCCATAAAACGGACCTACTGTCTTGGACATGTTGGCTTTCACTATAATGAGAGAACAGGCAGATTTGTGTCAGATACATGCATTCAGTGAACTGAAGATACATGCATTCAGTGAACTGAAGATACATGCATTCAGTGAACTGAAGATACATGCATTCAGTGAACTGAAGATACATGCATTCAGTGAACTGAAGATACATGCATTCAGTGAACTGAAGATACATGCATTCAGTGAACTGAAGATACATGCATTCAGTGAACTGAAGATACATAAAGTGAGATATACTGAATCTGCTTGGCACATGTGAACACTACAATAGAGAAATGTCTGCTGGATGTGAACACTACAATAGAGAAATGTCTGCTGGATGTGAACACTACAATAGAGAAATGTCTGCTGGATGTGAACACTACAATAGAGAAATGTCTGCTGGATGTGAACACTACAATAGAGAAATGTCTGCTGGATGTGAACACTACAATAGAGAAATGTCTGCTGGATGTGAACACTACAATAGAGAAATGTCTGCTGGATGTGAACACTACAATAGAGAAATGTCTGCTGGATGTGAACACTACAATAGAGAAATGTCTGCTGGATGTGAACACTACAATAGAGAAATGTCTGCTGGATGTGAACACTACAATAGAGAAATGTCTGCTGGATGTGAACACTACAATAGAGAAATGTCTGCTAGATGTGAACACTACAATAGAGAAATGTCTGCTGGATGTGAACACTACAATAGAGAAATGTCTGCTGGATGTGAACACTACAATAGAGAAATGTCTGCTGGATGTGAACACTACAATAGAGAAATGTCTGCTGGATGTGAACACTACAATAGAGAAAACACTCTGTGATTAAGAATTCAGTATCAAATGTAAAATGAGTAGACCTGAGAAAATGTGGAGCAGGAAGAGTTGTGTTTTTATCCAGTGATACACAGGAACTATCAGCATGTATATCTTTGAAAATCTAGTAGGCATCTATTGGTTTGTCCATCATGGCAGTGAAATAAGTTTATAACCAACAACTAAATGGAAATCAATATTTTACTAACTACTTAAAAAAAATATTTCACACAAAATGACAAATGAAAAAATATCAAAATTGTTATACTGACCATAAAATTGTTTCAAAATAAATTACTTACAGAAACATAAATGACAAATAATGGAACCTAACTGCTGAAATTGAATGTGTTGGCGCAAATAAAATGCCGACACAACGCATCTCTATTATCTAGGCTACATCCTGGCTGAAATCTGGTAGAACCATGCTACAAGATATCCAGCGAGAGTGTAAGAGCCACCACATAAATAAAATAAATCTACCATAGAGTTCTTTGCTCAATACATAAATGTACCATAGAATTCCTTGCTCAATACATAAATGTACCATAGAGTGCCTTGCACAATACTTGAGACCAATGGGAATTGAACCAGTCCATTCCAATAGCACCAAATCGCCTAACAATTAAAGTAAACAAGTTTTTCAGTACTTGACACCTCGAAAAAAACATGAGATTTTGTCAAGACATTCAAACTGTGTACTCAAGTCAATGAGAACAAACCAATCAAGACAAGGACTATTACAGCAATAACTTGTAAAACGATCCTGCAATGAACTCAGTAATAATAAAAAAAGATTTATATAACAAGTCATATAAACATTCTCATTGTAATTAGAAGGCTTCACAAAAGACTAGAGTCCAATATATTTATTTGGCACTGACTATCAACAATGAGACATTTTTTTTCTCCCCCAAAAAACGATGTCATTTGTACCAAGTCTTCACATATTTATCTCCACACCATCTTGGAGCAGAGATTAAGTATGAAACACATAAACACAGGTACCCAGAGTCCTGGGAGAAAAAACACACATTGACTGAACAACAGACCTTAGTCATCAGACCATCGTCATCCTTGCACACAGGACACACCATAGCTGCCTTGACCGCCCCCCCCCCCCCGAGTTGTATCTGCAAATACATGACTGATGATACCATTTCTCTGTTGGTTTACAAACATTCTGGCAAAACTCACCCAGTAATGCCTATATCTGGCAAAGCTCACACAGTAATGCCTATTTCTGGAAAAACTCACACAGTAATGTCTATTTCTGGCAAAGCTCACACAGTAATATCTATTTCTGGCAAAGCTCAGTAATGCCTATTTCTGGCAAAACTCACACAGTAATGCCTATTTCTGGCAAAACTCACACAGTAATGCCTATTTCTGGCAAAACTCACACAGTAATGCCTATTTCTGGCAAAACTCACAGTAATGTCTATTTCTGGCAAAACTCACACAGTAATGCCTATTTCTGGCAAAGCTCACAGTAATGTCTATTTCTGGCAAAACTCACACAGTAATGTCTATTTCTGGCAAAGCTCACAGTAATGTCTATTTCTGGCAAAGCTCACATTTCAAGCCCAGCTCATTTATTCTGGACATGGAAAAGGAATCATTATCCTCATTAATTTCATTTCCCATGCTGTTTCTGGTATATAGTTCCGGATGTCAGTCCAATCAATTGTAATACCACTGAACACACAAATCTTGTTGTTAACAAGCACAAACAATATGTAAGGATACAAACAAGGTAGCTTCAAATACAACATCACAGATTCTCACTGATTTTTTCTTGCCCTAAATACAAGTGTTTATGTTGAAGCTATAGTTTGATTATTCTGACATTATCCCCAAGCATCTATGAGGAGTTTTGTAATCCCTGTGCTAGCAATGAGTTTCTCTTCTACTTCTTTTGTGATCATTCTTAAACTCCTGCAGTTAACAGGATATAGTCCGGAGAATGGAATGTGTTGTGACATGGTTTACAGTTTAGCTGCGATATATGCGCCTTTCAACCTGACACATCCAATATAAGCATGATTTCTGGGTCACATTAACCCTCTATGGGATTTGACTGTCAACATCCTCACGTAACTTCACCTCTAACAACACGCATGACATGTGACAATGTTCCTATTCTTTGCTCCAATTTCAGATATCGGCCATTTTCTTCTTTCTCAATCACAGAAAGTATAATCTTGACCAATCATCACATTAAACCTACCAGCAGCTTCAAAGAAAGACTTTTTTGGCATCAAATGTTCAATTATTTTTGTACATTTCATTGGTCAGCATTGACAGGCAGCACCAAATATATAAATATTGATCAAAGAAATGTACGGCAATAATGAAAATCATCATGTATGGAGTCTAGTTTTGATTCAGCTGGCAGGTCTTATTTGGCGATTGGCCACGGTACAATACAATAGCAGCCTCTCTGATTTATTATGAAATGCTGCAAGTATTGTGTTTACTCTTCATGTTGGCAGATGCATCTCTAGGAGCATTTAGCTCTTCATGTTGGCAGATGCATCTCTAGGAGCATTTAGCTCTTCATGTTGGCAGATGCATCTCTAGGAGCATTTAGCTCTTCATGTTGGCAGATGCATCTCTAGGAGCATTTAGCTCTTCATGTTGGCAGATGCATCTCTAGGAGCATTTAGCTCTTCATGTTGACAGAAGCATCTCTAGGAGTATTTAGCTCTTCATGTTGACAGAAGCATCTCTAGGAGCATTTAGCTCTTCATGTCGACAGAAGCATCTCTAGGAGTATTTAGCTCTTCATGTTGGCAGATGCATCTCTAGGAGCATTTAGCTCTTCATCTTGCAGAAGCATCTTTTGGAGTATTTAGCTCTTCATGTTGACAGAAGCATCTTTTGGAGTATTTAGCTCTTCATGTTGACAGATTCATCTCTAGGAGCATTTAGCTCTTCATGTTGGCAGATGCATCTCTAGGAGCATTTAGCTCTTCATGTTGGCAGTATTATCTCTTAGATCATTTAGCTCTTCATCTTGCAGAAGCATCTTTTGGAGTATTTAGCTCTTCCTGTGGACAGATGCATCTCTAGGAGCATTTAGCTCTTCATGTTGGCAGAATTATCTCTTAGATCATTTAGCTCTTCATGTTGACAGAAGCATCTCTAGGAGCAAGTAGCTCTTCATGTTGACAGAAGCATCTCTAGGAGTAAGTAGCTCTTCATGTGGACAGAAGCATCTCTAAGAGAAATTTAGCTCTTGCTCAAATTTACTAACTTCATGTTGGCAGAAAAATCTCTAGGAGTATTTAGCTCTTGAACAAACTTACTAACGTCATGTCGACAGAAGCATCTCTAGGAATATTTAGCTCTTGATCAAACTTACTAACGTCATGTCGACAGAAGCATCTCTAGGAATATTTAGCTCTTGATCAAACTTACTAACGTCATGTTGACAGAAGCATCTCTAGGAGTATTTAGCTCTTCATGTTGACAGATGCATCTCTAGGAGCATTTAGCTCTTCATGTTGGCAGTATTATCTCTTAGATCATTTAGCTCTTTATCTTGCAGAAGCATCTTTTGGAGTATTTAGCTCTTCATGTGGACAGATGCATCTCTAGGAGCATTTAGCTCTTCATGTTGGCAGAATTATCTCTTAGATCATTTAGCTCTTCATGTTGACAGAAGCATCTCTAGGAGCAAGTAGCTCTTCATGTGGACAGAAGCATCTCTAAGAGAAATTTAGCTCTTGCTCAAATTTACTAACTTCATGTTGGCAGAAAAATCTCTAGGAGTATTTAGCTCTTGATCAAACTTACTAACGTCATGTCGACAGAAGCATCTCTAGGAGTATTTAGCTCTTGATCAAGGTTACTAACCTCCCAAGAAATTAGTACACACAACATATATACAACAAGAATAGGTATTTAGGTGGATTTTATCAATGTTGTCACAAGTTTCTCAAGTATTAGGGTCGTCAAGAAATTATAATTTTGTGATTTTTTAAATGACGTTTTGAGATTTTTCTCCCAATTTTCAACTTCACAACTTGCTCACAACTGTCATAACACACATACAACAACAAGAACAATAAAAAAAAATTATATTCATTATTCATTCCTTTATTTATTTACATGTGCAAAAATTATTTTGATATCTTCACAAACAAAAAAGTTATTGCATTTATCAAATACTCACCATAAATAACGCACACATTGAAAATTGTCTTTGTTCTATTGTTATTTCTAATTTATTAATATTGATAGTTAGGCTATATTCAGTAACTTGTATAATTAACTATGTATTTACCTCACATTGTATGCTTAGGGTGAGAAGCAAGAACATTTTGAAGAACACAGTATTTGGAGTTAGGTTTGGGGTTGGAACAAGGAAGTCTTCAATGTATATGTAGCATACGAAAGGTCTTGACATAGTAATAATGATATACATTCACATACATACATATGTACATGCTATACATAGAGGATCATGAGCTGCATAAGACACTGCTCATAAGATTAGACATATCCATGCCCCCAGCCACATCCAAATCACTGCCATTTCTTTCTCTTTCTTCAAGTCGCTCATCTCGCATCCTCTGTCTTCCAATAATCCTGTCTTTTGGCTTTGTCAACATCCAAGCTAGATCTTTGTATTGTTCTGGCCAAGAGTAGGCCACTGTATTTATCATACATGGAGGCACATGTTTAGGCGTCATTTTTGGGAAAAGCAGTGGAACAAAACGCTGAGTCTGGCTGTTACTGTTCACACCGCAAATGTTCTGACTATTCAAGTATTCCGAGTTCATCAGCTCATAGATCTCCCTCGTATGGAGATGACGCTCATTGGTTTGGGAGATGCACAGATTGCTGCCAGATGAGATATCTTCTAAATACTTCTGGGAGATGCAGACCAGAACAAAATCAGCCTGCGTGGATGAAACAATAAAATATATACAGCTTATTTGATACCACGTTTTCATAATTTTAAAACTGAAACAACATTGACTAAGAAATGAACATTAAATAACAGTGATGATGATACACTGACAACATACCTCAAGCACTTTTCTCCGACACCATTCTAGTTGATCTAAAGACTTGGCAACAGATTTCTTCTCACATACATCCACGGAGCAAGAAAAACCATTTGACTGAAGAAACTTGCACAAGGACAAAACTTGCTTCCCATGACTTTCATTGTCGTAGCTGTACGTCACAAACACTTCAATGTGGTAGAAAGCTGTGAACAGGAGAATCATAAACAAACTGACATCAATGTGAAACTACCATGAATCAACTCTAGGTCGACACAAACATACATCTATAGTTTGTATCTTCTCCAAGACATTTTAACATTCTATAGTTCAATGACATTTCTACAACAATGAATGGGTACTTATTCGTATGTGTAAAACCCATAAACCATCAGGGTAGTCTAACAATGAATGGGCACTTATTCGTATGTATAAAACCCATAAACCATAAATGTCATAAGGGTGGTGCATTAGATGCATTAACATGCAAAGACCTGCAACAGTGTGGTTGCTAGTTTGTAATGTGGTTGCTAGTTTGTAATGTGTCTGCTAGTTTGTAATGTGTCTGCTAGTTTGTAATGTGTCTGCTAGTTTGTAATGTGGCTGCTAGTTTGTAATGTGGCTGCTGGGTTGAAATGTGGTTGCTGGCTTGTAGTGTAGCTGCTGGGTTGAAGTGTGGTTGCTGGCTTGTACTGTAGCTGCTGGGTTGAAGTGTGGTTGCTGGGATGTAATGTTGCTGCTGGTTTGTAGTGTGGTTGCTGGTTTGTAGTGTGGTTGCTGGTTTGTAGTGTGGTTGCTGGTGTGTAGTGTGCGGTTAATGTGAGACTGATGTGTTTGAAGTGTAGCTGCTAGTGTGTAGTGTAGTTGTCTACATTATTCAATAGAATATGAAAAGCACAAATATCCAAACACGAATCACACACCATAAGGTATAATCATAGCAATTATGTTACAAACTAGCAACACAACTTACTCTCAAATGTTTGCAGGATAACAAAAATTGGCTATGCTTGTGAACACACAACAAAATAACATATTTCATTTTAAAAAAACATAAAACGGTTGCATAAAATTTACCTTTCCTGTCATCCAAAGGTTTATTGACTGAAGGCACTGGCGTTAATTTCTTAGATATGGTGAGATTTTTGTTCATATTTTGTTCAGTCTTGATTTCTTCTACTATGGGCAAGGTTGAAGGATGTTTTCTCTCAATACATGCTCCTTTGCTGCTGTGGGTAGGCGAAGAGCTGATTGTAATTCTTCCATCTCTGCTGCGTTTGTCAACCTGAATCAGAAAACAATCAACACACCGGGTACTAGAAAAATTTCAAATTGAAAATGTAATTTAGTTTGTAAAATGTGGGATTCATGAATTAAAAGTAAGAGAGAAAAAGCTGGTAGCATATCCTGTAGAGGATGTAGATATCAATCAGCATCATTTAGCTGCATGAGGATATAACAGTCAACCTGCATCATTTAATTGGTAGTATTGATATTATTCTTCTTCTTATTCTACTGTTTGTTCTGAACCTCCCACAGATTATAAGGATATAGTGTGGAGAAAGGTATGCAGTGTTTCATAGTTTACAGCTTGGCTATGACATCTGCACCTTCTCACCTGACATGTCCGATTGCAGCATGACTTCTTAGTCACTTTAACCCTCTATGGGTCAAACAGCCAACAACACCCCCGAAACCTCCTTAGTCGCCTTGTAGAACGTGCATAATGTGTAACAGTGTCACTATTCTTTGCTCCCCTATTGGACCCCTGACACACATGGGCAATATTTACAATAATTTGCTACTGTTTTATGAATAGTCCAGATGCACAACTGACTGCAGCAGAAATAGAACCTGGAACCTTGGCTATTAATTAACACACACCTTGTACCTCACAGAGCTAGTCAAGACTGTCTCATACTTGTAGGGGTTCTCATAGTTGTGACATTTAGCAGAAAATAATATAACTTGATAAGAAAGGTGGTGGTGAGCCATGCTGATTGAGAACCAGTCTAAGTTATATGGCATAGAAAGGTAATGATTATGAACTGAATGGCTCATGGGACTGCTGTTTGTGGAGATTCATAAATTGGTAGAACAAATGAACATTAATTTGTATTTAGTTTAAGCAAAAATATAAAGAGCAGGTATAAGTAATGTCCACCACTGAAGATGGATGTATCGGACCATTGATGCAAATAAGACAGAGACACAACGCATTTCCATTCTCTGGACTACATCCTTATGGAAATCTAATAGGACCATTGTCCTGCTATGAGAGATCTAATAGGACCATTGTACTGTTACAAGAGAGCTCTAGTGGGATCATTGTCCTGCTACAAGAGAGATCTAGTAGGATCATTGTCCTGCTACAAGAGAGATCTAGTAGGATCATTGTCCTGTTACAAGAGAGCTCTAGTGGGATCATTGTCCTGCTACAAGAGAGATCTAGTAGGATCATTGTCCTGCTACAAGAGAGCTCTAGTGGGATCATTGTCCTGCTACAAGAGAGATCTAGTGGGATCATTGTCCTGAGATAAGAGAGATCCAGCAGGAGTTTGAAAATGAAAAGAAGTAATGTCCAAGGCTGGACAGATACTGACAGTTGTTCTATGCTGCATGTACATGGCATATTTGAAGTGGTCAGATAATTGACAATAATGAATTCATACCTTTTGCTCCGCGACAACTGTCTTATATTCATTTGTTGGCTTGAACTTGTCGGGCACATCAGCCAGCATCTTCAGTAGGGCTAGGCTAGTATTTGTTTGACTGCTGGCAGCCTGGTCTGAGACACATGAAGATTCTTTATGTACAAACACACCAGGAGAATTTCTGACTTTCATTTCCCCATCCTGATGAGAATATCTGCCTCGGCTGTCCACATAATCTGAACTGTTTGAAGGACGGACACACTTAGGACTGGGGTTCTTTCTATTGACAGTCTGATGTATTGACCCCTGAAGAGCAGCATAGTGTTGATGAATGAAATCTCCAGCGGCCAGCTTTTCTCTGACCATGTTATGTCTTATTCGTTTTTCCTCATTTGATGCTTGAGTCATATTACATTCATTGGAGTACTGTCTTGCAACCATTTGTCTGCTGTTGCTGCTATCGCTACTGCTGCTGCTGTCACTACTGCTGAGATTGCTGTTGTCAACAACACTGATGTTGTTTGGAAGTGGCATATTGTTAACTGAAATTAAAAGACAATATCACAATATACAAATATGATAGTAATTGATTTCTGCTAAAGAAGCTAGAGTTAACCAAGGAAAAAAGCAACTAAACAAGTTAATCATCAACTAACAAATATATAAATATGTACTAATGTCATCAGGTCACCTTATAAAAGAATTTGAAAATATATAATGCTGCAGACAGATGTGTCAGGCTATTGATGAAAATACAACAGAGACACAACACTTTTCTGTTCTCTAGACTACATCCTGTAGGATCATTGTCCTGCTATAAGAGAGATCCCTTGTGACTGTGAGAATGAATGGGGGGAAAAAAATATATGAAGGTAACAATGGTATTTATAAACAGTGTTTTGGTACAGGCTGTTAGAAGAAGTTATGGAGAGACATGATCACCTAAGTCAAAAGCAGAACATATTTCAGATAAACAGTCCTACCAGGAAATCCAAGTAGGCAGCATGAGGATAAATGACAATAATTCTTACAGCTGATGGGAATTGAACCAGGTCTGTTCTAGCAGCACCGAATCGCTTTGCAACACAAGTAAACAGGTTTTCCGTACTTGACCAACCACATCCTCTGAAAAGATGTGGTCTCGTCAAGACCCTACCAGGAAAAGAGGGAGAAAATATGGTTTACTGAGACAGCACTACTTCCAAACAGGAGGGGGTTCAATAGATGTCCTGAAGCAAATGACACAGATGAGGACATCTTGGAGGTTCAGTTTCTTGAGCACTGACCTCACATTTGTTACAATAGTTCATTACACACTAGACTTGAACCAAATACACAGATGAGACACCAACTGCTAACAGTGTCACATAAACAGTTTTTACTAACTCAGCCAGAGTACCAAGTTAGTAAAAATGATTTATGACACACTGTTGGTGGTTGGTCAGGTTCGAGTATTTTTTGTAACCCTTTGATTGTTGTAACCCTTTGATTGTTGTAACCCTTTGATTGTTGCAACTCTTTGATTGTTGCAACTCTTTGATTGTTGTAACCCTTTGATTGTTGTAACCCTTTGATTGTTGTAACCCTTTGATTGTTGTAACTCTTTGATTGTCATTATTTCTGGAAGCTTCCTCAACGTATTCATTATGCAGAGTTCCCTGTAAGCTTTCTTTACTTATTCTTGATTAGAAACTGGCCTCACAGCACTTGGGGCATTCCCATAAGTGCTCCGTCCTCTGTTCCAGCAGCCACTATACTCGATGGCGTTTCGAGTCTAATGCTGCCAAAATAGACGTCAACATCAGGACACAGCTCTGGCGCTTGCTTTGTTGAGAGGGACAGTTCTGAGTGACCTCTCGACAGGTTGCGTGCCGCTTTGTTGAGAGGGGCAGTTCTGAGTGATCTCTCGACAGGTTGCGTGCCGCTTTGTTGAGAGAGACAGTTATGAGTGACCTCTTGACAGGTTGTGTGCCTCTCTGCTGAGAGGGACAGAGTACATGTGTAACCCAAGCACAATGAAGTCAATCCTTTATTCTTCTTCTTCTTCTGTATTCATTCTTAAACTCCTTAACCAGCAGGATGCTACTTCGAAGAGCAGAATCTGCTGTGTCATGATTTAATTTCGCTTATAAATTGAATTTAAATGAAGTTCTTCAGAGCTACATAATACATATTCTAACATGCAAATCTCGGACAATAAATAAACATGATAGTGGAAAATTAGAGGCAACAGTGATGTGGTTTTGTAGAATGCTGACAGTACCATGGTCAGTTAAAATAACGAACGAGGGAATGCTGAAAAAAGTCAAATGCGGGACAGGGATTAATTGACAATAGGCAATCCTTTTTTTAAAATTTTGGATACATTATGGAACAAGGAGGTTTGGAGAACATAGTTACAACTGGCAGCAGGAAAAAAGGCAAGAGATAACGAGGATGACAGCATTAGAAAATATTATATAGTCTGACATAATGGACTGACAAAGTGTCAACAACAATCCTGATAAGAAATAGTGGAAATATGGCACCCGAAGATGATAAGTTTAAATTTAGTACAAATTTCATAAATAAAAATCAACATGAAATAAGTAAAATGTTATTTTTCTGGCATAATTATTTGATGAGAAAAAACAGAATTATTAACTGGCTGTAAGTAATGTAACACTGACTCACTAACCATTCTGGTAAGGAGTGTCAGTTGGAGAACCTCTGTAGCTTGAATACCCTAAAGGAAGGTCTGAATGACCTCTAGGGCCAAATATTTGACTTCCTGGTGGGCTGTGTTTGGTACTGGTACTTGGGGAACAGCCACCCAATGGTGGACCTGCACTGCCAATACAGCCAGGATGCGCTTTCACAATACAGTCATGGACTGATGAATTTGCGTGATGTGAAGAAGGCAAACTGAATTCACTGAAAAGTAAATACACACGGAAAAGTTTATTTTATATCAAATTTCATATGAGATTAAACATCTGATAACTATCATACATATGAAATATCATCATTTCTTCATAGCAATTTTCCACGTAGTCTGGTCAGGAATGTGTTGTGACAAAAGACAGAACTTTCATGATATGCAGGCGAACAGTGTCGTGCAATAGAAAGACGTTGTGCGACAGCATATCAAGTTGCTTATTCTTGATGGCTTGTCTTGTGTGTTCTTGTAGCCAATAGCATTGATATTCATACTACGTTGTTGATAGCTTGTCCTGTGTGTTCTTGTAGCCAATAGCATTGATATTCATACTACGTTGTTGTTGTTGATGGCTTGTCTTGTGTGTTCTTGTAGCCAATAGCATTGATATTCATACTACGTTGTTGATGGCTTGTCTTGTGTGTTCTTGTAGCCAATAGCATTGATATTCATACTACGTTCTTGATGGCTTGTCTTGTGTGTTCTTGTAGCCAATAGCATTGATATTCAATACTACGTTCTTGATGGCTTGTCTTGTGTGTTCTTGTAGCCAATAGCATTGATATTCATACTACGTTCTTGATGGCTTGTCTTGTGTGTTCTTGTAGCCAATAGCATTGATGTTCATACTACGTTCTTGATGGCTTGTCTTATGTGTTCTTGTAGCCAATAGCATTGATGTTCATACTACGTTCTTGATGGCTTGTCTTGTGTGTTCTTGTAGCCAATAGCATTGATGTTCATACTACGTTCTTGATGGCTTGTCTTGTGTGTTCTTGTAGCCAATAGCATTGATGTTCATACTACGTTCTTGATGGCTTGTCTTGTGTGTTCTTGTAGCCAATAGCATTGATGTTCATACTACGTTCTTGATGGCTTGTCTTGTGTGTTCTTGTAGCCAATAGCATTGATATTCATCTACTTGATGGCTAAATACAGCATAAATTTTATGTTTTAAAAAAATGACTTACCATGTTTTCTGAATGGTATCCGAGTGAATAAATGGCTGACACAGAGAATGATGCGAGTGTGATTGATGAACATGGTAATGGTTGGGATAAGATCCCGGATGGTGACTGGCACAAGCTGCCCCAATGTTGGCTAAAGTGTGACTGCACTGATAGCAAGCATGACTTCCACAAGCTGAGGCAGAGTGATAGCCGTAAGGAAATGCACACGGTGAGCCAACAAACTGGAACTGTCCCTTCGGAGCCAGCAGCTCAGGTGTCTTGCTTGCTTGAAGTATTTGTGACTCATTGGCCTTGTTGTAAGCTTGCTGTATATCTATAATATAAAAAAAAGATAGAGACTTGTTTTTGATTGTGTAGTTGAAGTGTGTCCAAGTTCTCATAATAATGTAGTCAATTCCTGTAAACTAACATGTTTTTCTCACTTAATTTGTATGTTTGGCAGTGTATAGTAATATATTGTTCTTTGGTAATGTATTTGTCATTTTCTGCAGTTTTCTTCAAAGTTCACTTAATTGTCAGTGTCTTCTCAGGAAGTAAAGAATAGCAATGCTGAGATTTGTCATGCATGTCATAAGAGGCAATTAAGAGGTTCAGTGTGTATTTTGGCATTCCAATTCCATATGTCAAAGTGGCCTAAAAATCATGGCGAAGACGGGTGTGTCATGTTGAAAGATGCAGATACTGCAGTATTTATGTAAACAATGAAGCATCGCTTATTTTCTCTGAACTATATCCTCCTAACCAACAAACGTAGATGAAAATCTTAATCCATACATTTATATTCTGTATGACAAACATATATGTAAAGAAAAACTAACATAAAAAGTTATCATGTGACTGGATATACATGAACTAATAATCATACAATATGATGTATTCAATTTGGACAAGTGATACTTGGTCTGAAGAGTGCTTCTTGCACCTGTACCAGATCTTCATAATCTCACAGCATCAATGATCTTAACACACAAGAAACCAGAAGAGCTACAGAGATGTTGACTTCATCTTCTGCATTCATTCCCAAACTCCTGCTGATTAGCAGGATGTAGCTCAGAAAATGGAATGTGTTGTGTCATGGCTTACAGCTTAGCTGCAATATTTTTACTTTTTGACCAGACATTTCCAACTTCAGTATGATTTCTGGGTCTTAGACTCTATGGAATTCAATAGCCAGTCTCACCCTAGAACAGTGTTTCCCAACGTGGGGTGCACGCCCCACAGGGGGGCAATTTGATTGTTCAAGGGGGCAATTTCGAAAACAATTTTGGGGAATAACTCAAAAATTGAATATTAAAAAATATGTTTATGTTACATAGGGGGACATCAGAATTTTTGACAGATTTAGGTGGGGGCATAGTAAAAAAAAAGGTTGGGACAAACACTGTCCTAGAACTACTTAGTCATTTCTTACATTATGGCATGTCCCAGCGTAGTTATTTTTCGGTCCCACCATGGGCCTCGGCAACACACAGGCAGATGTTGACTACTTTATTCGTTTTCAAACTCCTGCAGATTAGCAGGATGTAGACCAGAGAACGGAATGAGTTGTGTAGTGGTTTACAGCTTAGCTGCAATATCTGAGCATTTTGGCCTGACACATCCAACTTCAGCATGGTTGTTACCTAAAATGCATATCACAACTTACTTATTGACTGCTCACAATAGAGACAGAGCTTTTGACCACTTACCAGGTAGTGCATTTCTGATAATATCCAAGCAATCTTGTCTTTGCATTTTCTCTAAGGATCTGTAAACACAATTAAGTGATGCTCCAGGCTTGGTATCATATTCCTTGAACAAGACTGATGTGTTGTTATCCTTCTCTGATTCAATGTACTAGAAGTTGATAATAAAGATAAAACTTGATAAATGAGAATATGGACTGCCATACATTTATATTTTATCTATCTAGTCTAACAATCACCTGAACAGAATATAGCCACAAAATACTTCAGGGTTCTGGCTGTGCACTCATCCTTACGAAACTGTCAACAAATACCTCTTTTAAATATTCAGGGTGATGTCAGGAAAATGCTTCTCCCTCCGAGGCCAGACAAATGGAACACCTTATATGGAACAAAATATTATGTTGTTAGATGTGTTATACGTAGTTCTTGAGCATTTACAACTTAGTGTGTTGGAAAAACTATTTGAGGAGAGTGGAGCTGAAATAAACATCACAGTAGATTAAACAAATTTTCTCAACCAACACACAACTGGAATTGTCAGGCATTGTGTAATACTCTCTAGGGAAGATCGGAGCACCTATGTAATATACTCCAGGGGAGATCGGAGCACCTATGTAATATACTCTGTGGGAGATCGTAGCATCTATATAATATACTCTGGAGGAGATCGTAACATCTATGTAATATATATATATATATAGATATATATATATATATATATATATAAATTCAGCTAAAATAGGCCTAATATTTTTTAGGCAGCGGTCACACCCAGGTAACGGCTTTGACAGGCCGCCAAAACCAGGTGAGGGTAACAGAGGGGCTCCAGCCCGGAGGTAAACACAGGGCATGCCTGGCAAGCATGCGAAGCCTGGATATGGTGGACAGCCTAGATGAAACATCTGATGTTCAATGAGCTATATGTTATATGCTTACATACATGCTCACATACAGTCACAACATGATATGGTTATGTATGTTAAATGCTTACATTAATGTCTCCCGTTGTGTATCCAAGCTCACTGGCCAGCATTCTCCAGTCATTACCTGACATTGTCACATCAGGGTTGAGTTTCTTGATCAACTCTCGACGAACAGAGTATGTAACAAAAGACCAGGGTATAATCATCTCTCCTTCTTCATCTCTATTTCTCTTATTCTCATTCGATGTGCCCATGGTGAGTGGCTGGATGCGCTAGGAAGGTTACCAGGACCCCTGCCTGATATGAACTATTGATGAGGCACAGCTGGTTTTGACTGCCTTATTCGACAGGTAAATGATGGAAACTGAGGCACAATCTGTTTGAGGCAGGGTTGGGCAACATTTACGAAACTATCAATGAACAGAAACTAAGCTGAAAGTGTTTATTAGGTAGATAGTAAACAAATGTGTTCTAGTAAAAATCTGTGTAGGTTATTTTTGTAGTAAACAGGCCGTGCTTGTCTAAAGAGCAAGACAATTTTTCATTCACTGCTGATCAATCAATGTCATTTAGAAGTTATCGCTTGGTGACTGCATGGATCAAGTGCATACACAACAAGGCTGATCTGTGACAGAAATGGTACAAGTTAAGTTTCCATCTGTCTCTCCTGGTAATGAGAATCATACCATCAATACACAAGATGACATTGTCAGTTAATCTTGTGAGATTTTAGAGTCATGCCCACTCAACCCTTGGGCTGCTGGGACTTCAAGGCAGATTTATTTGACACCTGTTCATCAAACTGTTTACTGGCCTCTGTAATAATAAGAGAAAGTGCAATATTAGAGATATATGTCAAGCTTCAAGTATAATGCTCATACTAGCTATAAAACCACAAATAGACTACAGGTGTATATAGAATACTTGTTACTTGAGATTTCATTTATAACTATCATAATTCTATTATTGAACTCTTTACCCCAAAAAAATTAATATATAAATTTTGAATAATATTTGTGTGATAGATTTCTTATAAAACCAGCATCAGACGTTGTGAGGGAGTTTACGTAATGTATTATGAGCCCATGGACCGCTGGATCAGCAACCAACCAACCATGTAATAGGTCTAAGCAGATCATGAAAGTGAAGATAGAAGTTTGCGAGGGAGTTATGTAATAATTTGGCCTATAGCAGACTTCGAAAGTCACAGGTGTGTATGAAGAAGAGGAGATCTGGAAGGAAGATGAGGAATAATTACAGGCTAATTTTTAAAAAAAACATTTATAATGTGTTCTTATAAAGGCCTTTTGGTCAAAACATCAATTTTTTTTATGTTATCATGTATGTTGCTGCGATTAACAAAACTTCAATCTCATGTTCCAAGTTTCGCTTGCTGGATTACAGTTTTGCTGCAGTTATTACCTATTTATGCTTTTCGCAAGTGCAGTGATGCTGGTTCCTAATCAAGATTTATTGTACAAAACTGATTTTTCCCTTTCTAAGTTTATTTCCACATGGTGAACGTTTTTATTGCAAAATGAAGATGTTGACAATGAGACTGAAAACGTACACATATAAAGAATGACAGAAATGGAAGGAATTCGAGGAGAGGGAAGAAAATGTACTTTTTTGAAAGAACCGAACCAAAGATCACATAATCAACACCCTGGCCCTGACTCACCACATCCTCGAATGGCTGCTTAAAAGTTATGAAACGGAGAACGAAGCACTTATTTTATGGCAATGTCCCGTGTGCTATGATGCTAGTTTTTAATCAAGAAATGTAAAACTCAACGGAAATAGGTATAAGAAGTAGTTCCAATATTAACAAATAAAATATAGGAGCAACGAGACACTAAAAATATAAAATTAAAGGCCAAGGTCTCGTCCGTCTACCTACGCTACACAGGATGTTTTGTTGCTCACTTGGGGTAACGACACTGACACATTGAGTATAAGTAATAAGACAAAAATATCAATACTTACTGATGCTGGCATATTTACATTAAAATAGTTACTAAAAAGTGTAATATTTGCGGATAATAGTAAAATGTTTGCAATGTTGTTGCTAAGACAATATTACTATTACCAAAAAAGGATTACTCTTGCGACAGATAACGGAACTTCCGTGAGGATGATGGGGGAAAAGGTTTCTCTAAGTTACGTAACAAATAATATGTAAATATCGTTGAAAAGATGAATGTAGTAGCCTATCGTGAAAGACATGGGAAAATAGGTAATTGGTCATATCATAGCATTTCGAATTTTCTAGGAGCTCAGTGTAAATCCCAATTTTCTTTTAAACTCCAAAACTTGGAACGGTCTTTCATAGGTTGGAAAGGTTGATAACGAGCAGAGATACAAATGGGAGGGAAATATGAGATGGGAAGGATGTTCTTGTTGTCGATATCCAAATGTTGATGAGTAATTCTACTCTTGTCAGCACAATGCCATTCTTAAAATATTACAAGTATTCTGAAGTTGACTTAGTGATCCTTATAGTAAGTTGGTAACTGTTAAGGGAGTCTGTTGAAGTTTTTTTCCTGGCAGTTGAAAGGTAAGGGCAGTCAATAAAGAGGTGACCCACTGTTTCACTGGGATGAGGGCAGTGTCTACAAGTGGGTAGTTGCTAGAGTTTGATACGGTTGAAATGACTAATGATCGCCCGTGTGTTGCCAGGGCCCAAAAGGGGAGCAAAGAATAACAACACTGTTTACCTTCCACGCATATCGTAAAAGGCGACTAAGGAGGTTATGGGATGGAATTGGCTGTCCCATCCCATATAAGGCCAGTGACCCAAAGCCATGCTGACGACGGATGTGTCAGGCCGAAATGCGCATATATCGCAGAAATGATGTAAACCATGACACAACGCATTCCGTTATCCGGACTATATCCTGCTTTTCTTCTTCTTCTTTCGTTCACTTGAAACATGTCTATATCTGTAATTCTGTCTCCTTAATAAAACTCACTGTCTTTTGTAGTTCATACAGTGTCCCATAGAGTTTTGATTCCAGTGTTGTTTCCTCTGGCCAATATGTCTGCCTTAGCGTTTCATGCTCAGAGCACTCTTGAAGTATATGTTTGGCACTCTGTGCTGCCTGTCCACATGTACACATGGCCGTGTTGCCAATCTTGAACTTTGTATACATGTGCTGCGGAGTCGGTTGTGTCCAGTTCTGAGGCGTAGAATTATAACTTGTTCTGGTCTGTTCATAATATGATAGTCATCTTGTGTTGGTGTTTGTGGCTTTCTTATTGACTTGATCATTTGTTTTTTCTGATGGTAGGTGATTGGTATATCTGGTTGGTCTTCGGCAGCACCTTCCTTAGCCAGTTGGTCTGCTTTTTCATTTCCTGGTATTCCACAGTGAGATGGTATCCACTGTATGGTTACACTATACTGGTAAGACAATTCGCTAAGTAGTTTTTTCAAGTCTGTTAGTTTTCCAGACTGGAGAGCTTGAAGCACTGACCTTGCATCTGTCAGGAATACCACAGGCTGTAGGTCAGAGTTGGAGTTCAGCAGTTTTTTAGCTGCCACACTAATTGCCTGGATTTCAGCATCATAATTATTGCAGAATTTTCCTGTTGGTGTTCTGATGGTATCTCTAGGCTTGTGTGGATATTCTATATATACACCTGCACCTCCATTCCTCACGACATTCTGTGCTGACCCATCTGTGTATACTCTGACCCATATATCTTGTGGATATTCCTCATCCAGGAAACTGAGGGTGACTGTCCTTCGCTGCACACTGTTCTGTTCGTCCTCGCTTAGTATTCCTTTCACATGGGTCTGAATGTATATTGGCATTCCATGCCTTTCACTCCACGGGGTTTGTTCTGATACAGGCCTTAAGGGGCTGTCAACTTCAGGTAGGTCTGTAAGTTGTCTGCGGAGTCGTTTAGCTTGATGGATAAAGCTGCTTCTTTTCAGTCGCCCCATTGCTAGATTTTGGAATCTTTCCTTCATTGGATGACTTGGCATATATCCTGCTAATCTGCAGGAGTTTAAGAACGAACGCAGAAGAAAAAAGGCTAATGATCCTCGTATGTTTTGTTCGTAACTGAAAGATAAGGGAGTGGTTTCTACTGCAGAGTTTGTGTATGTTGTCATTGTCCTTTGGTCGTGTCATTTCACTAATTACAATTCGACCAGTCAGTCCACCTGACGGTACCAGTACGCCGTTGATTGACCATCATTCTTCCTCGACCAAGAAACCGATCCTTGCCCGCGACATAAATGTATATGGTTGTTGTCTATTTACCTAAGCGAAGATTGTATGAACATGTCTCTGGCTCTTACAAGCCTGCTAAACGCGAACAGAGAGGCGTTGAGAGTATCCACGACGAAGACAACATTCTGGAAAGAATAGGGTACGATACTTATATATATATATATATACTTTGTTTGTATGTTATATGTATTGTTAATTATTATTAGGTTCTATTTACCAAATGGAATTTGGGAGGGTGGTGTAGGTTGAACCCATGAATACTCCAGCTTCTATGAACGTATGAATGCTCCAGCTTCTATGAACGTATGAATACTCCAGCTTCTATAAACCCATGAATACTCTAGTTTCTATAAACCCATGAATACTCTAGCTTCTATATAAGCTAGATGACGTAGCATTTCATCTAGGAAGGTGTATCAACACTGAGTCTAATTCGACTGACGCCGTTGCCAAAACGGCTGAAGAAATTAGAAATAAGACATAGGGACACGAAGGGTGGTAATGGAATGGTCTTCTACACGAGGAATGGCTCGCACACACGCACGAACACACACACACGCGCACACACACATACATATATATGACACAACTATAACATCATTGGTAGCTAGTTACACATTGTTAACATTCAGCTGCTGCTTGGTTTTTGGTTTTCTTACAGCGTGATCTGACTGGTTATAGCACTGGGTTTCTAGTTGAGTGATTTAGGCTCAATATTCGATATCAACTTGAAAAGTTCATTAGCCTAGTGCTTCCTAGGTCGCATTAATCGAAGATATTGTTACAGGGTATTCCGGTAAAGTCAATGGGGCTGTTGTGTTGCTGACCACACCATCCCTAGGTATACTGCTAGTCAATGACAAATGCAGAGTTCAGCGCCTTTTTCCAAGTATTTACATCAAGGGTAGGCTATACACTGGGATGATATTAAAATTAAACAGTTCCAGGCAGAAGATATAACCAATTCAGGGGCGTACTGTGATTGGAAGACGTCAGACGACATTAATGCAAATATTTCCTTACAAAAGACCTACCCAAGACACGGATGTACTGAAGAAGTGAGACGAAATTAATGCAAATATTTCCTTACAAAAGACCTACCCAAGTCACGGATGTACTGTTGGTGGAAGAACTGAGACCACATTCAAATCAAATATTTCCTTACAAAAGACCTACCCAAGTCACAGATGTACTGTGGGTGGAAGAAGCGAGACCACATTAAATGCAAATATTTCCTTACAAAAGACCTACCTAAGACACGGATTTACTGTGGGTGGAAGAAGTGAGACATTAAATACAAATATTTCATGACACTAAACCAGTCTGAGCCAGCGGCGTGCCCTGAGTCAATACCTGCTATGAAAGGTAATAATATTACTGAATATTCTATCACATAGTAAAACTAATGCTAACAAAGGAATAAACAGAGGAACATGGACCTTTTTCTACGTTGCGGTTAACAGGGATCTTTTTTCAAGAAACGAATACAAACTGGAAACAAGAAACCTATTTAATTATTCCAAAAAATGTGCAGAGATGTTTCACCACCACCTCTGTCCATTATTTGAATAATTAAATAAGTTTGTGTTTCTGTTTCCAATTTGTTTTCATTTCTTTGTAACGTAGAAAAAAATCCATGCTACTTTATTTATTTGTTATTTTTTTTTTTACATTAGTTTTACTATTTGATATCTAGAATATTCCAGTAACATTGTTACTTTAATATAGTATTTGTCGCTTCTTTATTTTGTAACTACGGCACTCTCCACTTTGTTGGACATCATCTGACAGTTTTGTTACTTATACTTGTGCTATTGGTCAATGGCACGGTGGGAGTAAATAGTGATTGCATGAAACCGATACACTCCACAAGTTTCGTGACAGATTGAACAATCAATAAAAGGTAATACTGCTGTATACAAATAGTGCTTACGTAGAACACAGGTAATGTAGGTAATGTACTGGACAACTTCTGACACAATATCGATGTCGGATGCTGACGTGAAAGAATACGCACAGCAGTACACAATCATATAAATAACAGTACACGGGGCATAATCGACGTTTCTACCAAAAGGCCTTTATGAAAATGACAAGCGCATAACATCAAGCAAGGACGAGTAGGATATATCTTCTCCATTTATATATCTCCATTTATATGTATTCTTCATTTATATGTCTTCTCTATTTATATTTATTCTTCACTTACGTATCTTCTCCATTTTTATTTATTTCTTTATTCTACATTTATATATATTCTCCATTTACAATTATTATCCATTTAAATTCACTCTCCATTTAGGCCTATATTTATTTCTCATTTGCGTATCTTCCCCATTTATATTTATTATTCCTTTATATATCTTGTCTATTTATATATCTCAATTTAAATATCTCCGTGTATATCTATTCTTTATTTACATAGGCATATATTATCTATTTATATATCTCCATTTATACTTATTTCTCATTTGCGTATCGTCTTCAATTATATTCATTCTTGGTGTATATGTCTTCTCTATTTATATATTTTCATTTATATATCTCCTCCATTTATCTTTATTCCATATTCTACATTTATTATCCATTTATAATTCTCCATTTATATGTATTCTCTCTTTATATTTCATATATGTTTATATTTCTTCTTTCATATTTTAAAATATATTTCCATTTCATATTTCTTCAACTTTATTATTTCTTCATATTTAATATTTCTTAACCTTTCACATTTCTTCGCCTTTGAGTTTTCTTCATCAATCTTCATCGTTATATTTCCTCACCTTTCTTAGTTCTCCGCGGTTCACTTTGAATTTTCCCTAAAAAATACAAATGTAAAAAGGACAATGACCCAAAAAATTGAAAGCATAGAGAAACAATGGAAACTCGGGCAAACGTACATCCTGTGATTATAAGATTAGAAACATAGAAAACGGACACGAGATAATGTAAACAATCGCATGACAACTTGTAACAATAACATGTGAGACACACATAGATAGTGCGTGTACCGCAGACCTACATTATGGCAACACTGATATGAAAATGTGAAAGTCACAGCACATGTGACTGCAAGCAGAAATGCTATAAAACGCAGTCTTTCTAATAAAATATTTACTTTTCAGCCAAAGGATAACAGGTCCCACAATCAAGGTAACACCGCTCGTTTGCAGTATCTCGACCTGTTGTGTCAATGACGGTTCCTAATACTGACCAGACATACGTTACTAACGACACGACGATCTTCTAGTTCTTGTTGACACTTCTCATACTTTTCTATGGGCGGCGAGTGCAGAATCAACTTGAAGCAGGCTATTTAGATTAGAGAACAATCACGTGTCATTATGACGTCACCTTTTCATTCTCTGGACCAGGGGTCGGCAACCTTTTGCTAACTGTGTGCCAACTTAAGGTTTCAAATTATTCAGAGTGCCAATATCACATATCATTTTTATACAAGTCGAGGTCAATATTATTATTTTACCATATATTTTTTTTATATTTAAATTATTAATATATAGTGATATTCAATAATATGTAAAGTTGTAAACAACATTAAAAGAAATAGAGTTTCTTGAAAGATTTTAAAAAAAAACCTTTTTTATTATTAAATGGGAGCCTTGCCCTTGCATGATCTTGGCCAGTTGCTCAATACCGACAACATACTTTGTCACTTTGAGTTTGACACAATTTATAGTGGGTATCGTTAAAATATCACCTGAAAAATTATATCTGTGCTTGTATAAAACGAAATCCAGATATACACACAACAGGTTTTAAAGCAAATGCGCCACAACTTTTTTATGTAATAGAATTTTGATCTCGTTAGTTGACTGAGATTTCGCATATAGACTGTTCCCCTGACCTCAATTAGACTGCTGTTACAACAAGTCTGAATAAGTCTGTGGCTGGTACCCTGCTACGCCCAAGTGCTGAAATGAGCGAGGAAACTCCGCTTATCGATTTATAATCAACTTAATACAGGAAACCTGAAGAGTCTGCGTGCCATTTGAAATTGCTTGGCGTGCCAAGTGTGACACGAGTGCCATGGTTTCCGACCCCTGCTCTGGACTATCAATCAATGTGCAGAATCACGTTACAATAACATTCTCCGGACTGTCAATAAAGTTGCAATATCACGTTACAATAACATTCTCCTGACTGACAATCAAGTTGTAATATCACGTTACAATAACATTCTCCGGACTATCAATCAAGTTGCACTATCACGTTACAAGAACATTCTCCAGACTGACAATCAGGTTGCAATATCACGTTACAATAACATTTTCCTGATAGAATAACATGGCAACGATGAATCTTCAATGGGTTATTTAATCAAGTTTTCTATTTTCTCGTTACAGATGTTCAAATTAGCAATTCTAGCTTTGGCCGTGACTTTGGCTTCTGCCAGCACTCAGGCTGACTGGTTGGTGTACAAGCGTGTACACAACAAAACTTACACTGGCGACGACGATGTTATCCGCCGTTACATCTGGCAGTCAAACGTACAGAAGATCCAAGCACACAATGAGCTCTACGCACAAGGCCTGTCAAGTTATTACATGGGCGAGAATCAATTCACTGACATGGTAAGTAAGATATGTGCAGTGATTACATTCACGTACATGAACATTGAAGAATGCCTGCGCATGTCACTAAAAGAGGCAGGACATCCTGTTCAAGACCGTGAAGAATTCAAGAGATCCATAGGAAAGACTACGTTCTGGAAAGAATATGTCACCTGATGATGACATGAGCAGCCCAGAACACATATTAAGAACCAAAATATACTGAAGTGGAGAAGGGAGGGAATGACAAATGTAATGTTTATTGTATGTATGCATGTATCACATAATGACATTGGGTCAAAGGGCATAAGTCACTGCACCAGCAACCATATATGCAAGAATTATTGTTGTATAATCGTCCCCTCAGAATATTACAGGTGATTCGAAAAAAATAAATAAAGGAGAGATCAGACTATTTCCTCATCTCAAGACCTACTACATTCCTGCTCACGTTGCAACTTGTCTTTCAGAGCATGGATTAAACTCATCAGACATACGAGGACTCATAAACAATCAAACCAAACTTTACTATCTGAGGACTCGTACACAATCAAATCAAACTTGACCATTTGGGGACTCGTAAACAATAAAGCCAAACTTCACCCTTCACATTTGACCACTACCATGATCATCTCATGTGAAGGACGAACATCATCATCATCATCAAGTGAAAAAGAAATACATGAATAAATTAAGTGTCTCAACCACTGAACAGGAAGAAAGTTAAAGTTACTAAATTCAAATAAAATGTACTCTCATGATCACTTGTTTGATGCTAAAAGATAATATTTTGTATTTTTGCAGAGCAAATAGTCTGTGTTATCTTGATCGTGTATGTTGTGTACATATATTTGTTTTTGCTGTCTTTTTTTTCCAAAGAGGAATTATTGTTGCAATTTTCCAGTCTTTATGTGGTTAGTTAGTTAGTTATTCCTCTAGGGCCAATGTTAGATGGCAGTTAGATTTCATAGATTTCCATATCTCGCGTTTTATTGTAATTTGTCTTAGGTCTTCATTGTTTCTGATACCGATGATGAAGCGCTCTCTTGTAATAGTTTTACATAATGTCTCTTGTCTAAGTCTCTTGTATTTGGTCCAGACTTTACTGTACAATCTGTTTATCCTATGTTCTTGTGCTTGTTCCATACTTGTCCATCTAGTCGACTTGTATTTGGTCCAGACTTTACTGTACAATCTGTTTATCCTATGTTCTTGTGCTTGTTCCATACTCGTCCATCTAGTCGACATGTATTTGGTCCAGATTTATTTATCCAGTCTTTAAAACTCGTAGCTGAAGTTATAAAAATGTAACACATACAAGAGAATAATTCAATTATTGTATCTTCTTGCAGACAAATGCAGAATTCAGAAAACAAATGAATGGTCTGAAACTCCACAAGCCAGTGAACCCTGGCAACTACCAGACAGGCCTCTACAAGAACGTCCTTGCCGCCACTGTTGACTGGCGCACTAAGGGTTACGTCACTCCAATCAAGGATCAGGGACAGTGCGGTTCATGCTGGGCTTTCTCTACTACTGGGTCATTGGAAGGTCAACATTTCAAGGCTTCTGGAAAGCTTGTCAGCTTGTCCGAATCAAACTTGGTTGATTGTTCACAGAAATTTGGTTAGTCATAGATTTTAATCCAAGCACATTTCAAGAATATATGTTCAGATGCTCGATCTCACATAGCGTCACTTATCTTGTCTGATACAAATTTGTACCTGCTTAACATTGGCTGATAGCTCAAACTATACGCAAATTGACCAATGATCAGTCACTTCAGCCAAGATGAGTGAATGATGTATGAGATATGTCTCAGGACCTATATCTGAAGAAGTGCTTGCCACACGCTCGCTAACAGAATCTACAAATGTTTAGACAAGAGATCAAATATCAAACAATATTGGATATATCCACAGAAAAATTGTTCTCTTTATTGTTACAGGTATACACTTTCTATCTCCTTATCTCTCTCTCTTTACCTCTCTTGTTCTCTCTCTCTCTCTCTCAGATATTTTCTTCTTTCCGCGTATTTCCATATGGAATATAAAGATGCAATTGTCGTTCTCCATTAACCTATGTGCTGAGCTGTCGTCTTCATCTGTGCACACGAGGTCCTAATTGAGCATCTTCCTCCATTACTCTTCTCCAAGTGTCTTCTGTCTCCGAACTCTCCTTTTCCCCTACATATTCCAGTTCATCTCCCGCCTAGTCATCATCTTGGTCTTATTCCTGAGGGTGTCTCCTATCTATCTCCATTTTCTACTTGTGATCTCTCTATCTCCATTTTCTTCTTGTGATCTCTCTATCTCCACACGGCACTGGTGTGTTCTCTCTGTCTCCACACGGCACTGGTGTGTTCTCTCTGTCTCCACACGGCACTGGTGTGTTCTCTCTGTCTACACACGGCACTGGTGTGTTCTCTCTGTCTCCACACGGCACTGGTGTGTTCTCCCTGTCTCCACACGGCACTGGTGTGTTCTCTCTGTCTCCACACGGCACTGGTGTGTTCTCTCTGTCTGCACACGGCACTGGTGTGTTCTCTCTGTCTGCACACGGCACTGGTGTGTTCTCTCTGTCTCCACACGGCACTGGTGTGTTATCTCTGTCTCCACACGGCACTGGTGTGTTCTCCCTGTCTCCACACGGCACTGGTGTGTTCTCTCTGTCTGCACACGGCACTGGTGTGTTCTCTCTGTCTGCACACGGCACTGGTGTGTTCTCTCTGTCTCCACACGGCACTGGTGTGTTCTCTCTGTCTGCACACGGCACTGGTGTGTTCTCTCTGTCTGCACACGGCACTGGTGTGTTCTCTTCTACAACTCATCATTGTGTATCACCTTCCACACGATATAATCGAGTTATTTCCCTTGTCCATGTAGATTTGTTGTTCATCATTTAATAATTTAAATATTAATTTTATTTAGGGTTAGGGTTAGGATAGTTGTGTTTTACATAACTAAACATAACTTCAACCCTAAATAAAGACATATTTCATTTATTAAATGATGAACATGAAATTTGCGAACATAGGCAAGGGAAATAATTAAACATGTGGTGTCATGTAACTGCTTGTACTGAACCATATATATATATTCCGGATATGATATTAAGAAATAATATACAAATGATAGAGACGTCGAAGTTTAGAATTTCGACAAGTTCATGGACAGATAATAAGCGTAACGAAGATCTCGTGAAGGAGGTTCATTCAAAAAGAGAACTGATCACTCGCATCGAAGGAATACAGTCCACGCGGATACGTCATGCAAAGAAGAATGATAGAATACAGCATGACAAAAACGAGCAAGTTGATGATCGAGAAGAGTACTGGAAGAGAGAGTATACTAGACTGTGTAGTTTTACGGTATGGCAGAAATATTGCAATCGTAAATGATTGACGGCACACGAAACAAAAGGCAGTGGATAGACATGATAACCAACGTCCACAGCAGCAACTTTATTAAGAATTTATATTGGCTACATATTTGCATTACATTTCCGTATGTCCACCTGGCTGTCTAGTTATGTTTTATGTCTGTCTCACTGCTTAGTTCTAAGTCTACATTTAGTTATATTTCTATATTTATGCATAATTCTATATTTAGTTATAATTCTATATTTAGTTACGTTTATCTGGCTGTTTTAAATTTCTCATTCAGTTTATGTCTTTTGTCCAATAACTACTCATGATTTCGTTTGCATCTTCTGCATGTTAGCTGGTCTGTCAGTCCATTCGCTGCCTTGTAGTTCGCTATATATATCAATGTCTGTGCTGTGAAATCAACTGTAATAAATACATATTCACACAGGTAACATGGGCTGCAGTGGTGGACTGATGGACGATGCTTTCAAATACATTATCCACAACAAAGGTATCGATACTGAAGCAAGCTACCCATACAAACCAGAAGTAAGTAGTACGCAGACTAAATTAGAAGATCATTTACTTGATTACGAGATAGCCATGAACTAGGTTTTTCAAAGAATTTGTAAATTTGAGGAACATCGAATAATGACATATAATATCATATGTTGACATTAGGCCCTATACTGCCATTGTAGTTCAGAATTTATAAACATGAACAGACTGGGAGTAAATCTTCAAAATATCTAGTATGAGATTCGTTTCTCATCACAACAGTTCAGAAAATGAAGGACGTTCTGAGCAAAGTTCCTTCTATCTTGAGACTTGTAAATGAATGATGTCATGCAATATAGACAAAATAAAAACATTTTTGCTTGTGTTCGTTAACAAACTTAAGCGGGATCTCTGTTGTAGCAGGACAATGTTCCTAATAGACTTCCAGCAGGAAGCAGTCCAGAGATCTCTCTTGTTGCAGGAAAATGTTCCTACTAGATTTCCAGCAGGATGTAGCTCAGAGATCTCTCTTGTAGCAGGACGATGTTCCTACTAGATATCTAGCAGGAAGCAGTCCAGAGATCTCTCTTGTAGCAGGACAATGTTCCTACTAGACTTCCAGCAGGATGTAGCTCAGAGATCTCTCTTGTAGCAGGACAATGTTCCTAATAGACTTCTAGCAGTCAGCAGTCCAGAGATCTCTCTTGTAGCAGGACAATGATTTGCTAGATTTCCTGGAGGATAAAGTGCATAGAACAAAGATGCATTGTACCGACGTTTCATTTGCGTCCATGGTCCGACACATTCAACTTTGTCGTGGTAACTAATGCGTTCAGTATTTTTTATCACTTTCACTAAACAGTAGACGTATTTAATCATATCGCAAGACCAGCTGTAATCATACCGCAAGACCAGCTGTATGAGAGAATTGGTTCACGTAATGCACACTGGATACCAACTTGAAAGCTAACAGACAAGCATACTCGGCGTTTTCGACGCTGTGATCATCGCTATCTACATAGCTACAGACGCACACACTTCTGTACGTCTGGCCTTCCATACCCCAGTAACAGGCTAGATCATGCAGGATACAACAGAAGATAAATATTTCACTATGCGTGTACATTTATATTGTTCCTAATGTTAATGAAAGGACTGAAATAAAGTTAACATTTGTGTAAGAATAAACATATGAGATATCATTTTGTGGAAAAACAATCAAGTTATAACGTTTTGTGGAAAAAACAATCAAATTAACACGTTTTATGGAAAAACAATCAAGTTATAACGTTTATCATCAATATTACCCCTCTATTACAACATTTAAGGCTTTTCATGATAAAAATGCGAAACAGACCTTAATCAATAATATAATAAAAAGATAATCTTCATTTTTGGCCATTTAATGAGACAGGGATGTTTGGAGAACATAGTCACAACAGGCAAGGTTGAAGGCAACAGAGACAGAGGGTGACAACGTGATAAAATATTAGACAATTTGACAACTTGGCACTGCTGGAAAACAACAACGATCTTGATACATAATGTTGGAGATAGAGAGCTGTGGAGAGTCATGATCGCTTACGCCAGCCGGCATGGCCCCTGATGATTATGACGACAAAAATATGTGTACTGAAATTTTCAAGTGTATTAAATTCACGTATGCGTAATATGTCAAAAAAAAAAAAAGGAAAAGTTGTATATTGATATTTCTATAGGCGTGGTACCCTTTTTCTGTAATGTGTTTTTCTGGAAGGAAAGATTTTATGTGTACAAAAAACTGAATGTATAAATTAAATAGTGTTATTACTCACTATTTCATTCGTGAGAAATAACTAAGGCGAAATTAGATAAGAAATATATACCATGTTAAAATATACAAAAATTGTTTATTTAGACACTTGTTTAGCAAAAATTGTTTATTTAGACACTTGTTTAGCAAAGATTGTTTATTTAGACAATTGTTTAGGAACAATTGCTTATTTAGACAATTGTTTAGCACAAATTGTTTATTTAGACAATTGTTTAGCAAAGATTGCTTATTTAGACACTTGTTTAGCAAAAATTGTTTATTTAGACAATTGTTTCGCAAAAAAGTGTTTATTTAGACAATTGTTTAGCAAAAATTGTTTATTTAGACCATTGTTTAGCAAAAATTGATTTTTACAAATTTAAAAATATACATAATATCATACAAATTATGTGTTATCTTGAATGTTTTAGGATAAAAACAAAAACATCTGGCTTTTAAGAGAAACAAGCATGAAAATTGTGAGCATAAAAATAACAAAAATATGTTAGTTTACACGGTTTGTAAAAATACAATTCGCTGTGTAATATAATGTTCATATACAAACATAAACTATAGTGATATCATTACAATAAAATGTATCCCGTTTCTCACCAAGGATCGTAAATGTGCATTCAAGAGAGATGATGTAGGAGCTACAGAGAAATCTTACAAAGACGTCACGTCTGGAAGCGAAGATGACCTCCAGAAGGCCGTAGCAGAGGTGAGTGTTACGTAAAATTAGTTTTCTCACTAACAGCCAGAAAAGTGTTTTAAAAAAAGCCTTTTTTGGGAAAGTGTATGCTTCAAATTATTACAGAGACCTTCTATAAATAAAATACGATAGGGATGGAGGATTTTCCTGACGGATATTATCGGAGTATATCTGCACTTACGGTGATACCTCTCAGAGACCCCCCCCCCACTCTCCGAAGTGTGTCTGATAGTACTGAGCACTGATCTCCTCTCCCGAATATATATACACTTACGGTGCTCTAATACCCTCGCTCCGAATATACCTGCATTTACGATGTTCAGTGCTCTGATTAATGATGTTTAGTGTCCTTGACTATACCTGCACTTACAATGTACGGTGCTCTGAGAGCCCCTTCTTGACTATAGCTGCACTTACAATGTACGGTGCTCTGATAGCCCCTTCTTGACTATACCTGCACTTACAATGTACGGTGCTCTGATAGCCCCTTCTTGACTATACCTGCACTTACAATGTACGGTGCTCTGATAGCCCCTTCTTGACTATACCTGCACTTACAATGTACGGTGCTCTGATAGCCCCTTCTTGACTATACCTGCACTTACAATGTACGGTGCTCTGATAGCCCCTTCTTGACTATACCTGCACTTACAATGTACGGTGCTCTGATAGCCCCTTCTTGACTATACCTGCACTTACAATGTACGGTGCTCTGATAGCCCCTTCTTGATTATACCTGCACTTACAATGTACGGTGCTCTGATAGCACCTTCTTGACTATACCTGCACTTACAATGTACGGTGCTCTGATAGCCCCTTCTTGACTATACCTGCACTTACAATGTACGGTGCTCTGATAGCCCCTTCTTGACTATACCTGCACTTACAGTGTACGGTGCTCTGATTGCCCCTTCTTGACTATACCTGCACTTACAATGTACGGTGCTCTGATAGCCCCTTCTTGACTATACCTGCACTTACAATGTACGGTGCTCTGATAGCCCCTTCTTGACTATACCTGCACTTACAATGTACGGTGCTCTGATAGCCCCTTCTTGACTATACCTGCACTTACAGTGTACGGTGCTCTGATACCCCCTCCTTGACTATAGCTGCACTTACGCGACTGACAGGCCCAGTTCTCTGTCGATTGACAAACATTCCTTGAAGTCCATAATAATTTTCATTTCTGGCGACATAACAGTTCAAGCTCAGCTCGTTTACTCTAGTCATGGAACTTACCACTCTTATTAATTTCGTTAATCCTAATATTTTCTTGCAAAGAATTCACTATGTCGGGGCGGTCAATTGCTCTTCCGCTTTTTACAGTGGCAGAACTCGAGAGCATCTCTGTTCTTTCATATACGCTATAGCAAAAATGAGTTTTCTCGGGAGCTGGCTCATTCTAAAATGTTGAATTCTTCCTCATGAAGACACAATGTTACCATTTTTGGACTTAGAACCGTTAACTTCAAACTTAACTGTGCGTGCACAATAAGTTGATGATTAGACAAGCAGATATGTCTCACTGCAGGACAAATGTTAGCATCACGTTAAAAGCAGATTAGAGATGTTACATTTTATGAATATAGCGATGCTTCGAAGACAGACCAGAGTCTTTACATGAAAAAATCAATGTCGTCGTGTGAGCATACTACAAAGATGAAGTACAAAACAATCGTATATCGAGATCGCTTTCCCATTGAGAGGAAACAAGATAATACAATTAAGAGCATGGAAGATATTAGTCCTTCCCTCAAATTTCTTGAATTGTTTTATATCCACAAAATAGTATTTCGGATCTTTAATAAGTCCCAGATGGCTCATAGAACTGAAGTTTTACTTCGACAAACTGAACAGTCTCCTCCTTCAGATGGAACTTTACCGTAACTTTCTTGCAATATCCATGCATGCTTAAAGCTTTCACCGGTAAAGTGTTTTTCAAATTCAATTCTTTGACTGATCACATTCGTTCGTAGATACACTCTAACATCATGTTATTATGGGGATATTAGATGATTGTCAAGTGAAGTGATTCTGTGAACATTAGATAATTGTCCAGTGAAGTGATTCTGTGAACATTATATGATTGTCAAGTGAAGTGATTCTGTGAACATCAGATAATTGTCGAGTGAAGTGATTTCGCGTGATCTTTTCTTTTTAAGGTTTTAAATCATGTATGTTGTGTCTACAGGTTGGCCCTATCAGTGTTGCTATCGATGCAAGCCACGACTCCTTCCAAAGTTACAAAGGTGGAGTCTATGATGAGCCAGCATGCAGCACCACAGAACTTGACCACGGAGTTCTGGCAGTTGGTTACGGAGAAGAATCTGGCAAAGATTATTGGATCGTCAAGAACAGGTAAACAATTTCTTCTTTAATATTCCTTATTCCATATACATGATCACTTGGTCACTAGATATTAAAACTATATGCAGTCACTACATATTAAAACTATATGCAGAGTCACTACATATCAAAGCTATATGCAAGTCAATCTGTGGAATCTAAATGATAACATTAGTTACTATCCGCATGACGGTTCAAATGTATAACAATTGCATGTTATCCTGTGTAGAACAACTTGTGAAATATTCCTCAGTAGTTTGGTTACAATAATCACAAGCATCTAGATTATTAGCAAGGACGAACTACAAAATTTGTCACGTCACAGTAGCAGTCGGTTGTAGATATACTTTGCGGTGATTTCCTTTATAATAGTGTTAGTTAACTATATTTTTATGAATATTACCCATGAAAACTTTCCAAACTGCTTAACAAGCCTTGAACCGATTTTCACCAGTAGAGCTAGAAAATAACCATTTGGATCTCCTTGACGTAGTGGCTAAGCTGTTTGCTTTGTGTTTAAAAGGTCGGGGTTCGAATTCCGCTTGCGATGTCTTGTTTATGAAGTGAATCTTTTCGGAGATACGTGAAGATTATCGCGCGAAGCTACGAAGTTACATGCTATGAGCGGTACTCTTGACAGACGGTTTTCCACTTCGCTGAGCAGGACGGAGTACATATAGAGTAATCAGAGTACGATGTAGTTTATCATCTACACACAGTACATATAGAGTAATCAGAGTACAGTGTAGTTCATCTTCTACACACAGTACATACAGAGTAATCAGAGTACGATCAAGTTCATCCTCTACATATTTTGAGCTAGAAAATGTACAAGCGTACTATATTGTATAAGGAAAATCCCAACAATGTTTACGACCACCTGTTGCTGTGACGAGAAAATCCCGTAGTTAGTCCTTATCGTTTAGTCTTTGTCTTTATTGATCGTCAAGTCTTACTTAGCGTACAAAATGTTCCTATCTATGTAGGTAAATAAATATCTTGCCATTTAACATTGAAGAAGGATTGAGGCGTGTGAAAACAAGTGCTTCAAACTCCTGTTAAGAGTTAGTTATATAGAACACAGAAGAAATATATTTGTCTGGAAGAAAATAAACAAACATGCAGGTTATTAAGAACTACTTTTGAGGGTGGCAAAACGGTGTAAACCTGTTAGGTGTGGTCATATAGAGAGCCATGACTCACTTTCTAAAACTATTTTTTGTGTGTTAAAGGAACAGTCGAGGGTGGAAGGATAAGAGGTGGAAAGAAAATACTGGATTAATAACATCACGGAATGGTCTGACCGTGTAGTAAATTATTGAACACTTCTCCGAATGGCCGAAGACAAAGGTGTTTGGAGAGATTGTTGTACTGATGGCTGTAGTGATGTCTATACTGATCACACCTACAACCCTGACGGATTATATGGGTTTATTATTATTATATATTAAGTAGTTTGTCCGTCTCTGTCATGTTGTAATATTCCTTCATTATTGTGTTGCCCCGAGGAAAGTTTTTTTGTGTGGTTTATCAGTGGTTTATCAGGTGGATTATTAGTGGTTTATCAGTGGTTTATCAGTGGTTTATTAGACGCGATTATCATCTTTGCATACCTTCTTAGTACAGTATATTGTTTCAGTTATTTGTACACTTCATTTTAGATTTATGAAGCCTATATTTTTTCCCGTACCTCTTCCTAAATATCAAGAAAACAGAAGTAATGGTTATTTTAAAGAAACAAAATAATACATCTTGCAAGATCACAGTGAATGATATAGTATTAAAACAGGTCCACCGATTCAAATATTTAGGTACAACGATTACAGCAGATGGAAGAAGTTCAACAGAAATAAAAAAGCAGAATAGGACAGGCAAAAACAACATTCAGAAAAATGAAAAATATATTGTGTAATATGATGTTATTATTAGAGGTGAGAAAGAGAGTTCTGCAGTGCTATATAACTCCTATACTAACATATGGGTGCGAGTCTTGGATAATAAACAAACAGGAAAGTGGGAAATTAGAGGCAACAGAGATGTGTTTCTACAGAAGAATGCTGAGAATACCATGGACTGCCAGAAAAAAACTAATGTAGAGATGTTGAAAGAGTCAAATACGAAACATACCTTAATCAACAATATAAGAAAAATACAATCTTCTTTTTTTGGCCACTTTACGAGACAGGCAGGTTTGGAGAACATAGTCACAACAGGCAAAATTGAAGGCAACAGAGTGAGAGGGCGACAACGTGAGAAAATAGACAGTTTGACAACCTGGCACGGCAGGGAAACAACAACGATCTTGATACATAATACTGTGGACAGAGGGCTGTGGAGAGCCATGACCCCCTACGCCAGTCGGCTTGGCACCTAATGATGATATTTTTTCCTGTCCTACCGAAGCCCTAATTTTTCCAGCCTTTGCACACTCCAGGAAACATGGCGAATTTAAAAATCTCATTAATCGTACTATTGCTACGTCATTTTTGAACAAGATGACCGAAATATCGCGTAGAAGATTCAAAGGTGACATGATAATTTATTAATGATATATGGGTCGTAATCCGGGAATGTAGCTCAAATATTCACAAATCAACCTATATCCTCCAATAAATTGCGCCTTTTATCAGTGCACCAACTAATCTGTCCCATTTTTGCTATTACGTCACAATGATAGTGATTAAAAGTAACTTGGCCTTAAAAAATCCCCAAAAACGAATAAATTACAACAATGAAACCCGTAGTTATCTGTAAGACACTCTTTGTATATACAATCAAACAATTTGACCTACCTTGATTTTATATAATATAGTAGATAAAATATTCCAGATTTAACGTGATTACTGATGTAATTTGAGCACAAGTGTAGATCAAAGTTCATTATGACAAGATAAAATCACTCTTATCTAAGAGCATGCACAAATAGTGAAGTAATTCTAAATAAGAATTATTTAGTTGTGGTGCACGTTCCTATAACCCCTGCGTTACTGAACCAGAAAGAGAGGGAGAGATTGGTAATACATGTACTATAACCAACTGTGTGTGGTGTGAAAGAAGACTAAGGGGAGGGGGCTGAGCGTGGAGTTGACTACCCCACCTCATCTACCCTACCCCAGATCTCGGCTGTGAGGAACCAAGCTTGGAGAAATAAATATTGTGATTATTAGTATGTGCCTCGAGATTGTAAGCAAGTCACAGCACAAAACTTTGCCAATTACAAGATTGAACAAATCGTAACATTGTAAGAAAGTTACAAATAAAACCTTACCAAGTAGAAGATTGAACAGATCGTGACATTGTAATAAAGTTACAGTACAGAGCCCTACAAAGTACAAGATTGACCAACTCATGAATTGTAAAGAAGTCACAGCAGAAATCCTTACAAAGTACCAGGTTGAAAACTCGTGACATTGTAAGAAAGTTATAGCGTAGAACCCTACCAAGTAGGAATTGACCAGATCGTGGCATTGCGTTATACAGCCACATCGAGTGATACGGTCATCTGAGACTTGCACAACTTCTGGACATCTTCATCCCGAATAAGAATATCTGTGACACACCAGCCTGGAGCTGGAAGGCAAACTCTACTACCTGGAGCTGGAAGTCAAACTCTACTACCTGACACAGGGTCGACCTGGCTCGACATACTGATATTATATTGCGGTTTTATCATAATTATAAATATCATCACAATCGCCGCCAAAATCACCACCATCATCAGCAATCATTCATTCAAATATTTATAAGGACCAGACCATACGTTAGCTGTTTAATGGTATTATATGTAACAATTTATACAAACCAAATAATTTGTCTTGTTATCTTATCACTGTTTAATGGTATTAATTATACATCAGAACTTATACAATCAAATAATCTTTCTTCTTCTTCTTCTTCTTCTTCTTTCTGTCCTCATGTACCTTTCGGTGTTGAGGGGAGAGTGAGTGTACGGTCTTTTGCCCTTCTGTTTGCCTCTTCTGCTGTTATATTTCCGAGTGTCTCTAATACACTATCTATCCACCTTTTACGAGGGCGTCCAATAGGTCGACTGTTTTCATATCGTTTGTTAAGTGTTTTTTTGATAATACTGTGCTCTTTCTGTCTGGTTATGTGGCCGTACCATTTAACTTGTTGTTTCTGGATGTATTCTAAATAATCTCTGTGTTATCTTATCACAAATCGAACTCTGTCTGACTTTCAATGACAGTAGTTTGTCTGGTTCAAACTAATACGTCATCAATAGAGATTGGTTGTATGAGATTAGCCTCGTTTTATGTTTTCGTCAGATCGAGATTTATTCATAAACATTCTCTGACCGAATAAATGTAGCACTCAGAATTGATTTGTTTTATCTACCAACCAAACATGTCCGCCAACGAAACATGTCCGCTAACCAAACATGTCCGTTTCAAGATACCATTTACCACGACACAATTAAGGGCGTTAAATTAAATATTTAAGGTATGTCCTACAAATTATATTATTTGTTATACAGATAACACGTCTCCACCGATGTCATTGACGACGTAACTATCCTACATATATTCATTAATGGAATAGTGTGGTGCAGGGCCGCAGATACTCCTTTGCTAGGTTGGGAGATGTCATAAATAAAGCTTCTCGCGTGGTTTTTTATTAAAAAAGAAAATTGATGACGGTATGTTGAAAATTGATGAAAAAGAAAAACGATCTTTATACAGCCAACTGCCAAGTTCCATCATCCGATGTGGAATATTACAAGTACGTACCTGAAGGTCGTGGTGGTTTTATTACCATACCCACGATCTCCACTATTTATTACGGTTAAAAGCTTTGATAGAAACAAATTGGGCAAACGTCGTTGAAAAGAGCGTGACTCACCACAAGAGATAGTTTTTACTGAATGAAATAATCTCAATGAACAAGGGGTGGGGGGGGGGGAAGAGGTTTGAAGTCTACAAGACCCTCGTTGTAAACATAGGTTTAATTTAATAACCGCTGGGGTATGGCAATACTCCTTGATGCTCACCCCAGTAACTTTCAGTGTCGAGGCCGAATTATAGCTTGAAGCATTAACAAGACGCGCACATAAGACAGGTATTATCTCCCTTTGTGAAAGAACATTGCCCAAAACAAAGTTGTATGGCGAGATATAGTAAGTGATAGTCCCTATAAGAAGTGATATATTTCATTTGGAGAATGCACGGTTCAATGAGGGATACAAACGAGTCCACAAATTAGCTAGCCTTGCCACGAAAAACAGACTACGGACTGATCATATTAATGCTCTTCTGAATCTGCACGATCGCGGGATTTTGAGATGCATGAGCATTAATCAGTATCAGGAATGCGTGAATCGGGAATGAGGATCGGCACGTCACCTGATGATGATGAAATATCACACAAAGCTTATATATTATTTATTAATTTACTGGGGAAAAAAAATCAAGATTTTGTTTTCAGAATATAAAATCTGTAGAAATCAAAATAATCCCCCTTCAGAAAAGCTGTGATTAATAATGACCTCACTAATACTATCAGCCCAGTCTCACGATTCATAATCCTAATTTATTTTCTTTTCACAGTTGGGGTGTCTCCTGGGGAGAAAAAGGATACATTCTGATGTCAAGGAACAAGAAAAACCAATGCGGTATTGCAACTGCAGCCAGTTATCCAATCGTATAGGATGTAAACAAGATTTGATATTTGTAAAATTTTACTCAAGAAAGAACATCAACAATCAGTGAATGTGCTAGATGCTGATAATGCGGGATAGTAGAAGCGTGAGCGAGAGACAAAATGTGATTTTTTGTAAAATAAAATATTAAATTTTGCAAAATCCTTGGTGTCTGTTTCTGTTTGTGCCGTTTCATGCTGCACTCAGTACCCCTGGCTTGCATACATGTCTCGCGTGGTATGCATGGCATATATTTACAAGGAGCGTGTTATAAATCTTAACTGCTATATTAAGTATATAATATATTAAGCTATACCTATTAAATGAACCAGTTTGTTTTTTCAGTGGCGTCACTAACACTGAATGAAAATGTGTATAATTTTTAAAAGTTGTAGGTGGACACGTCTCCCCGTAATGAACCGAAAATGATAATTGCCGAGATATCTAGTTCAGCAAAACTGAAAATACAGTTTTTAGAATATTGTTAATAGATTGAACATGAAAAAAGTCTGTGTGTCTGCGTCTGTTGACACGTGAACATAAACAAACGAGGGTTGTTTGTTGTGGTCAGTTGGTTAAAAATGTGTCGTAGAAAAACATTTTGATGACCATGACGACAGTAGATGAGACTTGGATAATAGCTGACCACTCTGAACCACATCCATAACTTATAGCATGCAGTGGAAACTCTCCACTTGCCAACATGTCAAGCCAGGAGCACATAACTCTGTAAGAAAAGTGATGTGGACTGTTTTTCGGGACCACAGATGTGTGATATTGAAAGAATACCTACCCCTCATGACAATGTGTTGTTTGTCTATCACATGATGATGATGACTATTTGTTACATCCCCTTTTGAAATTCAGTAGTTATGTCCCTGACAATGAGTTCGTAGATGGCTAGCAAACCATATTGAGGCTGTAAAAGTCCTTGGACAGTTCGGGCATGGAATGAACACCGTAGATTACTTTTGGTATATCCGTCACTTTCTAGCCACTCTCCGCTTTTTAGCTGTTGCATTTCCCGGCTTTTCACAAGATGATGCGCTCTTTTTGACTGAAGAGCGCCATGTAAGTCTATTTTGTATAAATTCTTCCCTTGTATATTGGTCTATTTCAAAGGCTTTCAATGAGGTCATTTTCGAGTCCTTGTTGCGCTTCTTTTAGCGACATAGACATTGTGTACCCTTCTCCAGCTCACAATAGAGAAGTATCTTTGGCAGGCGATGGTCTGGCATACCTAAAAGATTACATGCCCAATAAATCTGTGTCTGCATAAGAATAGTTCAATGCTAGGGATACCAGATCTGTAAAGTACTATGGTATCCGGAATCTATAATCTTGTCTTGCCATCTGATGTTCATAACTTTTCTGAGACAAGTTGTGTGAAAGTAATTGAATTTCCTCGTATGAGGTCTATACACAGTCCATGTTTCACTAGCGTATAACAGCACTGGAAGTACTACTGTTCTATAAACTTTCAGCTTAGTCTCTAGGTCAATGCCATTTCTACGTCACACATTTGCCTACAATCTGCCGAAAGTACTGCTTGCCTTGGCGATCCTTGTATACACTTCATCATCAACGTTGCCATTTTGTGATAACGTACTGCCTAGATATGTGAATATATTCACAACTTTCAGTGCTACACCATTTACCATTATGCGGTGTTCGAGATAGCTTTTGCCAGGTGCTTGTTGTAGCATTACTTCTGTTTTCTATGTGTTAATAGTAAGACCAAAGTTGGTACAGGCTTTAGAGAATCTGTCTATAATTCTTTGAAGATCCGTCTCAGAGTTGGCATTTCGGCCACAGTCATCAGCAAATAGGAGATCCTTAATTGTGTATGATTTGACTTTGATTTTTGCTTGGAGCCGCCGACGGTTGAGCGATTTTCCATCGATGCGTTATATACCATGAATCAACCCATGCGCTATATACATTATCGATATCTCGTATACCGATCATGTAAGAAATAATCTTCATCAGGTATTATTTCCAAACATGGTGGACACATTGTTGTAATAGTAGACACGTCTATGAATAATCAACTCACAGATTCTGTGTCTGAAGTGGTAAAATGTCTTTTTCTCAATGCCCAATAATTAGTATGTCGACACAGATCAAAGGATTTCATTCGAGCATACAAATTAGACATGATGCTCAAATATAAAGTATAAATTTGTTGGGTCAAAGCAAAAATAACATCGTATGCAAAAATGACATTAATATATTAAACGGTTACTTAGATAACCGTCAGGTAACCATGAGATAACAGATAACTGCTCAGGTAACCGTGAGATAACTCAGATAAATACTCAGATAACAGGTGACCTAGAGTTCCTGGCTCACCAACCTAGTTTGCTAAGAGTTCACCAGGTGACCTACAGTTCCTGGCTCACCAACCTAGTTAACCAAATTCTAGTTACCCCAGAGCCTGGTTCTTGATAAGAAAACGCCGAAGAGTCGAATTGAACTACAGTTGTTTAGTCCTCTTAGCCGAAGATGTGTTGACCAATATTGTGAATATGATGCCCAAATTGGAGTTTGTGCACGACACTTGTTTCAGGCTAAGGATGTGGCTGCCTGTCACATGCTACTTGAAGATGACTAGGTTTGTTCTTGACCATGAGCATTGCTTTTGTCAGATCCTTATTATTTTGTTGTCTGATGTGCGCTGTAATTTGCATGAGCATTGCATTTATCAAATCCTCGTTATTTTGTTGTATGAAGTGTGCTGTAATTTGCGATATGCGTTGTCATTTAATGAACCCTGTGCTGCATGCGCCTTAAACGTTGTACTTGATGATGATCAAGTAATCTAATTAGCTGTGGGCGGGTATCTCTTGACAGCCCCTTATTCTTTTCCGTAATAAGTCTTGCTGTCTCAAAGGTTGTAATAGGTACAACTCGGTTGTATAAAGTATTACATGAATATAGTTCCCTGGTCATGTGCGTGTTATAGGCAATAGAAGAGCAAACTCATTGGCGGGGTAATAATGTGACTGATGGCCCAGTACTGTGAAGAAATAAGGCGGACTTTACAAATGTAGCCATTATTTTTTACAGAGTATATGGCGATACTAGAGGGGATAACATGCACATACAAGAATGACAGAATTAGGTGTAATCGGGAGAGAGAGGAGAAAATGTGTTCTTTCTGGAGAGATACGGATATCACATACTCACCATCTGACTGACACATCCGACTTCAGTATGGTTTTGGGTCACTGACCCTATATGGGATGGGACAGCCAACTCCATCCCATAACCTCCTTAGTCGCCTTTTACGACATGCGTGTAATGTAAACAGTGTTGCTATTCTTTTTCTCCCCTTTCAGGCCCCGGCAACACACAGGAGTTAGAGTTATGTGAGAGGACAGTCAGTAACACTTATGTAATGGAAATTACAGGCAATACCACAGAATTTTCTATGCTCAGTCTGCATAGCTACAGATAATTGTGACGCACTAGAAGGATGGAAGACGACAGATGACCCAAAAATTTACTTTATACAGAAGTATAGTCTGGGAAAAGGTTATCAAGGACGACTGTCCATAGCTAACGGGATAACTTCAGCATCACCAAGTGCAACGTTTATAACGAAGGTCGCAAAGTATGAAGTGATATTGTATAACGCAAATTCAACACACGACAGTTAACAAAATAAAGAGGATATGAGAAAGGTCATTTGTTGTACACAAACATAAACAGAAGTCGTCGAGATGTAGACGCTGAGTAACGTACATCAGTATGCCAGTACAAGTGGGTCTCGTTCGCGAACAGTGGGCTAAGGCCTTGAGAAAGGCGAGGCTGAAAGTGGTTACATTTAATTTCATTCCGGGACATGTGGGTGTTCGATGAAATGAAAGTGCGGATCAACTGGAGTCATGCGCGATTGTGGCACAGGGTGATGGGCAATGGATCGCGCTGACGTTTTGAACTCCGTAAGAGATATAACACACGAGAGTGAGATTAATGTGGATAATGATTTCTTTTCAATGACCAGGATTAAAGATCAGGGTTTGAAATGTGGTGTTGCTAGAAGTGAACATTTTGATGGCGCAGAAGAATGATAGTCAACCAGCATAGAATCGGTACTGTCAGCAGAAGTGTAATAGCGGATATAAACACTCAAGGAGAGATCGGAGCAACTATGGACGTGTCCAGTTTACAGTGATGATGATCCAACGCTTAACTAACTAACCAACCAATCAACCTACCTACCAATCAATCAACCTACCAATCAACCAACCAACCTACCAACCAACCAACAACAAGTATGTCAATGATTACCTCTATGTCAGTGATTGCAGCTACAAGTACATCTCTATATACTCCCGCCGTCACAATGGTAGCACTTGTCATGTGTACCATAATGTTTATTCAAAATAAACAATCTGGAAGAGTTAAGAATGGACGCATGTTTTGCTCCAAAAAGTACGCATCCCAGTGCAGCAACGAATGAATTCATTATGCCGAGTTACCCATATCTGACCAGTTTCTATCATCGAATAACGAAACTGTTAGATGTTATCTGACAAGGAGGAAAATGTCGCAGTAACAAAACTGTTAGAGGATATCTGGCCCGGTGGAATATGCCGCAGTTAGTAACAAAGAAACGATAACAACTCTGTTCTATTGTTACAGTAACAAATAGCAACAGGTAACGAATATAAGTAACAAATAGCAAACATATTGTAGAAGAGAAATAACAAAAAATAAAACAGCAAGGACACGTTATTGCTTCCCATTTTCACTTAGTTTAGGTTTATTATTCTCTTGAATAATATTGTGTGTTTAATTTCTGTTTGTTGTATTCGATATTTTTTATATTGGCCCTTATTGTGCCGTTACCTGGAGAAAGTTTTTGTTTCTTTTATTTTGTGATTTAAATTTTACATTAATTTTACTATTTGTTAGTTGTATTAGTTACCAGTAACAATATTACGTTAACATAGTTTTTATCGCCTCTCAACGAAGCGATACCGCCGCCGCCTGGCGATAGTACTACTCATAGTACGTAACTCCTTAGCATCAAACAAATCACCATAGATCTCAAACACAAAATAATCCCCAGAAATCTCAGCGACAAAATTGCTAGCATAACCTATACAAGATGTAGCCATCAACAAAACGTTTTTTTTATTGTGGCGATTTTCTTGGCAGCATATACGTTCAGTAGTTTACCATTGCTTTCTGGACGGTATAAAAGCACAATTGCCTGAGGGTGTTTTCAAATGCAGTACCTTGGCCGTCACAGAGTCGGTCTCCCAGAAAAAGACATTACTTTATAAGCAAGACGAAGTAAGCAAGACTCAAACCCATGCCATCTTGAGCACAAAGAGAACAGCTTAACCAATACTCCTGGAAGATCTCCAGAGTCACAGTGCCAGCAAATATCTCATGATAGTCATGGCAGAAGCATGAAAGCTATTTCTGGGAAAACTATTTCATTATTTTTCTCCCCAAATAGACAAGCACCGTGAAGTGGTGATTGGGTTTAGTTCAGCCAGCAGGGGCTGGAAACTAAGACTGGTTGGGCAGTCCCACTCGAGTAGGACCACAGTCGTCCTGCCTAAGCAAGTAATGTGATGAAGACAGAGGCAACCAGCCAAAAGGCGCACAATTAATCAGGATGTCACGCACAAAACACAATGGGAACATGTCTATATCTCATAATACAAATATAGACATGTATCAAGTGAACGAAATAAGAAGACATTATTTTTCTGTTAGATTTGTTAACCCATCTGCAGTTATGACACACTTGACTGTTACCCGCCAATGAAGAGCTTGTCATAAAAGAAAGTGCCGTGTCCACTGGATTACATCTCTCGTTCATACTAAGAGATTGACACAAGACAGACATTTATCCAATGTGTTAAGGGCACCAGGTACTACTCACAAGGTACAACTGTGAAGATGGTTGTTGGAGATTTTTCACTGTAATAAACTCCTCACTATATAGTCATGTCATCTTCTAGAAGGATAATGTAGCATATCTGGTGATTTGTTAGGCAGTGGTATGATCTACAGACCTTGCACATGCGGGTTGTACTTCATAAACAATTCATATCGCGCTGAGACATTTTCTTGCACTTGGGACATGGAAACAAACAATATGGCTGTGCAGCTTAGATATCGTTGTCATGCAACGTTCTGCAACGGTGTTCTGGTTGTGAGGACTGAGAACTGCTGACCAGCGATATTGTTTATTTCAGTGCAATACATTCTCATTCTATCTCACGCTATACTGCCCACATTTGATTCCAAAGGAATTCTCCAGGAGTATCTAACCCGAGTTGCATTGGTCCTGGGGTGGAGTAGGTACCCACTGTGACTCTATTACGTGGTACCATCTCTGCGGTCTGACGACGCAAGTTCAAGGAACAAAAATCCTGTGGTGGGGAATGCAGACGCCAGGAAGCTAATTGACGACACAATTTACATTGATGGATCCGTCATTCGTCATTAGCGATGAGCCTGGGCTTTTCCGGTGGGGAAAAAATGGTTCACAAATATCGATGACAAAAGATGCAAGCCAGCGGACATTGTATCAGTGTCCTTTTTTGCAGAGTCCTATGTGACAAAAAAATATTAGATGTGTAATCACTGCAATTGTGACGGAAAATGTTAGATGTATCATCACTGCCGATGTGACGGAAAATGCTAGATGTGCAATTACTGCCGATGTGACGAATAAAGAAAATGCTAGATGTACCACCACTGTTGATGTGACAGAAAATGCTAGATGTGCAATCACTGCCGATGTGACGAATAAAGAAAATGCTAGATGTACCACCACTGTTGATGTGACAGAAAATGCTAGATGTGCAATTACTGCCGATGTGACGAAAAATTTCTAGATGTGTAATTACTGCCGATTTTTTGAATGCTTTGAAATAAGCCCCCACAGCTTACTAAGAATGTTTGATCACTCACAATAGTGTTGGCTTGCTTGGATGTAGGTCCTAATGTGTAATATTAAACAATGGTGGAATGGGTGAAACTTGGACCCAAAAACAAGATAGAGAGAGATAATGAGAGTGAAAGAGATAGAGAGAGTGATAAATATATACACACACAGATAGAGAGAAAGAGAGTGAGAGTTAGAGAGAGTATTAGAGAGAAAGTGAGAGATAAAGTGAGAGGTAGAGTGAGAGATAGAGAGTGAGATAGTGAGAGAATAAGAGAGAGAGTGATAGAGACTGCTGAGATAGATAGAGAGAGAAATAGAGTAAGAGAGAAAAAGAGAGAGAGAGAGGTATTGCACAAAAATACAACAACTTCTAAGACTTGTATCCGTACATTTTTATTTGTACCAATGAAAAAATAGTAAATATGGTTTCCTTTCATGAATAAAAATTCTTAACAGCCATTCTTTGAACAAAAGCAGTAGCAAACAGGGTATGAAATAGTGCATGATATACGAACCGGCTGCAGCTGAATCACAGCATGAAATATAGATGACAGGTTATATTATCTTCTTAGACATTTGCTTGATGTGACGATAACAATGATGTGGTGAAGAGAAACTCACAATGTGTTTCTACACATCCAACATATAAACAATGATACTTACAAGAGATTCAACATGACCCATGATCAACACAAACCCACAGATACATCACAGTATGTAATAACAGGCCACAGATACATCACAGTATGTAATAACGGGTCACAGATACATCACAGCATGTAATAACGGGCCACAGATACATCACAGCATGTAATAACAGGCCACAGATACATCCCAGCATGTAATAATGGGCCACAGATACATCACAGCATGTAATAACAGGCCACAGATACATCCCAGCATGTAATAATGGGCCACAGATACATCACAGCATGTAATAACAGGCCACAGATACATCCCAGCATGTAATAATGGGCCACAGATACATCACAGCATGTAATAAAAAGCTGTAGATATATCTTCAATAAATAGGTTTATTTTTAACCTAAATAAAAACAAACCAGTCATTCCCCATTTATGTAATTCTCTTTTTTAATGAGAAAGATGATGACATTTTAGTAAAACATCGTTGGAGGGATTTTTTTTTTGGGGGGGGGGGTACAGAAGAGGTTTCAATTCAATATTCAATAAACCCATAACCCTTCAGGGTCGTAGGGGTACCACATTGGATGCTTCAGCACACAGAGTCCTCCAGCGAATTCTATCCTCAGCGATGCGGATGAGTGTGGAAATATTTAGCCCTGTCCATTCCTTGATGTTGTCTGTCCATGTCTTTATTTGTCCTCCTCTGCTTCTTCCACCCTCGACAGTTCCCTGCAGTATTGTTTTTGACAAGGAATCGTGCCTGCATACATGTCCGAACCATGCTAGTTTTCGTCGTTTCACTATTGAAAGCAATGGCTCCTGGACACCTGCACACATCTCTACTTTATTTCTTACGTACACATTGGTCTTATGTATGAGGTTTACCTACTTTTGAATAAATTCCTAGTACTAAAAGACATGTTCTGATTTTCTAAGGGGGACGGGGAAGGGAGTTGAACACAAATAATGTCTGAGAAATCTAAAAGATAGAATAGAACATCAGACAAGGATGTGTAATGTCACCAGAATTTTTCTCCCTGTTTACAGAAGATATTATTTGAAATATAGAAAACATGCCAGGAATAGCAGTTGGAGGTCAAGATCTAAGATATTCTGACAGTTCTGATTGCAGGGATCGAACAAAAAGTTCCAGCCCTGTTAGACATGGTAGTACAAGAAAGTGAAAACAAAGGTCTCATTTTAAACAAGAAGAAAACAGCAGTAATGGTTGTTTCAAAGAAATATACACAGTGAAGATGCAGTCTTAATATCAAGGATGCAAAAGTAAATCAAGTTGATAAAGTCAAGTATCTTGGTAACTTTCCCCCGCTGAAGACAGATGTGTCGGACCATTGGCACAAATAATACGGCGACACAACGCATTTCCATTCTCTGGACTATATCCTGCTGGAAATCTAATAGGGCCATTGTCCTACTGCAATAGAGATCCAGCAGGAGTTTGAGAATGAACGCTGAAGAAGAAGAAGAAGAAGGTAACTTTTTAAAATCAGATGGCCAGTGTTCCATCGAGATAAAGAGCAGGAGCTAAATCAACATTTCAAAAAATTAGAAACATTCTATACAATCTATCAAGTACCGTGCTATGTGAATTTTAGTGCTATATTGTTCTATACAGTCTATATTGTCCCAGCTTACAATCTTCTTTCAATTGTCCTACAATCTTCTCTCAATTGTCCCAGCTTACAATCTTCTTTCAATTGTCCTACAATCTTCTCTCAATTGTCCCAGCTTACAATCTTCTTTCAATTGTCCTACAATCTTCTCTCAATTGTCCCAGCTTACAATCTTCTTTCAATTGTCCTACAATCTTCTCTCAATTGTCCCAGCTTACAATCTTCTTTCAAATTTCTCATCTACAATCTTCTCTCAATTGTTCCATCCTACAATCCACTCTCAATTGTTCCATCTTACAATCTTTTCTCAACTGTTCCATCCTACAATCTTCTCTAAATTGTTCCATCTTACAATCTTTTCTCAATTGTTCCATCCTACAATCTTTTCTGAATTGTTCCATCTTACAATCTTTTCTCAATTGTTCCATCCTACAATCTTCTTTAAATTCTCATCCATCCAACAACCTTATCTCAATTGTCCCTAATTACAAATCTTCCTTGACAAATCTAAACTCAAGTAATCTGACACCAATTTGTTGAGAAATATACATGTACATGAAAAAACATAATCAATGTGGGAGGTGACACATGCAATAAATAAGGTGACAATAAAACTATGAAGACACAATAAATACAGTGACAATATAACTATGAAGACACAATACATAAAGTGACAATATAACTATGAAGACACAATGAAAATTGAGATCACTGCCAACAAATTTGGGACAGAAAAGTAAATTATTTAGAATACACAATGAACTTTGACAGAAGCAGGAAAATATTTATTAGATATGAGCAAATTTTCATACACTTCAAAGTTTGATTTTTCTAACAAAAAGATATACCTGGTAGATTAAAATCTACAGGCAAATAGTGAGTATAGTTTTACTAGTTGTGGGTATAGTTTCATCTATGCAGAAATAATATGTAGCAGTTAATCATAGAGTGTCAAATTGACATCATCATGAGATAAAACTTCAATGTCAGGAAACAACCTGAAATGCGGGAGCTGAGGTAACACACTGCAAATGTAAAAATGAATGGAAATAGGTACAAGTGTTTTTACCAACACTAGTAAATAAAGCATATTAGTAACGAGACACAATGACATACAGCGTTTTGACTATAAACCTTCATCAGGATAATGTTTCATCAATAAATGAAACAAGCCATACGCACCGTATGAAAGCCATATAATGTGACGATGGTAGGAAGAAGAGATTAAAGCATGGTATGAAACATGTCGTGAGGAAGAAAAAGATCAAAGATGGAAGGGACAAGTGATGATGACCATTTGTTACATTCACTTTTGAAAATTCAATTTTAATTATGTCCTTGATTATGAGTTCGTAGATGGCTAATGAGCCCTATTCGCGCTGTAAATGTCCTTGGACAGTTTGGACATGGAATAACGACTGTAGACGGATCTTGGTCTATCCGTGACTTTCTAGCTGCTCTCCGCTGTTGAGCTGCTGCATTTCACTTCTTTCCACAAGATGATGCGCTCTTTTTTATTTTAGAACGCCATGTAGATCTATTTTGTGCAAGTTCTTCCCATGTATCGTGGTCTATTTCAAAGGCTTTCAGTGAGTTCTTTAATGAGTCCTTGTAGCGCTTCCTTTGGCCACCTTGAGATCGTATACCCTTCTCTAGCTCACCATAGAGAAGTATCTTTGGCAGACAATGGTCTGGCATACGCACCAAATGACCTGCCCAACGAATCTGTGTCTGCACCAGGATCGTGTCAATGCTTGGGATACCAGCTCTATCAAGGACAGTGGTATCTGGAATCTTGTCTTGCCATCTGATGTTCATAACATTTCTGAGACAATTTGTATGAAAATGATTGAGTTTTTTCACATGATGTCTATACACATGACGTCTATACACATGACGTCTATACACATGACGTCTATACACATGACGTCTATACACATGACGTCTATACACATGACGTCTATACACATGACGTCTATACACAGTCCATGTGGGTGATAGATGAGACAGGACAGGAAACTGGCACAATACTTACAATAGGTATATCACATTTTAGCATTCATGAACATTTGATCAATTTTGTTATCTTTATGAATCAATTTTGTTATCTTTATGAATCAATATTTTATCTTTATGAATCCACAGAATAAAAGATATATGTATAACAGAAAATGAGTATACATATACAAGCGTAAGCAGGTATGTTTACTGCTGTCAAAACACTAAAGAGTATGCTTGTAAACAAGTTCAAAGGAATAAAAATAATATATATATCAAACAGGATTACATATTTAATAATAGGGTTACATGAATTCATTAAATTATGGCTGAAAATAACAGGAAAAATACCAATCTCTTGATCTTAATGTGATCACACAGAATGTAACAACATGATAATATTATCACAGTAGATCTTATGGTATTTCATACAATGAATGAGCACATTACAGTTACAATATATTATTTTAGAAGAGCTCCTTGGAAAAGTGATTCAAAATATTTAGCCTATGTTAAGTTCTATTGTGCAATAGAATAAATAGCAATAGTGCAGATTACTAATCACATCGCAGTGTTAACTTCACAAGATAAGCCATCAGATCACATCGCAGTGTTAACTTCACAAGATAAGCCATTAGATCACATCGCAGTGTTAACTTCACAAGATAAGCCATTAGATCACATCGCAGTGTTAACTTCACAAGATAAGCCATCAGATCACATCGCACTGTTAACTTCACAAGATAAGCCATCAGATCACATCGCAGTGTTAACTTCACAAGATAAGCCATTAGATCACATCGCAGTGTTAACTTCACAAGATAAGCCATCAGATCACATCGCAGTGTTAACTTCACAAGATAAGCCATTAGATCACATCGCAGTGTTAACTTCACAAGATAAGCCATCAGATCAATTGGTGATCTAAATGCTAAATAAAACAGAAACTTGTGAGAACATTAAGCACTTTAAACAGATTTCCTGGCAGGAGACTCCTTGGTGCTGGTAGAGTGATAGTTTAGATGTGTATAAAATGTTCGGAGGTATAGCCAGTTTTTAGAAATTGTGCAACATTTTGTTGAATCAATGAGGCATGTTTGCTGAATCAATGAGGCATGTTTGCTGAATCAATGAGGCATGTTTGCTGAATCAATGAGGCATGTTTGCTGAATCAATGAGGCATGTTTGCTGAATCAATGAGGCATGTTTGCTGAATCAATTAGGTATGTTGCTGAATCAATGAGGCATGTTTGCTGAATCAATGAGGCATGTTTGCTGAATCAATTAGGTATGTTGCTGAATCAATGAGGCATGTTTGCTGAATCAATGAGGCATGTTTGCTGAATCAATTAGGTATGTTGTTGAATCAATGAGGCATGTTTGCTAAATCAATGAGGCATGTTTGTTGAATCAATGAGGCATGTTTGCTGAATCAATGAGGCATGTTTGTTGAATAAATGAGGCATGTTTGCTGAATCAATTAGGTATGTTGTTGAATCAATGAGGCATGTTTGCTGAATCAATGAGTCATGTTGTTGAATCAATGAGATCATGTTGTTGAATCAATGATACATGGAATCAATGAGTCATGTATTTACACAATCTACTCAATGAGTCATTATAAGGTAACTGCGTGAAACGTAACAACAATTGTACTTACATAAAATACAGGTTTTTAAAAATGTTCCACTAAGACACGACGGACTATCACTAAAACTAGAGCGTTATAATGAGCAAACAAGAAAACATACAAATTACAATACACAAAACGTTTTCAATGTTTGAACCAAAAGGTCTTTATCAAGATACACACAAAACATCAAACGATGAATGGAAATTATCACAACACACAAAAACGTGTTCGGTTGAACACTTTTTTCTGTCATATCGGCTTTGACGAGCATCGAAATTGGTCACCAATGTTCTATAATGGAAATTTGATGATCATCGAAATTGGGTCTGTAAAGTGTTAACCAAGTTCTTGTTCCTTATGTTTATTTACATGTCATACTTGCTGGTAACTTTTTCCAACTTTGCTGTTAACTATTACTGCTCTTGTTCTGAGCCAGTTATCATGTCACTATTATCTATGAAGCACAAATTGCAGATGTGGTTATTGTAGATTGATAGAAATGTGCTGTAATCTTGATGTGTCTCTTGTAATCTTGATGTGTCTCTTGTAATCTTGATGTGTCTCTTGTAATCTTGATGTGTCTCTTGTAATCTTGATGTGTCTCTTGTAATCTTGATGTGTCTCTTGTAATCTTGATGTGTCTCTTGTAATCTTGATGTGTATCTTGTAATCTTGATGTGTCTCTTGTAATCTTGATGTGTCTCTTGTAATCTTGATGTGTCTCTTGTAATCTTGATGTGTCTCTTGTAATCTTGATGTGTCTCTTGTAATCATGATGTGTCTCTTGTAATCTTGATGTGTCTCTTGTAATCTTGATGTGTCTCTTGTAATCTTGATGTGTCTCTTGTAATCATGATGTGTCATATGTATTATGTCCTATAGAATTCCTTTAGCATTATCACATGTAAAGTTGTTCTTTAAGATTAGCACAATAATTAAATTATGTCAAGAACACATAATGAAATTCTGTCAAGAACACATAATGAAATTATGTCAAGAACACATAATGAAATTATGTCAAGAACACATAATGAAATTATGTCAAGAACACATAATGAAATTATGTCAAGAACACATAATGAAATTATGTCAAGAACACATAATGAAATTATGTCAAGAACACATACACATACTCTGTCAAAAACATGTCATACATTTTCTGTCAAAAACATTTTTGACATACTCTGTCAAAAACTCAGTAATCATATGTTAAAATAAATACTGAATTACTGTTTAAAAAATGTACTCAAAAACACAATAAAATGCCTACACTATAAACGCAGTGAAATAAAAAAAAACCATACATATAATACAACTATACAGATAAGTAAAAATATTCGTTGAGCTCAATCAAAGGCCATGCTGAGTGGTATAGAAAATCATCAATTATAACAAACTATTGTCAAACTAATCAGCAGTCATAAACATATTGTATTAACAAACTATTGCCAGACTAACCAACAGTCATAAACATATTGTATTAACAAACTATTGCCAGACTAACCAACAGTCATAAACATATTGTATTAACAAACTATTGCCAGACTAACCAACAGTCATAAACATATTGTATTAACAAACTATTGCCAGACTAATCGACAGTCAGAAACACATCGTATTAACAAACTATTGCCAGACTAACCAACAGTCATAAACATATTGTATTAACAAACTATTGCCAGACTAATCGACAGTCAGAAACACATCGTATTAACAAACTATTGCCAGACTAACCAACAGTCATAAACATATTGTATTAACAAACTATTGCCAGACTAACTGACAGTCACAAACACATCGTATTAACAAACTATTGTCAGATTAAACCAACAGTCATAAACACATCGTATTAACAAACTATTGTCAGACTAACTGACAGTCACAAAAACATCGTATTGACACCATGAATTAGGCCCTATGCTAATTGTTGGTATAAATATTTATATAAACTACTAAAAATTTCTAGAAGGCCCCTCCATATGGTGCCATGTAGTTGGCCGGGGCATAACCACGTTTACCATCAGAGTCTACCAACCACCATTCAGATCTACCATCCGCATCATGGAATTTCAAAACAGCAACAGGGTGTCCTGCAGTTAACGATGCTTCATTCGTGTGTCTTGCCTTGAAGTCATACATTGCATAGTAATACTGGGAAAGAAATATAATGTATTAGTAATAGTTCAACTACAACAAAGTAATATTGGGGAAGAAATGTGACGTGATACAGTACATAGCAATACTGGGGAAGAAATGTGACGTGATACAGTACATAGTAATACTGGGGAAGAAATGTGATGTGATACAGTACATAGCAATACTGGGGAAGAAATGTGATGTGATACAGTGCATAGTAATATTGGGGAAGAAATGTGACGTGATACAGTACATAGCAATACTGGGGAAGAAATGTGACGTGATACAGTACATAGTAATACTGGGGAAGAAATGTGACGTGATACAGTACATAGTAATACTGGGGAAGAAATGTGACGTGATACAGTACATAGCAATACTGGGGAAGAAATGTGATGTGATACAGTGCATAGTAATACTGGGGAAGAAATGTGATGTGATACAGTGCATAGTAATACTGGGAAAGAAATGTGATGTGATACAGTGCATAGTAATACTGGGGAAGAAATGTGATGTGATACAGTGCATAGTAAAACTGGGGAAGAAATGTGATGTGATACAGTGCATAGTAATACTGGGGAAGAAATGTGATGTATTAGTAATAGTTCAACTACAACAAAGTAATATTGGGGAAGAAATGTGATGTGATACTGTACATAGTAATACTGGGAAAGAAATGTGACGTGATACAGTACATAGTAATACTGGGGAAGAAATGTGATGTGATACAGTACATAGCAATACTGGGGAAGAAATGTGATGTGATACAGTGCATAGTAATATTGGGGAAGAAATGTGACGTGATACAGTACATAGCAATACTGGGGAAGAAATGTGACGTGATACAGTACATAGTAATACTGGGGAAGAAATGTGACGTGATACAGTACATAGTAATACTGGGGAAGAAATGTGACGTGATACAGTACATAGCAATACTGGGGAAGAAATGTGATGTGATACAGTGCATAGTAATACTGGGGAAGAAATGTGATGTGATACAGTGCATAGTAATACTGGGAAAGAAATGTGATGTGATACAGTGCATAGTAATACTGGGGAAGAAATGTGATGTGATACAGTGCATAGTAAAACTGGGGAAGAAATGTGATGTGATACAGTGCATAGTAATACTGGGGAAGAAATGTGATGTATTAGTAATAGTTCAACTACAACAAAGTAATATTGGGGAAGAAATGTGATGTGATACTGTACATAGTAATACTGGGAAAGAAATATAATGTATTAGTAATAGTTCAACTACAACAAAGTAATATTGGGGAAGAAATGTGACGTGATACAGTACATAGCAATACTGGGGAAGAAATGTGACGTGATACAGTACATAGTAATACTGGGGAAGAAATGTGATGTGATACAGTGCATAGTAATACTGGGGAAGAAATGTGATGTGATACAGTGCATAGTAAAACTGGGGAAGAAATGTGATGTGAGACAGTGCATAGTAATACTGGGGAAGAAATGTGATGTGATACAGTGCATTGTAATGCAGGAGAAAAAGTGTGACATGATAGTGTATATCAATATTAGGGAAGAAATGTAGATAAGAGGTAAGCTGCAGTGAAATAACACACCCAATAACAAGTACAACATGAGGTTGTTCTACAAACTACAGCATCTGACTGTATCAAGATTTCAACTATATCATCTGACTGTATCAAGATTTTCACTACAACATATGGCTCATCAAGATTTTCACTACATCATCAGAATACATTAACATTTATTAATTCTTCCAGAGAAACACATATTAATCCTAACCCTTCTATCAACATGTCCTTCCAGTGGGCCATACAGTAATCCTAAACCTTCTATCAACATGTCCTTCCAGTGGGCCATACAGTAATCCTAAACCTTCTATCAACATGTCCTTCCAGTGGGCCATACAGTAATCCTAAATCTTCTATCAACATGTCCTTCCAGTGGGCCATACAGTAATCCTAAACCTTCTATCAACATGTCCTTCCAGTGGGCCATATAGTAATCCTAAATCCTAACCCTTCTATCAACATGTCCTTCCAGTGGGCCATACAGTAATCCTAAACCTTCTATCAACATGTCCTTCCAGTGGACCATATAGTAATCCTAAATCCTAACCCTTCTATCAACATGTCCTTCCAGTGGGCCATACAGTAATCCTAAACCTTCTATCAACATTTCCTTCCAGTGGACCATATAGTAATCCTAAATCCTAACCCTTCTATCAACATGTCCTTCCAGTGGACCATATAGTAATCCTAAATCCTAACCCTTTCATTAATATATCTATCCACGAATCAACATATTCTTTTATTGCTGAAAATTATTTTCAATTTACTTGGTATTGAGGTAGCTATACTGTCTGGTACTGAAATAGTTATACTGTCTGCTAGAAATGAAAAGTCAAGTCTGAGGTAGCTATACTGTCTGCTGGAAAAGTCAAGTCTGAGGTAGCTATACTGTCTGCTGGAAGTGAAAAGTCAAGTCTGAGGTAGCTATACTGTCTGCTAGAAGTGAAAAATAAAGTCTGAGGTAGCTATACTGTCTGCTAGAATTAAAAAGTCAAGTCTGAGGTAGCTATACTGTCTGTTATAAGTGAAAAGTCAAGTCTGAGGTAGCTATACTGTCTGCTGGAAGTAAAAAAAGTCAAGTACTCAACTCACCTGATATTGAGGTTGCTGTGTCTGCTGGGTAGATGAGTCCGTGAATGAGTTGTTACTGTGGCTTTCAACTCTGCTATCATTCCCCATGAGCACAATATCATCACCGCCGTCACCAGACAAAATGGAAATAATGTCATCCTCATCATCTGCATTACCAATGTTATCCCATGGGGAATTACTCAGAGGTGTCAAGATACTGCAAGGAATGAATCCTTTGCTACCTTTACGTTAAAAATATTAGATAGTCAATGTAACTGGAAACATCAGAGCGAGAACAAATTGAGACAAATAAGTAATATGTCACTTTCTAAAACTAAAACAGATTTAACTACATGTGTATATAGGCCCCCTATCATGTGTATATAAGCCCCCCCCCCCATCATGTGTATATAGGCCCCCTATCATGTGTATATAGGCCCCCTATCATGTGTATATAGGCCCCCTATCATGTGTATATAGGCCCCCTATCATGTGTATATAGGCCCACTATCATGTGTATATAGGCCCCCTATCATGTGTATATAGGCCCCCTATCATGTGTGTATAGGCCCCCTATCATGTGTATATAGGCCTCTATCATGTGTATTTAGGCCACCTATCATGTGTATATAGGTCCATGTATATATAGCCCCTATCATGTGTATATAGGTCCCATTGTGTAAGGGGGGACCCTTGACATTTCTTATCTATATTTCTTTACCTATAACCACAATATAATATGTTAATATGTGCAATGCACGTATTTGGCTGGCATGTTTATCTTCTTATACATATGTCTACCTATATTGTGTGCGATGTATGTATTTGAATATTATAATTGATAGATATAAAAGGATTTGGTAGAAATGTTCTTTCTCTAACTCTCCAGCAATTATCTGGTACAGTATAACGCCTTTGGTAAGGTTGTATCACTTTACAACATTTATAAAGTGATACTTTACAAAGACTTTAATAGTTTCATCACTTAAAGTATGGCAAACTACTGAACGTATTTATATCATTTAGAATATTACTACAGCCAAAAAATTTGCTGGGTTTGTGGCTATGTCCTGAATAGGACTCACTAAACTTTTTTTTAAAAATGGCCCGTCAATATGTTCGTGTGAGATACACATTGCTGTAAATCTGTATCAATATGAAAAATCGGTACTAGTTGAAACCTATGCCTGATTGTCTTTGCCTAATTTGTCGTCTCTATTTGGTATTTATTCCTTACAAGAGCTCACAATTTGTTGAGGATGTTTTTTTCTATTTAGCATTGTTCTTTCACTAGGAAACATGAAACAACATGTCCGACTTGATCAATTGTTATACAATTTACACCAAGCAAATTTGTTCTGACTTGAACAAATATGATACTATTTACACCAAGCCTATGTCCTACATGAACAAATGTTATAACATTTACACCAAGCAAATGTCTGCATTGAACAAATGTTATAACATTTACAATATCTGACTTCAACAAATATTATAACATTTACACCAAGCAAATGTCCAACATATACACATTTTATAACATTTACACCAAGAAATAAATGAAAGTGATCGGAACACAAACATGATATCTCACCTCCATCATCAACAAACCATCTTTCTTTATTGTCCATAGGGTCATGCTCTTTGACCACAGCAACCAAACATCCTTCTGTAACTGAGATGTCCATGATGTCAACAGCATTGTAAGTTGATGTCACATGGTACAACTTGTCAGAGGGGTATGTCTGGTACAGGTATTTTATCCGAATCTCATTTTGGGACCCAGTACTGGACTATTTGAGAAAACAATAGAAATATATTTATCAAATTATTTGTTACATGCTTAACAAATTATAGAGCCGATATCAGATCTAGAGACTTTGCTAACATAACACATAGATCAGATCTACACACTTCTCTACATAAGACACTGTACACACATCGGATCAAGACACTTCTCTACATAACACATAGTACACATTACAGATATCAGATCTAGGCACTTCGCTAACATAACACACTGTACATATATCAGATCAAGACACTTCTCTAAATAACCCATAGTACACATTACAGATATCGGATCAAGACACTTCTCTACATAACACACAGTACAGATATCGAATCAAGACACTTCTCTACATAACACAGTACAGATATCAGATCAAGACACTTCTCTAACATAACACACAGATCAGATCTAGACCCTTCTTTACATAACACACACTACAGATATTGGATTAAGACACTTCTCTAACATAACACACAGTTATCAAATCATTGGATTTCTCAACAAAAGTGATAACATCCAACTTAAAATTAGTAGCATACAATGTTATTTTCTGTCCAGGCATCCCTCTTATAAAACATGAATAAAATCACAGCATCAATACACATTTATGAACTGGAAGCTTAAACTACTTGTGCTGTATTCTTATAAACACGGTAGGTTCTGCCGTGCTCTACTGTATTATACAGAGTGATGCTACTTGAATCGGGTACCACCATACCAGATTCACTTAAAACTAAAGTGGTAAAAACTATAAATCCATTATAATGGTTCTTCATCGATCAGTTTGGAAAGTGCTTTGAATGTAATAGCTGATGCTAACTGATATTTGCCAAGCTAAAAGTTGACTATTAATTCACTACAGTAGGCTTTGAATTTACAATACAGTAATGTCACCATTCCCGATTTAATGAATGAATGAATTAGATAGCTTCGAACACTCATGGTACCTGGCAATTACGGATTTTATGCCTGCTGGTGATGCATTCTGGGAAAGATCACACTGTATTATCTTTGATGTATCCTGATATTTTATGTAAGTTGGGCAAATAGAAGAAATTACCTTCCCTCTTACAGTTGCTAAAATTTGAATAAATTTTCTTTTTGCATTATTTCACTTGTCTCTGTATTCTTATAATAATGGGATTCCACAGTATTATAATTTTTTTCTACCTCCACCTATACATGGATTTTTGACTTTTGTCACATTTTGGATATTTAAATTATATCCTCAGCTAATACACAGATAGGCTTATACATGGAAATATGTGGTACATCAATTACCTGAAGGGATTTTTCTCTTCGCAAGCTACCATCTGCTGCAATATGTCCTTTCTGCTTGATACGATCAGCTTTGACAATATCAACTCTGGGATTGAAGCCTTTAGGAATGAAACTTAACATTGACATGTGGTCAAAAGCTGTTGTGTGGTGAATTCTAAAAGTATCCATCAAATTTGCTTTGCTTGCCATAGATGGAAGCTGAAAATAGTAGAACACAATTTTTTGTTTGGACATCAGTGATTACTAGATATGTGTGAGTCAGTATTTACTAGAGACATGTGAATCAGTGATTATTAGAAATGTGTGAATCAGTTATTACTAGACTGAATCAGTGATTATTTGATACATGTGAATCAATGATTACTAGACAAATGCTACTCTATGAATTCTCATGTGGCATATTCTTTCAAAAACATGGTCTTCCTTATGGATTCTCTGAACACTCCACAATTCTGGGCAAGTTGACCTGCTGCAGCTAGAGACAAGTTTAAACAATCTCATATATCACTGCACCATCGTCGTCTTGGGCGCCCTCTTCCCCTGTTGCCGTTAACTCTGCCTTCAGCTATTAATCTTTCCATTCTGTTATTTCTCTTTACTCTGCCTGAAAATATGAATACTAGAAACATTTTATGAATAAGTAATTATTTGTTTGTTTTTTTGAGAACCCTATGTGATTTATACCTACAGGGAAGAGTCAGTAGAATGAAGTAAAAACTGGAGAAACAGGATTGAATGAAGTTTACAGAAACAACAATAGGAAAATAATTGGAATAACAATGGAAAAAATGTACAATTATAATCTAGAAATACCAGCACCAATGGTGACAATACATAAATTATTGAACAATCTTGCCCCACACAAATCAACTCTACAACATTACATTCTGTCACAGGCTGGTGAAGTCAATCTAGCAGCACTCAATGTCTATCACAGGCTGGAGAAGTCAATCTAGCAGACTCAATATCTGTCACAGGCTGGTGAAGTCAATCTAGCAGCACTCAATGTCTGTCACAGGCTGGTGAAGTCAATCTAGCAGCACTAAATGTCTGTCACAGGCTGGTGAAGTCAATCTAGCAGCACTCAATGTCTGTCACAGGCTGGTGAAGTCAATCTAGCAGCACTAAATGTCTGTCACAGGCTGGTGAAGTCAATCTAGCAGCACTAAATGTCTGTCACAGGCTGGTGAAGTTAATCTAGCAGCACTCAATGCCTGTCACAGGCTGGTGAAGTCAATCTAGCACACTCAATATCTGTCACAGGCTGGTGAAGCACTTCAAACTTTAACACTATGATATAGCTGTACTATAATCAGCTATTCTTACACTTCAAACTATAATGTTATAATTTAATTGTACTTGAACTCTAGCACTCTGAGGACACTCAATAGGGCCTACCTCTAACAAAGTGCAGCTTTCTCTCAGTGACTGATCCATGAAGTCCCGTCGGGCAAGTATAAATACGGATATGCAGTGTCTTAACATTTTGTATGCCAGCAGATAGAACTTTGGAAGTTCGTCCAATAGTTGAGCATTCATTGCTTCATAATCATTCTTGGCTGCTTGTAGTTCCTATAGTATCACAGACACAAAACCTATATTCATACAACCATATCTGTTATAATAATGACATATAGACTTGATATGCTCAGAAACAATAAGTCATAGCAGATAGATTGAAGTAAGTTATGAAACATCAAGGACTGACAGATAGATTGAAGTAAGTTATGAAACACATCAAGGACTGACAGATAGATTGAAGTAAGTTATGAAACACATCAAGGACTGACAGATAGATTGAAGTAAGTTATGGAACACATCAAGGACTGGCAGATAGATTAAAGTAAGTTATGAAACACATCAAGGACTGACAGATAGATTGAAGTAAGTTATGAAACACATCAAGGACTGACAGATAGATTGAAGTAAGTTATGAAACACATCAAGGAATGGCTGATAGATTAAAGTAAGTTATGAAACACATCAAAGAATGGCTGATAGATTAAAGTAAGTTATGAAACACATCAAGGACTGGCAGATAGATTAAAGTAAGTTATGAAACACATCAAGGTCTGCTTAAAGTAAGTGACATACACTTTTTATTGATGCTTCTATAACAAGTAGCTGTTTCATTCTTAGACTCCTCTTATATCTGACACATTTCTCTTATATGTGTTTCTATATTCTCTGGTTGTGCCTTTGTTATTCCTCTTTTTCTCTCTCCTTGTTGATTCAAGAAAATGTCCATCTTGTAATACTTTCTTCTGGTTTTCTCAATGTCTCAATTATCTACCCCAGTTCAAAAAGTATAGACTTCATTGTACTTGAATTCTCCTTCATAGACTAAACAGCCATATGTATACAAAATTTAAAATTGGCACTGCAAACACTTGGCGAACGCAGAGACACAAAAGTACTAATTCAAGCAGAAAAGTTTCAGTGTATGCCAAGTCATCCAATGAAGGAAAGATTCCAAAAACTAGCAATGGGGCGACTGAAAAGGAGCAGCTTTATCCATCAAGCTAAACGACTCCGTAGACAACTTACAGACCTACCTGAAGTTGACAGCCCCTTAACGTCTGTACCAGAACAAACCCCGTGGAGTGAAAGACATGGAATGCCAATATACATTCAGACCCATGTGAAAGGAATACTAAGCGAGGACGAACAGAACAGTGTGCAGCGAATGACAGTCACCCTCAGTTTCCTGGATGAGGAATATCCACAAGATATATGGGTCAGAGTGTACACAGATGGGTCAGCACAGAATGCTGTGAGGAATGGAGGTGCAGGTGTATATATAGAATATCCACACAAGCCTAGAGATACAATCAGAACACCGACAGGAAAATTCTGCAATAATTATGATGCAGAAATCCAGGCAATTAGTGTGGCAGCTAAAAAACTGCTGAACTCCAACTCTGGCCTACAGCCTGTGGTATTCCTGACAGATGCAAGGTCAGTGCTTCAAGCTCTCCAGTCTGGAAAACTAACAGACTTAAAAAAACTACTTAGCGAATTGTCTTACCAGTATAGGGTAACCATGCAGTGGATACCCTCTCACTGTGGAATACCAGGAAATGAAAAAGCAGACCAACTGGCTAAGGAAGGTGCTGCCGAAGACCAACCAGATATACCAATCACCTACCATCAGAAAAAACAGATGATAAAGTCAATAAGAAAGCCACAAACACCAACACAAGATGACTATCACATTATGAACAGATCAGAACAAGTTATAATTCTACGTCTCAGAACAGGACACAACCGACTCCGCAGTCACATGTATACAAAGTTCAAGATTGGCAACACGGCCATGTGTACATGTGGACAGGCAGCACAGAGTGCCAAACATATACTTCAAGAGTGTTCTGAGCATGAAACGCTGAGGCAGGCATATTGGCCAGAGGAAACAACACTGGAATCAAAGCTCTATGGGACACTGTATGAACTACAAAAGACAGTGAGTTTTATTAAGGAGACAGAATTACAGATATAGACATGTTTCAAGTGAACGAAAGAAGAAGAAGAAGAAGAAAATTGGCACAACAGCAAAGTGTAATTGTGGACAAGCCATCCAGACTTCAGAACATATCCTTCAAGAATGTACAAACTATGACACATTAAGATGCACATACTGGCGTTGTGATACACCAATGAATGTTAAACTTTATGGTACAAAACAAGAAATGGAAAACGCTTTCCAATTTATACAAGAAACAACACTGCAGATATAGACATTATTAGTGAACGAAAGAAGAAGAAGAAAAATTCTCCTGCCAAGAGTACCACTCACAGCACATAACTCGGCAGCTGGAAACGATAATCCTCAGGGATCTTGTAAATAAAATTTCAGGACAGCCTAGAGATTCCCAGCTCCATTTGGTAACTTCTATACTGGTATCTGTTGAGTTTATCATTGGTGGTATGACATCATATTGGTGGTATGACATCACATTGGTGGTATAACATCACATTGGTGGTATGACATCACATAAAAACCTTCTATGACACACAGATATTCCTTCATAAAAAGTCTGCCATTGCCTGATTATGACTTTCAACAAATGTTCACTGGTTAGAATTAACATTACTGTCTCTAGGATATCCCAATCAATGGTTAAAATTAACATTACTGTCTACAGGATATCCCAATCACTGGTTAGAATTAACAATACTGTCTACAGGATATCCCAATCACTGGTTAGAATTAACAATACTGTCTACAGGATATCCCAATCACTGGTTAGAATTAACAATACTGTCTACAGGATATCCCAATTACTGGTTAGAACTAACATTACTGTCTACAGGATATCCCAATTAGTATGAAAGTCTCCTTATTTTTTCACATAGCAATAATGAACTATTTCATATATCAATAACATAAGAACTCATATACAAATATATTGACACATTTATCGTCAAACTTGAAAGTAGTTAGACATTGATACCAACCGTATCATTTATCGTCAAACTTGAAAGTAGTTAGACATTGATACCAACCTTATCATTTTCTAGTTTGCCAAGCTGATAGTTATAGTCCAGCATTTTATCAAATCTCTTCTCTATGACTTTGGTAGGTCCACTGAATAAGCTGACAAGGATGTTGAGAGGTACAACTACAGTGTGTTCCACTGTTGCTTTCTGTCACAGAAAATACACTAAATTAAATCAAACATATTTAGTAGTATTTTATATTTTTCTATTATTTGTTTCTTAAGTGAAGAGTAGACAATCTTCCTGATTTTTTAGATGTCCCATGATATTCAACATAAAATATAAGAATACTTGAAGTTTAGACCTATCCTCTTTAGGACTTGATATTCAACTCCTGCTGAATTGTTAGATACAACTAAAATATGCAATTCCATCACTAGTACAAGTTGAATTACTAGCTTTTGAACCACGATAAAGCTTGTGAGATAACCTAGTTATCTTCTCTATCACAGAGCACATTATCACAAAACAGACACAAACTAAATATATTTTAACTCATTGATACCAGAGTAAAGCTTCCTTTGCTCCTAAAAATTTGGCTGAGGATGGAGGAATAATACAGGTGATTTTAATATAAAATTATTTACTTGTTTCTGTTTTGCAAACACCTTCAAAATTGACTCGTGTGATCTGAATTTTTATATTTAGTTTCATTCTCAATCTCCCATTGGATCTTTGAAACAGCACAATAGTCCTACTAGATTTTCCACAATCCAGTAGCAGAGATAGTTTGTGTCATCATTTTATTTGCGCTAATGGTCTAGCACATCCGACTTTGGTGGTAAAACTTAAATATCAAGTGATAAGCAATAAAAATGAAACATTACAATTAACATTAGCTGGAAAAATAATCAACATTATCTGCAAAAATAATTAAAATTAGCTGCAAAAAAAATAATTGACATTAGCTACAAAAATAATTCTCACATTTTGAAAACAAAACAGTTCATTTCTGGTCAACTACCCATCCAACTTTTTATAAAATCTGAGCCGATCGGAAATTTTCAATTTTGTGACATACTGACTGAAAGTTCAGTCCTAGATACAAAATGGTTAGCATAAGTGTGTTTAGCTTACCTGTGACAGATAAAAATGCAGTGCGGTGCAGAGATATGCATGCAGGACCATCCCACTTCTTTATATTACTGCAATGGTCGAAGGTTTCGCTGGCAGTGCAACGTTGAGCAGCGAATTGAGTTGAAGGTCAACACAGTTCTACATTTCAACAAAATCCCATGTTGTGACGATATGCCAATTCTGATATGACTAGACTTTTGAAACGACTTATATCAAGTTGTGCGCATGAGATCTGTAGATGGGCAAGAATCCAGTAGTGGAGTGGAATGAAACGACTTATATCAAGTTGTGTGCATGAGATCTGTAGATGGGCAAGAATCCAGTAGTGGAGTGGAATGCTTTTATGCGTGAGGTATGTGTTTACAGCATAACACAACTGTGACAACGCCACATCAGAGGAGAGGACAAGATCATGGAGGTGGTCGAGAGTCTATTCACTAAATGAAAGGCAAAAGCGGGCAGTTTTACCTCCGCAGTGGATATCTGGAGGTCACAGGAGATCTTCCTGCTGCTGGTGTAGAAAAGAAGCACTGACACCTTTTTGTAGGCAATAGTTGACAAATGTATATATTTCTCATCCTAACCCTCAATCATGTTTCTGTTCTACTCCCTGAGCAATTCTAAACTCTTTCAATCTCTGAGTATGTCTCATTCACTGTGGCGTCCTCTCCCACTGCAGGGTCCTTGTTCACTATGTGGTTATGGTCTCCGATATTGTCCTTGTCCATTGTGAGATTATGGTCCGCTGTGGTGTGCCTATCCACTGCATTGTCTTCATCAACAACACCTCTGAGGTGGACCTGTGGGGTCCTCAGTCCACAAGACACATATATAGGGAATTAAAAATGATGGTCATGTACATTGTTATATGTCCTGACAACTGTGCTCTTGAAACCAGCCTACAGGCTCTCTCATTGTTATATGTCCTGACAACTGTGAACTGTGCTCACGAAACCAGCCTACAGACTCCCTGAAATCCAGTATGACCAAGGCAAAATATTCTGCAGGTATGAAACCACAATATATATTTCATCCACTCATCTTGCAGCCATCCATTCAACATGGATAATGTATTGAGAATCTGTCTGCAGACAGAACTGTTCTTCCAGTAGTTACTATACTGTCCAACCCTTCAGTCCATACTGATTATGCAGTACTTTACTATTTTGTAAAACCTTACGTCAAAATTGTCCATGCAGTACTTACCATGTTGTCAAATAGGCTAAGCTGCTTGCAAGTCACCCCATAGAGTTTAGCTACCTCAGCATACTCTTTCTCCTTGTAGAAATCCTTGATGTAGTCTACATAAACTGTATGACACCTCATGGCCTCCTAGACAACACACATAACACAACAAATTAGACCAATTAAATGAAAATCAAGTCAGTAAATGGCACTTGAACTAGGTCTATTCATCTGGCACCTATTCACCTCATAACTTAAACCAGGTCTATTCATCTGGCACCTATTCACCTCATAACTTAAACCAGGTCTATTCATCTGGCACCTATTTACCTCGCAACTTGAGTCAACAAGTTTTTCGAAATTCAACCAATCGCATCATCCTCATATTTTTATTTGTTTTTATAAAGCCTAGATTCCTAATTTTCTAATAGCAGTGATTTGTATTTATGTATAATTCTTATGTAAGCATTTATTTATATTTATATGTCATTCTTATGTAAGAAGTGATTTGTATTTATGAGCAACTAGATTCGTTCGGATCCCATTGGAACGAAATTTAAAGAAATACCATGCTTACCCAATCAGCAATCATTGACATGTTTTATTTATTTAAATAGACCATCCCCTTCACGATCTAATGAAAAATAAAAACAACCAAAAGATGACACATATCTGACTTAAATGACACATACCTGGCTTTGTTGCAAATATTGCTGGATACTATCCAGGAAAATTCTGATAGTCCTTTCTAAGTGTCTAAATTTTGCCTCTTCTTTCTCAAAAACTTCATCTTTCATCTAAAATAAGATTAAATGGTAGGTGCTTTAAGAATGCAGAACAGCATGAACAAGTGATTGATACTGGCATTTCTAATAAACTGTTTACAAAAACATAACTTTATTCACTATTTTTTAAATTTTTTTACCACAGATCTTTATATATACAAAGATATTTATTAAGCAAAAGTGTGGCAAGTAGGTTTTAGAAATGGATCTGAACCTGCCATGCAATCAAACTAATAGGGACCTGAGCCTGCAGTGCAATCAATCTAACAGGGACCTAAACCTGCCATGCAATCAAGTTAACAGGGACATGAACCGCCAGTGCAATCAAGCTAACAGGGACCTAAACCTGCCATGCAATCAAGCTAACGGGGACATGAATCTGCTGTGTAATTGTTACTGTGTAAAACTGTTTGACAATCAAAAAAGTATTCACAAATAACATACTTGTAAAGCAATACCCAAGTTGGCGCTAAGTCTTCCTCTGAACCTAGAGGACTTTTTCTTGATAGAATGCAGGTTCAGCTTGGATATCTTGTCACTGAATGTCTGATCAGTGAAGTTTTTATATTTGTACACTGTCAAAATAAAAACCACACAAATATGACATAGAATTAAAAATAACACAAATATGGCATAGAATAAAAACCACAAAAATATGGCATAGAACAGGGGTGGGCAAACTACGGCCCGCGGGCTGCATGCAGCCCGCCATTGGATATTTTGCGGCCCTCAACCACATTTTTAGATAAACGGACAATCGTCAAAAATGATTTTTTTCCCCATTAATATTACACAGAAATCCATTGGAATTTTAATTCGTCTTTCTTATATAGTATATATACAATATTGTTTTCCCAATTTGACATCATTTAAATATTTATATATATATATATATATTGCCAAAAATACATAATATTATATGCGGTCCTCCAATAGCTTTACAATTTTCAATGCGGCTCTCTGCACAAAAAGTTCCCCCCCCCCCCTGGCATAGAATAAAAACCAATGATTCCACTTCAACATTTTCCCTCAATAAAACACAGAACAAATACTGGTAATTCCCCAATCCTAGTGGACATGGGCTGTTGGGATTGGGGGGGGGAGTTTATGGATACACATATTGTTGGGGCGAGGGGGGTCATGAATACATATGTTGCTGGAGGGTCATGGATACCCATTTGTTGAGGTGTCAAGGATACATATATGTTGGGAGTCCTGAATAATTATGTTGTCAGTAGCTCATAGATACACATTTTGTTGGAGGATGGGGGGTGGGGTCATAGACACATGTTGTTGGGAGATGGGGATAATGGATACATATGTTGTTGGAGATTAGGGTCATTGATACACATGCTGTTGGGGATGGGGTCATTGATACACACAATGTTGGGAATAGGAGTTATCAATACACATGTTGGGGGATTAGAGTCATTGAGATACATGTTGTTGGGGGATGGAGATCATTGATACACATATTGTTGGAGATTGGAGTCATTGAGACACATGTTGTTGGAGATTGGAGTCATTGATACACATGTTGTTGGGGGATGGGGGTCATGGATACACATGTTGTTGGGAGTCATGGATACAAATTTGTTTTGGGGGTAGTCATGGATACATTTGTTGACCAATATATTTCAACAACTGCTTATGTAACTCACAACAATGAAGAGTTTTAATAAAGTTTTCTTGTAAGAAGAACCCATTTAGTAGTACATGTACTCTTGTGCCCATTTAGCATCTAACATTAACATAAAAATATGTGTCAGCAAAGATGTCAGTTGAAGGCACCAATTATTTTGGAGCTAAGATCTGTAATGAAAAACATATAGCCTACCTAGATCCTTCCTCCTCTTGTACTCATTGATAGCCATTGCTACATTTGTCATCTCCGTGATAGCAACTTTGATGTCATCTCTGTCTGGGTGGCCCTCTTCTGTGTTCTGTGTTTAACAAAATGAAACAGGAAACATTAATAATTTACTTACCACCAACATCTTCTTCATGAGACCACACTCAATGAAAACTTTCAGGGACTTGTCAGTCGTCATAGAAACACATACATGTCAGCAGTCACCAAACACATAAAATTAAATAGACTAAGAAATTATCACATTGGCCTATCCGCTATTTGTGACACATTTTGTATGATTGGTCAAGGAATCAGTCTTGGTTCTATTCTCTATATACCCTAGGAAAAAATTTATCAAACTAATGAGGCAATGATCAAACAGACTAAGAAATCCATTTCTATTTATGTTTCACTGACAAAGGAATCCATCTTTATATTTTATGATCAGACATCATTCTTTGAAATGTGAGAAAGAACAGGAACAACAACTGTTACATTGGCAAGATTATAGCCAATATTCATAAATTAAACATATGGTAAGTGGTGGTAAAGATCTGTACGGGGCAAAGATCCGCAGCAGGTCTATTTATAATCTATGAGTTTCCTTGATATTACACATGGACTATGTGAAACGCCATGATTCCAATCTCTTACAGAACGAAGTTTGATAGTTCAAGGACAAGTAGATTTTCAACAATCAGGAGAAATATTTTTTCACTCTGTTCTATTTTTTTGTTCTACTTCTCACACTCTGTTTGATCTATTTTTTTGTTCTACTTCTCACACACTGTTTGATCTATTTTTTTGTTCTACTTCTCACACTCTGTTTGATCTATTTTTTTGTTCTACTTCTCACACACTGTTTGATCTATTTTTTGTTCTACTTCTCACACTCTGATCTATTTTTTTGTTCTACTTCTCACACATTGTTTGATCTATTTTTTTGTTCTACTTCTCACACTCTGTTTGATCTATATTTTGTTCTACTTCTCACACTCTGTTTGCTGTTATCAATAAAATTGTGATTTGTTAAATGTTTACACTGAAATATATGTTGTATTGTTAAGTTCTTAAGTACATTAAGTTTGTCAGATTTCTTTAGAAAAATAATTTTTGATAGTTGCTAGCAATGTGATTTGGGGTAAAGATTCACATATTAGTGGGGCAAAGATCCGCATTCAAAATGCATAAGGAATCATTCTTCAGTAAGGCTGATGTCATTAGGAAATTACCAAAGCAAATTCAGAGCTGGGAGAGATTGATGTATATGATTACAACAATCATCCAACATTACAAAGACATAATTAGCTTTAGAATGGAACTTACCAACTGTTTTTTTTATTGTAATGTGTTTTTTTTTATAGATTAAATTTACATTAAACATAGTTTTAATGTTTTCTAATGTTCCCATAATGTAGATGTGTAAAGACAAGCAGTGAATCAATTATTTGGCCATTTTGTGTCAATTCTCCCTTGATTTTATAATGGTCTGTAGCCCCTCTTTGCCTGTGGATCTTTGCCCAATTAGATAGGAGGGGGACCTCATAGCGCAGTGACTAGCGCACTGGCTTCAAAGATGAGTGGTTCCTGGATTCATTCCCCAGTTGAGGCCAAAATGTTTTTCAGATTGCAATGGCTCCTGGAATGAATTTTAAACCAGCCTTAATTGTGTACAGAATTAAATGGAAAGTAAAAATTGCGAGGGAGAGGAGATGGTTACAGCCCTCATAGAGCCACTGAAATGTGAGATCGCTAACATCTCATACCCCTACAACATTAATAAATGCTATGTTTTAACTATCTACCCTGGATCAAACCTATGCACAGACATCGTGCTTACCTTAAGCAACTCCTTCAGTAGCAGGGGGTACTTCAGTATTCTCTGGACAGGCCGTATGAGTATACTAGCCATATCAAAGACATTTGTCTGCAGTTTCATTGCCTCAATCTTAGAGTTGAAGTAACTGCTGATCTCTGCACTGTCTGAATACTTCTCCATTTCTGTGGTCACCTCGTCATGGTTACGGCAGTATGGAGCATAAGTGTTTTTCATGTCTTCAGCAAAGTTGATGAAGCACTGTCCTAAAGATAATACAGTGGAGTCCTACTATAGCACATCCTTTTATAACAAATTACTCTATATAACAACACTTTTCAAAATCCCAATTATATTTATTCTGTATTGTTTGTACTGTATATAGCAAATTTCTGTTATTGCATACATATTTTGTTCGTCCAGGCCAAAAAAGTTGTTATGACAGGGTTTCACATACAAAAAAACTGTAATGTGCTTAAATAAAATTGAAACATGCTTACATTAAGAAAACTGTAAAAAACTTGCACGTTTTGTTTACACTTTCTATTCAAGGTATATGATCATTTTTGGACTGTAATGAATTTGTACACAATTTCTATATTTAATACGTTGTTACGAAATTTGAAATACTTCTTGCAGTACAACAAGAATTAGCACCAGATGAACTAGCCAACTATGCAAGAGATATTCTTGTTTCTACAACACAAAATCTTATACCCAAAAAAGTTACCAAGAAAAAAGGCTTCATCTCAGATGAAACTCTAAAACTAATTGAAGAAAGAAGACAAAGGAAAACAAATAAACATATTGTTAAATATTTTATATTGTTAAAAATATTCATGTTTTTTTTCTGGAATGTTGATAGCATAAACAACTGATGACCAGCATTAAATACATCTACAAGGCCGACATTTGCGGCATTCCGAGAGACACAGTTGTGTAATCAGAGAGACACAGTTGTGTAATCAGAGAGACACAGTAGTGTACCAATCAGAGAGACACAGTAGTGTAATCAGAGAGACACAGTAGTGTAATCAGAGAGATACAGTTGTGTAATCAGAGAGACACAGTTGTGTAATCAGGATCGCTGGCTTTAAGTTTGACAATAGGTGATACCTTGGGCAAGTTATTTTAGTATGAGAAGGCATTGACGTGCTTGAGATGAATGTCCAGGTGGAATAACGATGCCATCCAACTGCAAGCAGTGAAAATCCAGAATATACAACATCCATGGTGTATGCATGTAATGGGAGTGTGTACTTAGGTGTGTTAGTTTACGTGTATGCATGTAATGAGAGTGTGTACTTAGGTGTGTTAGTTTACGTGTATGCATGTAATGAGAGCATGTACTTAGGTTTGTTAGTATACGTGTATGCATGTAATGAGAGCATGTACTTAGGTGTGCTTGTTTATGTGTATGCATGTAATGGGAGTGTGTACTTAAGTGTGTTAGTATACGTGTATGCATGTAATGGGAGTGTGTACTTAAGTGTGTTAGTATACGTGTATGCATGTAATGAAAGCATGTACTTAGGTGTGTTAGTATACATGTATGCATGTAATGAGAGCATGTACTTAGGTGTGTTAGTATATGTGTATGCATATAATGGGAGTGTGTACTTAGGTGTGTTAGTATACGTGTATGCATGTAATGGGAGTGTGTACTTATGTGTGTTAGTTTACATGCTTGCATGTAATGAGAGCGTGTACTTATAAGGTTGAAAATGTCTTGGGGAGACACTGGAACGAGAAAAGCTGCATAAAACATTGCACATCAATGAATGTTATGGATATGAAATATAGCTCCGGAAACCTTCCTCATTACAGAAAGGATAGTTGTTCGTCTATCACATGATGATGATGTCCATTCATAACATCCACTTTTGAAATTCAGTTCGAGTTATGGCCTTGATCATGAGGTCATAGATGGTTAGTACGTCCTATTCTTGTTGCAAATGTCCGTGGGCAATTCAGGTATAGAATGACTACCGGTATTTTACATGGTGTTTGGTCTACCAGTGACATTCTAGCAACTCTCCGCTGTTGAGCTGCTGAATTTCTCCTCTTTTCACAAGATGATGTACCGTTTTTTTACAGTAGAGCATGATGATGTTCTATTTTGTGACAGTAGAAAACGATGATGTTCTATTTTGTGCAGTGTCTTCATGATCTTTTTCAAAGGGTTTGAGTGAGTCTGTAACGAGTCCTTCTAGCACTTCTTTTGGCCACCTTGAGAACGCATGCCCTTCTGCAACTCATCATAGAGAAGTACCATGTATGTACCATGTGACCTGCCCAACAAACCTATGTCTGCATCAGAATAGTGTCAGTGCTAGAGATACCACATCTGTCAAGGATAGTGGTATCCAGAATCTTGTCTTGCCATCTGATGTTCATAACTTCTCTGAGACAAGTTATATGAAATAACTGAGATTTCTCCCATTTCATCTATACACAGTCCATGTTTCACCTCCATAAGAAAGGATACAAGAGTTCTATTGCTCATAATTTTTGGAAATCAAAAGAAAGAAACAGATTCATATCTGAATACTTATTTGAAGAAATTATCAAATCCACACTATACAAACTTCACATACAATTTTACAATACATAAACTTCACATACAATTTTACACTATACAAACTTCACATACAATATTACACTATACAAGCTTCACATACAAATGTACACAATAAGAGCTTCACATACAAATGTACACAATAAGAGCTTCACATAAAATTCTACAATATAGGCCTACAAACTTCACATAATAAAAACAAATGTCATGACTTGCCTACACATTGTTCGTCAAAGTCTTTCCCAGACAAACTGGTCTCCAGGCTGATCAAAATCTTCTGGCTAACATCAGCAATCTCCTCCATGTTGCCCAAGATAAAGTCAAGGTCAACACCTGTAGGTGGTTTCTGAGAATTCAAATAATGTACATCAGACATGTTACATCAGACATGTTACATCAGACATGCTACATCAGACATGCTACATCAGACATGCTACATCAGACATGTTACATCAGACATGTTTGTGGTTGTAGAAACCAAAGAGCTAGAGATGTTGAGGCAACCATCTTCTTCTGTATCATTCATTCTCAAACTCCCACTAGATCTCTCTTGTAGTAAGACCATGGTCCTAATAGGTTTCTAGCAGGATGTAGTCCACAGAATAGAAATGTGCTGTTGCACCGTTTCCTTTGCGCCAATGGCCCAACACATCCATCTTAAGCAGAGGGCAACCATCAACACACAAATATTGGAACTTTTAATGTTAGATACACAGAACTAAAGACTGCAGGCAACAGCTGACATTACAAGCAATACTATGAAAATCAAATGTTAAATTTACTTACAAAAACATACAATTTAATTTCTCACGTAAATTGTAACATAACGATACGGAAATATTGAAAAATAAATATATAAAAAGGATTAAATATTGGTTTTATATTGAACAATACACAGGATATATAAATTAGTATATAAATATAATATAATATATAATATCTGAAATATATATATATATATATATATATATATATATATATAATATGTATATATAAAATGTAATATAAATTACTTCTATAAATGAAATGTGTAATATAAATGTACTTCTACAAATGAAATGTGTAATATAAATTACTTCTATAAATGAAATATGTAATATAAATTTCTTCTATTAATGAAATGTGTAATATAAATTACTTCTATAAATGAAATGTGTAACATAAATTACTTTTATAAATGAAATGTGTACTGACCTGTCTATCATCGAATGTTTCTAAGCACAAATTCAGGTTGAACAGGAAGTCCTTCTCAGAGTTTACAATTTCTTCAATGACCTTTTCTCTCTGAATCCTTTTCCTTTCTTTCATTTCTATAGCTCTCCTTCGTTCATCTTCTTTCCGTTTCTCTTCTTCCTCCCTCTGCCTTTCTTCTTCATACTTCCTCTTCTCCTCATCGACTGCATTTTGTGCAGCTAAAAGTCTGGACTTCTCAAGCCGACCCTCAGGTGAGCTAACTGCAAACAAGTTTTCTGTAAGCAACAAAATATGAAAGATATGTCAATGTTTCTCTGACACTGACTATTAAAATGTTTACATCAGCCATTAACATAAAAATAACAGCCAATGCTACACGGCAAGTATAGAACTGTTAACATCTAGGTATCATAAGTAAGTAAAGTAAAGTAAAGTAAAGTAAAGTAAAGTAAAGTAAAGTAAAGTAAAGTAAAGTAAAGTAAAGTAAAGTAAAGTAAAGTAAAGTAAAGTAAAGTAACCCATAGCATTTATTAATGCCGTAGGGATGTGAGATGTTAGCGATCTCACGTTTCACAGGCTCTGCAAATGAGGGCGGTAGCCATCTCCTCTCCCTCGCAGTCTTTACTTCCCGGATTAATCCGGTACCCATTTAAGGCTGGGTCAATCTGGGAGCCGTTGCGATCTGAAAACATTTCCGCCTCAGTTGGGGAATGAACCCAGGACCACTCATATGCGAAGCCAGTGCGCTAACCACTGCGCTAACGCGGCTAGGTATCATGTATACCAACCAATATCTGGCTTTTATATCAACTGTTACCTCTGTTTGTAAGTATATATGTGATGTAAGTATATATGTGATGTGTAAACTGTTAATACATCCCTTATATAAACGGTTAATACATCCATTATGCAAACTGTTAATACATCGCTTATATAAACTGTTAATAATCCATTATGCAAACTGTTAATACATCGCTTATATAAACTGTTAATACATCTCTTATATAAACTGTTAATAATCCCTTATATAAACGGTTAATACATCCATTATGCAAACTGTTAATACATCGCTTATATAAACTGTTAATAATCCCTTATATAAACGGTTAATACATCCATTATGCAAACTGTTAATACATCGCTTATATAAACTGTTAATACATCTCTTACATAAACTGTTAATAATCCCTTATATAAACGGTTAATACATCCATTATGCAAACTGTTAATACATCGTTTATATAAACTGTTAATACATCCCTTTTATAAACTGCTAATGCATCCCTTATATAAACGGTTAATACATCCATTATGCAAACTGTTAATACATTCTTATACAGTGTGCCCATAAAGTCAGTGAACTCATTTACAATTGATGAGGACACACTGTCATATTAATTATGAGTAATTAGTGTGGACATGTGTTACATCATTGACACAACCACATTTATGACAAAAATACTACTGCTCATAGCCATCGCATACTGGGTAAAGTAGCCCACGGAACACTAGCACAATGAGGTTATTTATATAGCACATGCTGGAACTTGTGCATCAGGAAATGTTTATACGAGTTTTATAACATCTTCCATATTTTTACCTCCGTTACTGAACACTTTCTTTCGGAGGTCCAATCAATATCTTTCCTGTATATGTCGTGCTGTCTGCTATGACAGAGCAGCCTCCTATAGAAAGTCTCCCTGCACTCCTTCACAGGAAAACATGCAACAACGAAAGTTTTTACTAAACACTTAGTTAGTTAGTCGTCGGATCATCATCACTGCAAACTGAACACGTCCATAGTTGCTCCGATCTCTCCCTGAGTGTATCCGCCATTACACTTCTACTGACAGTATCGGTCCTATGCTGGTTGACCATTATTCTTCTGCGCCCTCCAAAATGTTTATGTCTAGCTACTAAACACTTGTTCAACCCCAAATATTCCTACACACTCTTAGCAGTTAGGGTCATTCTTGTTCAGGAAAATGAATTACAAGTGAACTCTGTAACTAACAGTAATCTACTGAGTCGTGCTGTACACTGGAGCATAGAAATTAACACTTTTAAATGATGTCACATAGGACTATATTTTTTTTTAAAAACTCAGTGACTATATACTGTTGTTATAACTTGGCCTGCACTGATAAAATATGTATGTAATAACAGAAATACGCTATATACAATACACAAAATATAGAATAAATATAATCATGAATTTTAAAATGGAAAATTTGTTACAAAAGAATGTGTTATAGAGGATTTCAATGAAGTTTTTTTTCACACTCAGCGACTTTATAGACACCCTGTATATACTGCTAATGCATCCTCACATTTCTTATACTACGAGTAAATGTTAATACATCCTCACATCTCTTGTACAAAATGTTAACATATCATCACATCTCTGGTACTAAATGTTAACACATCCTCACACCTCTTATACTAAATGTTAACACATCCTCGCACCTCTTGTACTAAATGTTAACACATCATCACATCTCTTATACTAAATGTTAACACATCCTCACATTCTCTTATACTAAATGTTAACACATCCTAAGATTCTCTTATACTAAATGTTAACACATCCTCACATTCTCTTATACTAAATGTTAACACATCCTCGCATCTCTTATACTAAATGTTAACACATCCTCACATCTCTTATACTAAATGTTAACACATCCTCACATCTTTTGTACTAAATGTTAACACATCCTCACATCTCTTATACTAAATGTTAACACATCCTCACATCTCTTATACTAAATGTTAACACATCCTCACATCTCTTATACTAAATGTTAACACATCCTCACATCTCTTATACTAAATGTTAACACATCCTCACATCTCTTATACTAAATGTTAACACATCCTCACATCTCTTGTACTAAATGTTAACACATCCTCACATCTCTTGTACTAAATGTTAACACATCCTCACATCTCTTGTACTAAATGTTAACACATCCTCACATCTCTTGTACTAAATGTTAACACATCCTCGCATCTCTTATACTAAATGTTAACACATCCTCACATCTCTTATACTAAATGTTAACACATCTTTACAACTCTTATACTAAATGTTAACATAAATAAGGCTAGACCTATCTTTCTTCTTCTTTCTGTTCTCATGTACCTTACGGTGTTGAGAGGAGAGTGAGTGTACGGTCTTCTGCTCTTCTATTTGTCTCTTCTGGTGTTATGTTTCTGAGTGTCTCTAATACACTATTTATCCACCTTTTACGAGGGTGTCTAATAGGTCTACTATTTTCGTATCGTTTGGGTTTCTTGGATAACACTTTTCTCTTTCTGTCTGGTTATGTGGCCGAACCATTTAACTTGTTGTTTCTGGATGTATTCTAATGTTGACCTGATCCCTAATTGTTGTATCAGTTCTTCATTCCTGATTTTGTCTCTCAAGCTAACTCCAATCATACGTCTCACACATTTCATTTCAGTGGTGTTAATCTTATGAATTGTTCTAGAATCTAATGTCCAAGTTTGACGCTGATAGCACAGCGTAGACCTATTGTTGACACCAACAATTAAAGAACATCTTACGAGTAGGCCTATATCAACTGTTAACATATAAAACAGCAACATAAAATTGTTAAAATATAAACATTGGTAAATAAGATGGGATACTATGGTAGAAGTCAACGCTATAACATGATAATAAATGATAATTAAGCGGCTATAAATATGAGATGCAGTATGCCATGCTCATGCATAATAAAATAAATAGCCAGTGAAAGGATGAATCAAATATGAATAACAAAATATGCAATGGAAGCGTGCTCTCAAAGTATTATATAAAATTATTTTATAATATGGTACAGGCATAACTGTAGTGGAGTTGTCTGACTCCTTAGAAAATAGTTCTATCTATGAAGCTATGCTTAACGAAGTATGATTAATTATGATGGTAGTGTTTGCTATACCATGGAAGACTTAATATGATGGTAGTGTTTGCTATACCATGGAAGACTTAATATGATGGTAGTGTTTGCTATACCATGGAAGACTTAATATGATGGTAGTGTTTGCTATACCATGAAGACTAAATCACCTTTCAGTGTCCGCTCTGCTTCCTGCAAGTCGTTCAGTCGGCTCTCTATAAACTCAAGCTCCTTCTTTCTCTCTGCCTGATCGGTTTCACTGTCTGTTTGTAAATGGGTACTTTGCAGATATGACAGTCTCTGTTCATAATTCTACACGACAAAATGAATCTCATGAATGAAGAGATATTTCATTATGGCGGAAAACGACGATACATAATTATTTACACCCCCCCCCCAATCACACGACCGATAGAACAGTCCTTCTCAGTTCCGCTACACATGTGAACGA